>JBAMYA010000017.1:3643870-3664423 GCA_037176975.1 Arrhamphus sclerolepis
GCCCAGACAAAACACCTTCTGGGGATCCAAGAGACAAACAGCCTAGGGTTGAAAAAAAAAAAAAAAAAAAAAGTAATTAGGAAGTAATTACACTATGGACAAACCAACATATCTCCTCTCCACCAGCTCCTATTACTTTTTGACATATCTTAACATCACTGCAACTGACAGCATGCACTTTCTCCGTCACCCATATACGCGTCTTCTCCATCCTTTGCGCTGCTCCGCCACCATTCTGTCTCTTATCGAATAGACTACACTTCATATATATAAAACAATCAATGCATAAATAATGCATTGTAACTGAAAATAAGTTATTCAAGTGTCCACTCCTTAGTTTCTCTTTTTTTAATAGAATTATAACCAAACAATAAAAGAGCAACCGAGCAGAACTTCTCTGCCTAGAGGTTTTGTTCTATTTTTTCTGTTAGTTAGCTATGAGCATGTGGTCACTGAGAAAAATGAAATGTCAGATGATCTTACCAGGATATGTCAGCACTCTACATGGAGTAAAGGTGAGCATAGATGCCTACAACATTTCTCCGCCTGCCTTGGCTGCTACATTACAACATGCCTTCTCTAGCGTCTCATCAACCCCCAAGGGTCTCATGCGATCACATTCACAGGGTTCCACTGATAAAGCTGACAGCAGTTGCTGTTATTTAAGAGAGAATAGCCACAAGGTGGAGAGGTGGCATGAATGAAATGAGCAACTTCTTTCCCCTCAATGAGTCTAAGTCTATTTTATAAAGCAGCTAAAATGACAAAAAAAGACTTCATGGTTTAATAAAACACTTTGTTGAAAGTATCAAATAAAATCCTGATACAACAAGATCATGGTAGTGATATTGGTGTTAAACCCATCTGCATTTCTGAAAACTAAATTCAAATCATTTTTTCACACATAAATGTTTACATCCAAGTTTTAAATCACAACTTCCAGCACTCCAAAATGTAAAACAAATACATGTTTCAGTGATTCATGGCAGTCAAAAAAATAAATGCATACATGAATAAAACACACACACCAACATAACAAGGTCACTTTGTAACTTAATCTTTATTTTCTATTCTAATACAATTTTCCTTTTTCTGGTGCCAATTCCGATACTGAATACTCACAGATCCCAATGCCCTTCCCAACTCTAGTATTGGAAAGAGAAAAGCTATAATCTGCTATACCTCAATTATCAGACAGAACAATGTGCAGTATTAATGAAACATGTTCCACATTACACAGTGAGAATAGACTTTTGCTCATGTAAAAACATTTTTGGGTTAAGGAAAACAAAACAAAATCAATTAAAAATTATATACTTAAAAGGAAAGGAAAAATAACCAGTACTAACTTTGATGAGAGGCAGCAAGTAACCAGAGATGTCAGTCTTCAAAGTTAAGTTTCATTAGAAGGCAAGGTGAGGTACAGCCAGGCAATATGTACTCAAATTAATATCAGGATTAACTGAATATTTTACCTCAATTATGATTTATGAATCCAATGGATCGATGACAAGTTTTTAATGTAAATATGCACAATTATCTTTTTTTGTTTTTGAAAGTGTACATATCTTTGTAATTCTAAAATAGGTGAAGGAAACTTTTTGAATATTTTAAACAACTTAAATGATCAACATGGGTAAGATTGTGTCGGTTACAGGTTCTGAATGTCAGTTTTAAATAGTTTTCATTTAATTGCCCAGCCCCAACACGAGACAAGGCATCTTTATTTATACAGCAAATTCCAAACAGGCAATTTAAAGTGCTTTACTTAGGCAAAGGAATGTAACAGAACATGAGAAACAATAGGAAAAGTAAGATGACAGGAAACACGCATACTCAAAAGGTGTAACTATAAAAACATGATTCACAAACCTCTGAATCCACAACCAGTGTAAAGTCATGTCTGTGCAGCATCTTAATCTAGTCTTCGCTTGTCACAGAAGAATTTAAACAATATGATAGCCAGCACAACTTATCACGAGGAAGGACCAGGGGCCTCCTTTATAAATGCTGTGTACACAAAAAACAGGGCCTGAATGTTTTGTAAGTCACTTTCCAAGCAAAGTTCGGGATCTATTAAGAAAGAAAGAAAAAAAAAGACTTGATGGGAGAATGTGTGCAACTCTACATAAACACTCGGCGAAGTATGGTCACGTATCATACTTGCATAATCAAATTACATTCTGTAGTGGTGGATAGCACTGATTGATGCATTAATTGCAAAAATGTGTGTATGAATCAGTCTAATCTCTGAGTAAAAAAACAGTTTGGGGGCACTCATGTGTAATACTGCGTAATGTATGTGCTGGCACTCCTGGAGGATTAATGAATCAGGATGGAGGGAGTTTTAGGGACAACCAAGATATGACTGATTAATAGACATTGCTCTTGGATTTATGTGCTGAACTGGGTCCAGTGTTAAACAGATCGATCCGTTGGAACAGCTCCATCCCGGGGTGCATTGATCACTGTGTGGTTTCTGGCAAAAATGTTTCCTTTGCAGCAGGTATGCGTTTGGTATGATTAACAATATATAATGGTGAACTGGATATCACTTTTAACATGACCAGTCTGCCCATCCAGTTTTCTTACACTGTGGGAAAACAACAACATTAAAAGATAATTTACAGCAATGTTCAATTTCACAAATGTTACCAGTGAACTTGAACTGCAGTGATGTTGCAAAAAGGGCTCCGAGGTGTAAAAATGAGCATACAATGATTGTACAAGTTGAGATTCAAACATGGTTCTGACATATTTATTGTCAAGGGGTCCTAGTCCCACACAGAGAACAGACAGGCAGACGTATGCATTTGATGTCTGGCAACAGCGGATTTATATGCAGAAACATTCACAAGGTCCTTTGCATCGACCATTTATGGTAGAATGTGGGTGTGTTGACGGCGGAATATGGAGCGAATCGACCTGTCCAAACTTCCAAGTGGTCTGTGATTTATAAAAGGAATCCAGAGTTATTTCTGTGCATGCTATTTTTGGTTTTTGTGCGCAAGTGAACTTTTAGTAAGAATCCTATGCAGTTTTATAAATGAGCCCCCAGGATGTTAGAGATAAAGATAGGCACAGACTCTTCAGAAACAGGTGGCTGAAAAAAATACCACCACCCCCTGAACATTTGTGATTAGAAGAATCTACCAAAAAGCACACTATCTAAAATTCACACAGCTAACAGCTTCTGATGTTTTCTGGTACGAGCAACTTCAAAAGTACTGGTACTGGAATCCAAATACAAATCAGACAAGTAAAATGCAGCTGGTGCATCTGGGATTCCACAGTGTTCAGATAAAGAAATACAAGGTTTGTAAAACAAAAGATCTAGTACTTCATACATATTTTTATGGTGTATACAAATGGTGCATTTGAACTCTGTGCTAACATTTCTGCAGAAAGTGAGATATTTAACTTCTCTTTTAATTTTGCGGTGGGTTTTACGGGAAACCCACCATGTTTTTTTTTTAATCTTTGTTTGTTTTTAATTTACAAATCAGTATTGCTACCAATGGATTGTCTAAGGCCATTTATCTGGCAATATTTGCATTTTAGTTGGCTTATCTTTTAAAATACAACACAAAGGCTTCTTTTCAATGCTGTTCCATTTTCTCTGCACATAGTGTTTGAATAGACATTATTTGCATAAATTCCAATTGTGACTCATTTTGAAATTATAAATGACTACACTGAATTGTAACCTCCATGACTCGCAATTCAAATGAAGCATGTGATACTTAAGGATTTAAAGCAGTTACATATGAAATATTAACCTGTTGGAGGAAAAGAAAAAGACATTCAATGCAACAGTCACAACAGCACACATACCTGAGGCTAACATACATTCGTACATGAAAAAAATAAAATAAAATATTGATTATAATATGCTTGTAGATGTGACAGAATCAGCATGCCTGGGGAAATTTTTTTTTAAAAAAAGGCTAAGACTATATATTATTTGCAAGACCTGATATTGATGAACCATTTCTAAATGTTTCTTCTTCTAAAAAAGGTCTAAAAACCTGCTGAAGCATAAAAAAAAAAGCATTTACAGTTTAGCTGAACTTACCTGAACTGTCAGTCGGGTGATTTACAGTTCAGGTAATGGAAAAGTCTCTGGTCACACTGGGATCAGTGTCAGGAGGTGGAAACAGCAACACAGGTGCAGCTAATCTGATCATACCAAGGATGGTGATTAAGTGATTACCTCCCACAATGTTAAGTTAGTTAATAAGTTGGAAGAACCACAAAGGGATTCTGGTCCCAGTCATACCTTACATTAACATCCATCCAGAGAAATCCAATCACAAGTGGCCAGTGCTTAGCATGCAAGTTCACACATAACATTAAAATGTTACTCAAAAGGAAAATGAGTAATGGGATCTGACCTAACGGTCAGTTTCGCTTTTATATACCAAGTGTGTTGTTATTTTTAAATCACCAAATGCTGCAGCTGAAAATACCCAAGCCTATCTTGCAGGGGAGTGAAAACAACTGGATGCCCTTTTTGACACAACGTCCCCCATTTATCCAGGCTCTGAACTGGAAAAATCAGTGGCTGGAGTAATGTCAGCTACTGTGTTCTGTGTCCAACCCAGGGACACCAGCAAATGACAAGAACAACACTCACACTCCCCAACCTCCTCACCCCCCCCAAAAAAAGAGAAAAAAAAAGAAAGCAAACTCTATGCCACAAAATATATGTACAAATCAGACAGATCAGGACATATCAGCTACAAAAACAAAGAAAAACTGAATGGCAAAGACCTTAAAGACCTTTAATAGGCAGTTCCAGAGTCCATCCCAGAAAGCTTTCAATGAGCTTCTGTTCGAGAAAAATAAACAAATAAAACAAAACATGTCCTGCAATTAGGAAATTGAGGCAGAGCTGAAAATTCTATTCCATTGACAGAGACAACATAAATGAAGCAGTCTGTATTTGGAAAGTCAAACATTTCCCTGGCTTGTTCTCAAGGCTTGTGGCTGTCATGGCAACAATGATGGTCTCTGAATGACTCATCTTTTCAGTGTCTATCACATAACAAGAGCTATGAGCACTTCAGCTTCTCCACTACAGGAGGGAAAAAGCATATTTTTAAGCTACTATTTCTTAGAATCTAAATCAGCTGGCTGGAGAAATGTCCATTGCAAGTCTAGTTACTCGAGGACCCAATTATAGTGCAGTGAGAAAAAAAACTTTTGAACTTATTTGTAGTAGAAAAGCATTCACTTGATTCCAAAATCTTCTGGTTTTTCTGACATAATTTCAATGGATTCCACTAATATACAACTACTGCATTCTTACCATTATTCTTCACATTTATGGAATCATTAGAGCTAACAATTTTAAGTCTTACCATACAGTAGATATGAAGAGCCACACACACATGTCGTCTACTGTAATAGACAAACACAAATCACAATTTGTACAAATGTGCGATGAGTTCAAAGACTCTCAATGAATGATTGTCAACAAGATTTTTTTTCAGTTGGTATAAAGACAGCTAATCAGAGAAACCTGAGAATCTTTCTGTACAGATTTTATCCTTGACATAAACATAAATTAGTGGTGTCTCACTTCTATACTCAATTTCTGTATTTTTCTACAAGGTCCATCTTTGCCGTCCACTGCATGAGGAGCAGACCATCTTCAGAAATGAGAACATCGTCTACTTTGACCCCCAAGCAGGTGATTAACTGGCAGAGAAAAATTCAGCACAAAGTTTGCAGGCACCAGGAAAGCAAAAGTCGATCTTAATGTTCTTGTGATTATCATTCAAACCTGTGCTCCACTGCCGCAGGAGAAAAGAATAATAAATGTTGATACGGTTATGAGAAAAGAGGCTGTTTACTTTAGCATTAGTGAAAGGTAATCACTGAGAGTCCACAATAGCCTGAGCAAGTTCAATCATAAAACTAGTCGATTTAAACCAACCTTCCATCAAGAGACCCCAGTCAGACAGACAAATCAGACCCAAAAGCTGCTTATGTGTTCTCTGAAAAAACAGGCGAGCATTAGCTCAAATGTATAGCAGTTCCATTTGCAGTATTTCAAATTGATCTCCTAATACAAAATAAAATATAAATCTCATTTTCCAGCTGTTTTGTTAGAAAAGAAAAATGTGCTTTAGGAGATCTTTAAAGCCTTTTTCAACAAAATATCTAAATAAATAAAACATTGGCTTGTTGGAGATAATGAAGTGTGCAATCAAAATGTGATACTGCACATGGCCTATTTCCTAAATAATACAAAAAAACAGATTTCCCTACACATCTACACACAGAAGCCATCAGAGCAAACACAAATCACCCTCGAGCTTTCAGAGGAGGACAGTGGGATATTTTGCCTGTCACTTTCATCCTTGTCACGCCCGTAGCTGCCATGCTGTTTCAAGTCATTTCTGGACTAGTTGCAACGCAATGTTCAAGTTTGCATAAGTAACAAAGTGTTTGAAATTCCTTCTGAGCGTTTGTTTTTCTCTTAATCATCTGCTTTCGGTAATCATGACATAAAATTCACATTGAGTGGATTTTTGTACAGTCCTCGGCCCAGCGTATGATACCTATCACTGTCGATAACAGATTATCTGTGACACATTTTGCTTTCAACATTTGAGACGTTGCATCATGTTAAGAAGCTTTATAAACTTGACCAGACAAGTCCCTCTCACCTGAGCTTAACTCTTCCCCATAAAAACAGCTCTCAAGCTGTTGCAGCCTGTCAGAGTTAAAAATGAAGAGAAATATACAAAATCATAGCGCAATTGGGAACATTCCAGATAATCTCCATGTATCCACATTAAAAATCGAGCTGTATTCTTCACTTCAGTGAAATAATTTGAGAATACACACACATTATAAATGTGTACATAGCTGTATGCATGCATTTATTTGCAGGCTCAGCAGGATTAGTTTTGACTGCAGGGTAAAGGAAACCAACCAACAGATACCTTTTCACATGCTTGCTTTGATTTGTCATGTAATTATAGCATTTTGAAAAAGAGAGCACCTGAAACCTTTGATTTCAAACTTACTATGGTGTATCTGAATTCAAACAATTTACAATTTGTCATAAAAGTCTATTTACAAATGTAAATGAACTTAACATTCGCTACTGGATTAAGTATTCTGTGTGTGATGTGAAGCTGAACTCTAAACAAAATAAATAGGACAAAAATATCTTTGATCAAGGATTTCTCCTTTTAGATAGAGCAGTGCTACAATTAACAAGCAGGACACAAGACATACACCAAACTCTACCAGGCCTCCACCCCCATGCTCCTGCTGACAACATACAATGGTACATCAACTTAAAACAGACTCTGCAATGTTTTATACTGGCTACCCTTATTATCCCACACAGTGTCACATTTCACTCAACAGTCATTCTCTACTTCACAGTCCCAAGGCTCTCCAGGCTAGTTGCCACTGATTTGAGAGGAGCACACATATTCATCTCTTCAAGATATTAGGCTGAAAAATTAAATGGTCCAAAACAAACTGTCTGGTATGCGACAGGTGGCTCTCCTTTACCGCTGATATTTCAGGATATAAAAGTATTAGTGTACTGCATCTATCAGGCTTTGATTAGAATGACAAAGGTGGTATATGGCCTCTGACTTTTGCCCAAAGAAATCAATGCTTGAGCAAGTGTCCATGTGACCCAGAAGACCCTGATGGTTGGTATATGGGAATGAATGGAAGCACATTTACTCTGCTTTATGTTCATTCAACAGTTTCACCGTTGGTTTAATTATGAATTTGGTGTACACCCAAATTATAATTCTGATTGTATCGAAAACAGTTTCAAAATGTCAGTATGTGTAAACATGAAAAGCCACAAGAAAATGAAGATTACTGGGTCATTCTTTAACTTTCTCAAAGTTGGCTTTACTGTAAACAGTCTACCAGCATCAACACACAGTAGACAGTACCAGCAGCTCATTCTGTGCCAGTCACGGGGAATGTGGTCCAGATGCTGGATCTCCAACTTGGAGAGATTCATGTGTAAGAGCTCCTCAGGTGTGAAAGCACATTGATGGAGATGTATAAATCGCTCCTAACCCCTTCATCAACGTCAAAAAGACCTTTGGGAAACACTTCCTAACTTGGATGGAAGAACAAAGCGAAAAATACATATAAAGAACAGAAACATTGGCACAGAAAATTGATGTAATGCACTTTGGCAAAGAGTTGTCTAATATTTTTCAAATGTTCAGTGGTCAAAATTTATAAGGTGCTTGCATAGAGCACAAAGACGACATAGCTGGAAGGAATGTTTGTATGCGTGTCCACTCAGAAACCCACTGAAATCCTGTTTCCCTGTCCAGCTGCTGAAAACATAGAGGGCCAGAGACCACAGCATAGAGCACAAGTGCATGAAATATCTGCACGTTACATCCGATTCTCGTCACGGGCTGCATGTAACCTCTACAGATCCCAGCCGCGTACACAGCACACCGGTCAGGACAGACTATTTAAAGCGGCAGACCCCTTCATCCTCTTACCGTACCTTTGAGCTGCGGCAGCGGGGAGAGCTCAACAGGAGCGCTCTGAGTGCGGTACTGCGAGGAGCCCTGGGATCTCCTCTGTCTCTGCGCCTTCCTCACGGATTTCCTCGTGAACCCATCCACTTTCTCCGATGCAGAGATGGTCGACATGTCGATAGGGGGGAAAAAACTGACGAAGATTTCAGACAAGGTCGTGTGTATCAGATTAGAGGTTCCTTCCTCTGTTCACATCAGCATCAAAATTCTGGAGCGAAATGTCAAGCTGTCGCTCCTCTCCTTTCCCAGTCTTGCGTTATTGTGAATAATCCAACATGGTCAATCAGTATTGAGGTTATACTGTGCTCATAAACTGCATCACTGGAGTATTTTTTTCTCTCCTCAGATCTGAAAGAATCTTCATCAGACAAACACTAGCCCAAAAAATCCCAAACTAACACCGACGACAACGCCCGGACTGACCGCGTTAAAACTGATACCACTAACTTATTAAATCTCTATTTCTGATGTTTCGTATCGTCTACCTGTTCCAAAACGAAGGTGAGACATTGTCATTAAAAAAGTTACCAGACTTTAGACAAACAGCGGAGCTACGCTGACAGCTACCTGACCTAGCTAGATGCTAATTGTAGCTAACGTAACGTACGACACTTTTCGGCGCAGTTAAAGAAAAAAGTTACAAACGACAGTTTCCCCTGCGAAGTGCATCGAGATCTTCGTTAAAATACCAACTCCACGGCTTCGAGCATCGGTTTTTAATTCTGTCTGGACTTCCGCCGAGTATATTTTCAGGAGAAATATTCGCGAAACGATCAACTTAAAATTTCGCCTGTGCAATTATTTTAGCGCTTCAAAGTTAGCCCTGCCTTCACAGTATCGGCTTTTTCAAATCTTGGTTACGTTTCTTCCCTGGCTGTAGAGCGACAGTTTAGTTTTTACGGCCTCTAAAACAGACCAAGAAATAACTTGGTGTCGAAAAGCAGGCGGCCATAAACACTCCCAGGAGCTCCGTCTCTGTCTCTCTGCTGCTGGACCGAGAAGCGCTGACAGCTGTACGTCATTGACTGGCGTCGCTGGCAGCCAATCATGGACGGGAGAATTATAAACTGGAAACTTTTTATACCAATCGCCGTGCAAAGTAAACGGGCCATGAACATGTGACATTTGAAAACAACTCGATGACGCTTCTGAGCAGTAAGAGGACGAGAAAGCGGCTGTAGTAACCTTTACATGGGAAACTCTGATCCCTTTCTCAGGATTAAAACTAGTAAATGCATAAAATGATTAATTCAAATAGATCTGAGCTGTAAGCCGGCATCTACATATAGACGGGGAAAAGGTATGGTCTCTATGCAGTTATCATCTACAAGGTGCAAGAAGTCTCTGAAAATTCTATTATCCAGTCAACATATTTTGTTGACTGGATAACAAGTTTTGTGTTGTGGTGCATCTCTGATCCTTCTGTCATCAAACAGATGATGTCCTCTCTTAGGACAGTTGATTTAATTTCAGTACTCAGTGCAATATATGCTGCTGCACAACATACAGTTCTTCGTGTGTGTAGTGTACATATTCTTTGTAGTGCATGCATTTTTTTCTCTTACAGTTGTTTTGATTGATGCAGAATTGGTGAATTTCCTTGATGCATTGATGCATCATTTTTCTCCTCATATGTATTCTGTTTTTGCAGCTGTAACAACGTGAATTTCCCTCTGTGGGACAAGTAAAGTCTCATTTTATCTTAAACAATATGCTACCTTCTTCTCTCTTTTCCAAATCTTCAGGCTCTACCATAACAGAAAATTGGCATATCAAGTTAAGCTGAAACTTGAGCATATTTTATTTGACTGTTTCAATGATCAACTTACCTACAAAAGCAAATGTGTTGCTAATCTATTTAGTCTTCGTGCATAATTCCATACACATTCCAGCAAATTTGCAAAACAGAAACCACATCAATCAGTTTTCCTAGATATCAATATTTACCTGAAAACTGATGTTTTGCACAAATGCAGGAGATGTAAAAACCAAAATGATGTTTGATACAGCCCCTGAGCTCATGTTTTAAGTTTTGTGTGTTCTTGTGTCTTTTTGTATTTGTACTGCATTTAAATAAATAAAATTTAAAAAAATATATACTACTGTAGGAGCCAGTTAAATTCATGGCATTGACTCGGGTCTTTTACTTCCTTGTACATTGGTCTAACTTCAAAACAATCATTATTTTTTTGTGGTATATGAGTTCTTACACTCTGTCGTGCTCATCTTCTTAATTAAAATAAATAAATAAATAACCTGTATACTCAATAGGATATTTTTAATTTAAATTATACAAGGTGTGCTTTGGCCCACGTTTGGATGGTAAAAATACATTCATTTCTTCTACATAACATCAGATTTATTTTGGCACATTTTTTTCATCTTCAGAACATCATCATCATAACTGGATCATTCCAGTGAGGCCTGTAGAAGAAGTGCCTCCACCCCACCTCACTTTGCCCATACTTCTTGGTCTAAATTAACAGGATTTTGGAAAAACTGTAAGATCGTGTTAAAAACCCTGTCCTTTCAAAGCCATGTTTGGCATTTCCCTGAACTTTGTTGTATTTAGTAAGCAGAAACTGACTTTAATCCTTTGATTGCCCGTAGATGCTTCCTTCTACTGGAAGTCACCCAAGCCCCCGTCAGAGCAGTCCTGGCTGACCGATTTAATGTCACTCCTCAAACCAGATGTTTGTACTTTACGTTGCTCTGTAGCGTCACCAAATGATGTCCTAATAAAACAGATTTATAAAATAAATAAGTAACTGGATCAATAACACTTTCTGCACCTGTTAGTCCAAAGAAAGGTTGCATGGCTGTTACTTGTGGCCCACCACCATTTATTACTCACACAGGTCACACTGATGAGATCCAACCACCAACATGCCACACATTCTGAAAACCATTTAAAATTTAATTAAATGTAATAGCAAAAGCTGGTCTTACAAACAAATAAACAAACCAAGCAACATTCTGTGGTTATTTTTGTACATATAAACAACTTAAGCACTGCTTAAGAGAAAAACAAAACACATTTGGCAAACTGTATGTGCAACGCTGAAGAGATCAAAACAATACATGGAAAAAAAAATGAATTGCATGTTTTCAAACCATTACAAAGCTGGTTTGTGAACCACTCACTCTTTAAGGCAATGAAGTTCAGAAAAGGGGGGTATAAAGTTTTTTTTTTCTTTTTTTTAAAGCCACTTAAATATTCTTTAGAACCTGCACTGTCCACACATCAGTAAATATTTTGTCTGCAGCATTAATACAATATGAAATTCCTGAGCCAGCTTTGTATGAAATACTAAAGCAGCTCTGAAAGCTGTTTGTTTCGAGTAAAATGGCAGATTTACTCAGCAACAACCAGAGCAAATTATCATGTAGGAGACAAATGCAGAATTTGGGATTTAATTTAAATAAAAAAACAAAAAAAAAACAAAACACATTTCTCATTGTAAGAACAAAAGCATCAGATATTCAGTACGACTGCTTTGTTAATCTGTGAGGACAGAGTAGGTTGCACAGAGGCTTAGTGTCCATTTATCCCACTTAAAAAATAGCCTAAATAAAAGCATAATATCTTCATGGCTGCAGTGGTTCACTCCGTAGGCCTTGTTGGAAAATACATAGAGATTTTCTTCATGGTCCGTGGGGAGCGGATAGTCTGGAAAAAGAAAAATGAGCAAAGATCAGCTACAACAATTTCAATCTTTAATTTTTGTAGTTCTGTCTGAAGCTGAATATGACTGTAATACAGTATAGAAGGAAAACCGAGGAAAGGTCAAGGTTGGTAAAAGGCAAATAATGTAAATATGGGAGGTATACACTTACTGATGAAGCTGATGTCGTGCCTTCTTGTTTCTTACAGGCACTGGGACTCCTGGCAGTACAAGGACTTCTCTGACCTTTCCTCATTTTTTGGCCCATCTCTGACAACCAGTTTGTTGCTCTGGGAGAGCAGTTCTCCTTTCCAGCGTGTGCACATGAGCCCTGTTTGCTGTCTTCTGTGTGACAGTTTGTCTGACCTGGGCTCTCTTGAGCAGGGCAGCAGACACCAGGCAGGGTGCGGCTCCTCTTGGCCGTGGGGTAGAGCTCAGTTACACACTCGCACTGTTTTGCCCCGTCACAGCCCGCATGCGAGCCGTCACCAGTTTCCAATCTGCGTTTTGCTCTTCGTTCTGTGGGAGAGGTGCTGGTCGCTGGGCTCTGCGGACATGGGCTCAGAACCCGACGGGACGGAGGGGTGACCTGCTGGGGGGATCCGTGGGTTGGAGATAACCACTGTTTGATGGAGCGTGGTGTTCTCTGATGAACAGGAAGGCTCTTAGAGGGGGTGGGTGATGTGGTGCTGGAAGGGAGCGGCAGGGCAGCTCCACTGGGGGCACAGACAGCAAGCTGGGGGGAGGCAAGGCCACCAAGACTCTCTGTCCCCTGGGTCTTGGCAGGAGTTCTCTCAGCTCTGACTGAGGGTCCTTAAACAGAACAGGAAAGTTAACATTAGTTCTGGGGGGACAGTTACACATACTTTGTACCTCAAAAGAGATTCTATTTTTATTTTGTTTACTTAAAAAAAAATAACTGGAACACTTTTCTAATGTCATAATGACGTCTGTGATAAGCTTTATTAAAAACAAACAAAAAAAAATCCTCCTTATGCTTTTAGACCCCTGGTCATAGTGACAGTTTTAAGGGGGTGGAGTTAGCGCCCCACTCCTCTTCCTCATCTGTGAGGTGTGCCTCCTCTGAAATCTCTGTTGTAGTTTTTGTTTTTTTTTCCTTCCCCATCAGCCTCTGAGGTATGATAAATACAACATGATGCAAACTTGGGAAGGGAAGCAAAATATTCTGTGACGTCTCAACGACACTTCAAACAACTAAACACATATCCATCCAAACACAGGAAAGTTTTACTTTTTAAATGATGTCCCTTTTAAAGCCACTCTATATAACAACACCACTCCTGACCACATGGGGGCAGCACATCACAATACAATTCACATGTTGGCCTGTAGTATAAGACACAACAAACTGCCTCTCTAGATTGACAAAGTGGTATAATGAGATGTTCAGGACCACTTAGCCATTACAACAGTATTGTAATTGGCTGTTCTGTAGACACAATAGCTCTATATACCCCCATGTGGTCAGAAGTGGTATTGTACCTCCATTTTTCTTTTGAATCTCAGAATGAAAGACATGATATAACTATTTAATATCTCTAACACCTCTGATTATATGGTAAAAAGTTACATGAAAACTTGACATGATAAATACTTACTTAAGGGAGATGTGGGACGTGCCCAACCAACCAAGTTGGCTTCTCCCACCGATGCCTGAGCTCCATCAGTTTTACGATGAAGCCGCCAGATCCGTATAGTGTGGTCATCAGAACAAGAAGCAATCTGCCAAATGAGCATGAGTTTTAAACAAAGGCTAAAACCAAAAAGAAAAAAAAGAAAAGAAAAAGAAAAGAAGCTAGATCTAAACTAGCTACTAAACTGTAGGGAAACACAAAAAACCACAGAGGTTTGCCAACAATACCTTTGTGAAATCTGTTGGACACCACACGACAGATGTAACTTCCTCATTGTGACCCTGAAGCATCATGGGAGGATGTTGAGGGTCAGAAATCTGAAACAGAAATGAAAACTATCTGAAATAACAGTTCTCTCAACTGTAAACGGCAAGAATTCGTAAAAATTTCGAGAATGTACCTTCCAAATGTACGTGCTATTATCGCTTGAGCCACTGGCCAGGAACTGGTCGTCTGGACTAATGGTGGACTTGACATAAAAAGACGAGTTCTGGTGGCCGCTGAAAACTGCCACTAGGGGTACAAACATACACTGTACTAAGCACCACTAAATAAAGCTTCATTTGGAGAATAAACATAAAATAAAGGGAAAATCACAAATGTTGCACTTAAATATAGTGTAACTATTCATCCTCAATATCATTATTAATCACCTGTCTTACTGCTGCTCAGGATTTTGCATGAATTATTCACAAATCTAGCCCCAGAAATATCAAAATAAGCTTCCACAATCACACAATTCATCTTGAGTTTTCATTTGTAGACACTGCTGCTTTCTGCTCTGCTCCCAACAACAGGTAAGGCATGTGAATTTAGCTCCACCTAGTGATACATTGGCGATAAGCAGGAAAATGCACATTGTGGAACTGATGCACGTCTAACCAGAGACGAGTGCGGGTTTACCTGGAGTCCGTTTTATTCCACAGACATTGAACATGTAGATGCTGTCATCTGTGCAGTTACACATGACGTTAGATCTCGAGGAGTCCAGAACAAGTCCAGAATAGCCTACAACATGGGCAGAGTTAAAATAAATGAATAAATAAAAGACAGCCTCAGCTTATTTACGGTTATTTGCATGTTTCAGGAAGACTGATTTTCCTGGCCAGTTTAGCACACAACTAACCCAGCCGCATCCGCGAGCTGCAGCCAGCGTACGGATACGTCTGCAGAGGTACGGGGTCATGACAGTACGCAGTGTAGTTCTTCCTCAGATCCCACATCTTGATTACTCTGGCAGGAGGAAATTAAAAGGGAAACTGTAAAAATGAGCCGTATAGTAACTTTCATAGTGATTTTATACTGGTATGGTGAGAGTTGGTGTCAGGAAGCAGTGCTTTAATTTTTTATTTTTTTACCCGTCAACAGCTCCCGAAGAGATGAGTGTGTGCTGATCCCGAAACAAAACTACTGTAACACTCTGTTGGGTATCCTGGAAAACAAAAATCCACTGATGAGTCTTCCATTTGTGACACCCCACTCTTCTTTTCTTTCTTTTCTTCTTGAAACAGGCTCAGATGGTTAGGAGACTCACCACACTTGGAGCCATGCCACGCATGCTGCTCCGTCTCTTCTTAATCTTAGAGGCTGGGTTTGTCTCAGCCTTGTTGTGTGCACCACTGATCTGTTTCACCTGTCTGTAAAAGCCATCTGAAAGGAAGAGTTAAAAATTAAAGACATTGTTCGTAATATTCCTCATTTTAGAGCTGCTCTACAGTCAGCTTGTAGCATCTGAATGATAAAAGTCAGGCAGCAAACCACATAAGGAGCTTGCGATGCTGAATCTTTTGGAGCTGAGGTTATGAATACATACCTTTTTTGCTGCACCTGATATCCCAGACCATAATATTTCCATCTCTGGCCCCAGTGCAGAATACAGCTGTTTAAAAAGAAGGCATGGACACAATGTTAATACAATTGTAATAGAAGTAAAGTGGTCTTCCACCTTTAAAAGAAAAAAAAAAAAGCTTATCCAAAGAAGTACTGAGGAAAGATTTCTTTGATTTAGTGAATGAGATCAGTATGTTTTAGTGGTAAGTAGGCCACCTGCACCCTAATCAGCAATATATTGCGCATTGACAAAAATAAATAATGTTTTCAGATTCCTTAAAAGCTTAAACAGAGCTAAATTCAAGAAAATAAAAACACAAAAGTACATGGCCACGTGGGGATTGGCACAAGCAGAGGTGACTATGTAAATCTTTGAGCAGCTGGTTTTAAATGTGCTGCTAGCAGATTTTTAAAAAAAAAAGGACTAAAGCTACTGTGTAGTAGACATATTGTTCTGAGCACATAGGAGCAGCCGCAGAGCTTTATGTTCCAGTCCTGGGTTAGTGTGAGGCGTACCTTTCTCCTCCGGAGTGAAAGACACAGACTTGAGGCTGCACAGGTGGCCCTTAAAGCTGCCCAACAGCTCTCCCGACTTCACATCCCACAGCCGAGCCATTTGGTCGCCTGCAGCGCTCACCTGAGGAAGACACGTATGATCCAAACATGGTAAGAAAAAAAAGAACCTGTATTTGTAAATAAAAAGTTTACAAAAATGCATTCAAACTTACCAGCTGAGCCTCCCCTGGTACCCACGCAATGTCAAAGACAGCATTCTCGTGAGCGAGCCACTCTGTGAAGTACACACTCAGTTAGACACTTTCTTAAATATGTTCAGGAAAGCTTTGATGTCATCGAAACAAATACCTTTAAGAAGAGAGTTTTCACAGCTCTCTGTGTTGTAGATCCTAACAATGCCTTCCTCGTTCGCTGCTGCAAGTACATTCTGCAGGTTCCCTGCTAAAAGGAAATGAGGGACCCAGCAGTTAGATAACTGACACCGCGCTGCCTGCAGGTATAATGGAATATGTAAATGGATTACCCGAAGAGAAAGCTAATCCAAATGGTGGCACAGTGTCACCTATGTTCCCATAAGAGATGTGCTCATCGTGTCGGATGCACTGGTACCCTTCCAGCACTGAGCTCAGAGGGATCCTGAAGGGAAGACCTGCAGCTGCAAGAAGGGTGAGACAAAGTCATGTTTAGCCAAAACAGGCAAGTTCAAATCATAATTTAGAGTGAAATCCTCTTGTAATGTTGTTGTCTTTTTGCAAAAACCTCCTCACAAGGAAGTTATAAATAATCTAAGATATACTTTGTATTGCAGGCGACACCCTGGTCATTTAAGTAAAGATGGGGTACAGGCCTCAAAGATACACCTCCAAGAGCCCCCACAAATACACCAGCAAAACCAAAAGCCAACATAATATGTAGGAGAAGAAAATGAACAGAATGGCATGGAGAAAAAACGCAAAAGCAGAACATAAAACTATTTCACAATTTCGCGCGTACTTAGTTTACATGAGTCATTTTGGTGCTGAGAATAATTTACTTAAGATATAAGAGATTTGCAAGGCTGGATGAAACATTAATTGGAGAAAGGTTTACGTCTATCTTGATTGACCAAAGTTATTACAAAAATCATGCACAGAGATGTCTAAAGGCTCGATAAAATAATAATCAGAGATGAACTGATTCAATGAAGAAATTGATTTTTTTTTTCCAAAAAAAAGGAGAGACAAACCAAACAAATTGAGACATGAGATGGGCACAAGAGAGGGTAAAAAAACAAAACGTCCTATAAAGAGGATGCAGAAATATCCAGCTGTAAACACGAAATAGTCTGTACTTATGGACGTGTTTCGTTCATTTTTATCAGCACAGCAAACAGCTCTTATGGATTTGGCTTCAGTCATGCGTGTATCTAGGTTTTAATGCTTAGATTTCCACAGATGGATCATTTATTTTAAGCTGATTTGACAAAGCTAATAAGGAAACGTGTCCTCGTATTCAATACCGGAATTCGTGTTAATGTGATCTAGTTTTGAACGAACTCTAACTACCACGGCATCTGAAAAAGAACAAACCGACGGTGAATTCAACGATCAAGCTCAAATGAAACGGTTGTGCTGCTTTCCCCCACCCTGCTTGGAAACCTAGCTACCTACAAGTAGCCAACTCAGACATTTTACAAGGAACCCCCAGAGATAAAGTCCCTCCAAACAGCTCAGCTCTCACCATTCTCCCTGCGTCTGCCCACTTTTCTGTCAACAACTGAGCGGAAAAGCATCCCTACGGTCCAGCTCAAGACGATCTGAGAAAAAGGCTTGTAAAGTTGCGAATTTTGTCAGATCGTTGGCCGGTGGTCCGTCTCTCTGTGCTGTTGCTGCAGCTGCTGGGCGTCTTTCCCGCGAACAGATCGCCTGAAACGAACAACCGAATCCCCCGCGAAAATCGCGTCGCATACTATGATTGGTTCACAAAGTCCTTCCGCTTCCGGATTCTTTGCGCCGCTTTTTTTTTAACAGTAGTTAAAAGGGTCAATAAAGTTGTTTGTTTGTTCTTTTTATTCTCGTTCTTTTTGATTTTTACTTTTATTGAGAAACGAACAGAATAATTTGCCCCAAACTTTCACATATCTCAGTGGTATTCTTTTTTTTTTCTGTAATAGAAAAGGAAGAGATGTCCCTTTTTTTCGAACGATGCAACGGTTCCTCGATATAAATATCAAATTCCTCACAGGAAATAGGGCTATATCACATTATGAATAGGATTATATAATGCAGTGGACTGGCGACCTGTCCAGGGTGTACCCCTGCCTTTCGAGAGAGCTGGGATAGGCTCCAGCAGACCCCCGTGACCCTGCATAGGACTTTACGAGTATAGACGATGGATGGATGGACAATGTATTTATAAGGACATAATAAAACCATCTCTGGTAATCGTATTGAAAATCGATACAATCTAATTTATCTGCATATATGTCCCTCCATGTACTTCTGAATTGTGGGCTATAACCACATGAACTTCAGAGTAGTTCACTAGATAATGTGACCTATCTAAACTGCATTACTTTCATCCTAAATGTGAGGATCTCTGTTTTACTTCGTGAGGGTGAAATAGGGGCTGTTCTGAGCACTTTTTTCTACCCATTTCTGCATCAGAAACATGGCTTGCCAAACATTTTCAATGTACGTCATACATGCAATGTTGGTTCTTTTTTACTTTGACTGATGGAAGATCACTATTAAAACACTCCTGCTTCCCAACCAAAGACTGTATATAACATGTGTTATTTGAAAATATTTCATTTGTACAACAATTATTATATTATATTATATTATATTATATTATATTATATTATATTATATTATATTAACAGTTTTATTGTGAAAAGACCGGATGTAGTACCTTGAAGGTTTCGTGAGAACATCGCCAGGACGCTAACATGCTAATGGATCTTGTGTACGTTTACTTAAAGTATTTTAAATAGAACAAAGTCAAAATGTCTCTTTCGACAGCTCGGTCGTTTTTATCAGAGGCTTGTTATGGGGAACAAGAACTGGACGCTAACTCCGCTCTCATGGAGCTGGACAAAGGTGCGTTAACCGGCATGCTAAGAGTTAGCATATGTCTCATGATTGTGTTGTATTCGTTCATTTATTCAGAATTACTGACCGTATGAATGAAATATCTGCTTTGTTTGTGACCGGATTGGTGGCTACAATTCCAGGGCTGCGTTCGGGGAAGCTCGGAGAGCAGTGTGAGGCTGTGGTCTTGTTCCCCAAACTCTTCCAAAAGTACCCTTTCCCCATCCTCATCAACTCAGCCTTTCTAAAACTAGCAGACATCTTCAGACTTGGGTAGGTACATATATATATAAATTATTTATTTCAAATACCTGATATGTTAGTTGGTTATTACCCCCATTTTAAAACCCACCCCTCGTTAAAACCAAATAGTTTGCTTCCAAAGAAAATATAGGTGTGGAGGAAAATGTATTAATTATGCATAGATATTCATTATATTTATTTACATTTAGGTTTATGCATTAACTAATCAACACTCAGTTATGTTCCACAGTTATTGAAGACACATTTGCCTTAAGAATCTAAGTGAAGAGGTGAGAAGAACTAGGTGACCCAGCTAAGAGTAGAGAACCTCAGAATCTAATCATCACAGTAGACAGGAGTCTAATTATGGAGGCAGCAGAGACGAGAAAAGGACAGAGAAGTTTACACAGTCTTCCCTACAACCAAGGTCTCGGAGGAAACTCCTGGGTTTATGACTGCCATGTGTCTGTGTGTCACGTATCGTTGTTGTGATGTACAAGAATGTAAAGATAAACAAGTATTAATGTTCCTGTCTCAGGGCTGCTCAGGGGAACTCTCAGGATGTGTGTTTGAACATCTGGGACAGTTTCTCTTTGTGCACAAGTGTAATAAAACTGTGATTTTGACCCATTTCTCTGGTGCTCTTTGGGAAATTTGCCACAATAAAAGGTTATTAAATAATCTCTTTAATAACATATAGCAAATATTGCACTTACATAACAATACAGTGAAATTCAGAAGTATCAGTAATTTCATCCTGAATGAGTCAATTAATCAAACCTTATTTGTATAATGCTTCTAGTGGGTAGTGGTGATAAACTGATAAAAATCTAGAACAGTTTTTAGTTGGATATCAATGCCCAGGATGATGACAAGTACCCATTTAAAAATACACTTTACTATCTCATCTTGTCTTTGATTAGGGTTGGATTTGTGTATTTATGTGTACAACACACACACACGTGTGTGTGTTTATATATGTATATATGTGTGTGTGTGTATGTGTGCATATATATATACA
>JBAMYA010000017.1:3664523-3686775 GCA_037176975.1 Arrhamphus sclerolepis
TGCAGGCATGCATGTGTTTGTCTTCTTTTTTTTAAGTGTGCGTGTGTGTGTATGCAAGCAGATTCTAAATCATAAACTAAGTGCTAAGGGGCTATTGATAAATCAGAACATGATCAGACATAGAGAGCAATATGTAGATTTTCAGACCAGAACAAGATGAACAGTCAATAATGAGTTTTACTGTGGTTAAAAACTCCCTTGATTACAAAAGGCCTTGTGTTTTTTCAGGAACAACTTTCTACGTCTGTGCGTGCTGAAAGTAACACAACAGAGTGAGAAACATTTGGAGAAGATTCTCAATGTGGATGAATTTGTGAAGAGGGTGTTTTCAGTCATCCACAGTAACGATCCTGTAGCCAGAGCCATCACTCTGAGGTAAAGCTGGATATTATATTGTTTGGTACAGGACCCGCTGCATAACGTTAAAACGCATAAGTGACGCCTGCTTAACAATATTGTTCTCCTGTCAAATAAGAATTGAATATAAAAGAATCCCTTGGCTTTGCTGTGTTCAGGATGCTTGGAAGTTTGGCTTCTATCATTCCTGAGAGGAAGAATGCCCACCACAGTATTCGACAAAGCTTAGACTCTCATGATAACGTGGAAGTGGAGGCTGCTATCTTTGCTGCCGCTAGCTTCTCTGCACAGTCCAAGTAAGGAAAATCATTACCCCATTTGTGCTGCTGTGTACAAATGTGGGGTGACACTTGCATAGATTTAACATGTTTTTGCTTTGCCAAAAACTTTCAGAGATTTTGCTGCGGGAATTTGCAACAAAGTCAGTGAGATGATTCAAGGTAAATTTCAGTTTCTAGTCAATTAATTCTATTAGGATAATACAATTAATCTACCTATATAAACAAACCCAGAGATATTGCATATCCTTTGGGTTTGTCCACTTGGATTTAGGTATTTTTCCCCCTTTTAAAAGATTTTAAATAGTTTCCTTGTTGACCTCTACTTCTGCCCCAGGTTTAGATACTCCAGTGGAGTTGAAGCTGAAGTTGATCCCCATGCTGCAACACATGCATCATGATGCCAGCTTGGCATCCAGTAGCAGAGAACTTCTCCAGCACCTGGTGAACTCTTACCCTTCCACCCCCATGGTCATCGTTTCGCTGCACACCTTCACCCAGCTGGCTGCCTCCTCCCTCATTGATATCCCTAAGCAGGTAGCTACCAAGTCACAAAGTGATAACTTTATTGTGATACATATGTGCTGTAGGGCTTTGTGAAAACAAGAACTCATAAATGTGTGCTTTTGAAATTTTAGCTTGTTATCAAAGTTCCGTTTCTAGCATCCTAATATATCAAAATTGCTCCCTTTTGAATAAATTCTTTAAATGTACAGTTGCAGCTTCTTCTTCAGTACTTACGAGATGATCCAAGAAAAGCTGTGAAGAGACTTGCAATTAATGACTTGAAGCTTCTGGCAAAAAAAGCTCCCCATCTGTGGATCAGAGAAAATACTCAGGTAGGTAAGCTAACTGCTGATTTGAACTAGATCTAAAATCTGCATGTAATCCTAACAGTTTTATCTCTGCAGACTCTATGCGAGTGTGCTTTGACCATCCCTTACATCAGTTTGAAGCTAGGGATGTTGGGGGTCCTCTCTACCTTGTCTGGAACAATAGCAATCAAGCAGTATTTCAGCAATGCAGCAGGTAAACATCTGCATTTACATCATTCTATTTTTAATTAGAACCATTTTATTCCAACAAGCCTATACATATTATTTGTGTGAAAAAGAGAATAATCCTGAAATGAATCTGGAAACTTTGCAGGTGGCTCTTCAGTTCCTCCCCGGCTCACTGACCTGGTTAAACTGGCTCAAGAATGTTGTTACCACAGCAACCTGGCAGTGGCTGCACATGGGGTCATAGTGCTCTGCAACATTGCAATTTCCTGTCCACAAAAAGGTTAGTTTCTCTTGGTAATAGCCTGCTTTAGGGATGCCTCCCATTCCAGTTTCCAGTCAGTGTTTTTATTTCAGACTCTCCATGATTGTGTTTGCTATTATGTTTAACTGTTTATCACTGGGGTGTGCATTTTCTTTCCTTCAGATATAATACAGTTGGAGCAGGACACTGTTTTGGGCGTGGAGTCTCTGCTGATGCTGTGCAGTCAGGATGGCAGCCCAAGTGCACAGGCCACTCTCAAAGTAAGACAACATTGCAACCACAAGGCAAAGTGCTTGTCTGCCATGAGCAGTGTGATGAGTATGTGAACAGTTGCAAATTATTGATATTATTGTAACATATTAAAACTGTAATGTTTGTAATTTGGCAGAAAATGAGAAAGTATACAGTGCTTAACCTGAAAGCTCACAGTACGCAAACAGAAACCAAGCTCGCACTACCCCACATCACATCAAATTCATAGAAAATAACCAAAAACTTAAAGTAGCAGTTCATCCATGGACAGTTGAAACTGATCTGTTTTTTTATGCACAATATTGCCTGACTCATGCATGTAAATCACCGAAATACTAAAGCAACACAAAGGTTTTGTAAGTTTGAACTTAGAGGGTCACTATATAGGTGTGGATGCTCGATCACTGCTTTTTCTAGATTTCTTGTTCAGTTACACTCTCTTTCTTATTTCTTCCATCATTATTTTCTTCCCTTCTGCCTTGATGTCAGCTGTAGCTCCGGTTCCATAATTGTTGATGTGTGACAGTGCTGTAAAGCAATAGGCACTTGCTGTAAGAGATGACTGGGACACTCGTGTCCCAGTCATCTCTTACAACAAGTGATGGCAAAGGCTGGTTTTTCGATGGAATAATAAATAAATAAATAATCAAATATTCCTTCAAAATAAATTGTAACTCATTTTTTAACATGAGAAAAATGTCCTTGGTTTTGCTTTAAGCCACAGCACTGCAGATAGGAACAATGAGATAACAGCTGCTCAGAATCACACTGTAAGTTCTCTGTCACACATTGGTTTAATAAATCCTGGACTTTATTGCCAGTCCAGTTATTTTTCTTTGTTTTCAGAGGCTACTAGAAAAAATTGCTTATATGTGCAAAGGTTTACTGATGTAAGAATTGCCTTAATGTAATAGCAGAATTCCTTTTAGCGCTGCATCGAGGAATGAATGAAGCATTCAGATTCAGATAAAAAAAATAAAAATATTTAGACCCAGTATTGTTAGTGCATTATAAGCTGCTGTAACTCAGTAATTAAAAAAAAAATCAAGATTAAATAAGTTTATTCTTCCCATTTCTGAGGTACAGTGAATGCAGCATGAAAACTGTCTGAATTTGTGAATCATATAATGCTAGAAAACGTTCGAGCGAGGCTAAGCAATGGACGCACATGTCTGAGCAGTCTCAAAAACATGTACTCATTTTGTGTTTCATGTGTCATAAATCTTGTAAGATAATTTCATCACTCTGCTGTACTTGCCATCAGCCAAAACGCAAAGATTTGGTATAATAATCAGGATTGAAAAAGAGCAATGGATCCTTAGATAAACGGCTAAAGAGGTCAATGCAGCAATGATCACCTAAAACATACGTACTCTTCCATCCACTTCATCTAACCTCATTTACATTATGATGTAGTTTTCTACTTCTCGTCTCTCAACCATAGACGGCCCTCACCTCATTGGTTAAGCTACTGAAAAGTCGACCCCATCTCAGCCAGTCAGCTGTGGAACTCCTGCTCGGCCAGCTCCACTTATCCTGTGATTCCTCCCGCATCCTCATGTGCCACGCTTTGGCAGCCATTGCCACACACCTGCCCGTCCTTGGAGATGGCATGCTGGGAGACCTGGTAGATCTGTACCGGGTGGCCAGTCATTCATCTACCTGTGAGCAGCAAGAGCTTCTGGTGAGAGATGACATGCTGCAGCTGCTAATAGGGAATCAGCTTGAACTTGCAACTTTTAAGTTTATCTTTATGTGCTAAGAACAGACGGAGAGTATTTTGATAATATTTCATGGAAAGTTGCTCAGTTTATTTTTAGATGTTTCAGCTAACATTGGGTTTAGTTTTTAAAAGATTTCCCCTCTTTTTTTTTTTCTTTACTTTTTCCTACTTACTAGATTCACACAAATAACTACAGCTGTGATTCCTACAGGTTTCCTTGGCAACAGTGATATTTGTTGCAAGCCAGTCATCTCTGTCCACTGAAGTGAAGACGGTCATCAAACAGCAGCTGGAGAATATTGCTAATGGTTGGACTGTGTATCGCATCGCACGACAAGCCTCACGCATGGTTAGTAAATGTTTTCATTGAAATGGCATCATAAGCAGCATATTGAGCAGGATAATAAAACTGTTATCATTAATCTGCAGGGATGCCATGAGTTCTCCAGCGAGCTGTACCAGTGTCTGCGGACTCGTGTGGCATCAGAGCACTTCTACTTCTGGCTGAACAGCCTGAAGGAGTTTTCGCAGGCTGAGCAGTGCCTGAGTCACGTGGAGGACGGAGACTACAGTGGCGCCATGAGCGCCATCGCTGAGGCCCTGCGCTCTTACCAAAAGGGCATCGCCTCCCTTACAGTCAGTTAACCTCCAGGCATCTGCTTGTCAAAACACATTAATGCATTTGCGAAAGTGACAAGTGCTTAGAGCTGTTGAAAGACAATCACAAGGAGTGGTGTAATTGGCGCTCATTTAACAGCATTTCATTTTTTTTTTAACCCTAGCAGACTGCATTTTCTTAGGTCAGCTCATCTGCCTATTTTGCTTATCTTAAGCATTCATGTACATTTATGTCATTAATCTCTCCCTCTAGGCTGCCAGCACTCCTCTGAGTCCACTTACATTCCAATGTGAACTCATTAAGCTGCGCATCGACACTCTGCAGGCCCTGTCGCAGCTCATTTGTACCTGCAACAGCCTAAAAACCAGCCCTCCTCCTGCCATTGCCACCACCATCGCCCTCACCTCAGGCAATGACCTCCAGCGGTGTGGCCGCATCTCATTGCAGGTGAAATGCTGAAGTTGCCCTCAAATTAATTTTTATTATTTTTAAGTGAAACAACATTTAATGAGAATATGAGGCTACTGCTTGCAACTCTTGAAAATAAACTGAGAGAACAGATATGTACAAATATTTTGCAGCCTTTATGTCAAATTTTTAGTCCTTTTATGTCTGGTCACCTTGATTTATGTTCTGTTTAGTAAAAGTTAGAAATGGATTTAAGAAATTAAAACAGTTATACCTTGCAGTTCACCTTTCAGCAGAGTTTGTGCATTAAGAGGAATAAATTTGCCCTAATGTGGCTAATCATGTTATTTATTTTTTTCCTAGATGAAAGTATGCATGGATGAGTTCAGAAGTCTTGCTGCTCGCTACGCTGATTTACACCAGTCGTCATTTGATGCCGATTATGCTACCCTTCGCAATGTGGAATTGTATCCTTAATCATGCAAGAGTTCTGTTTTGTCAGTCCAGCGTTGTCTGCTGTAATTTAATTCTCTTTAACTGTCCGTCCAGACAGCAGCAAAGCTGTTTGCTTGTCTCCCATGTAATTGAAGCTTTGATACTGGACCCACAAGCAGCCAGGTGATGGATGCTGTTGTTGCTGTATCATAGATTGTTTCAGTATCTGTTTCCAAGCTTATGAGAAAACCGCTGCCCAGTTCAATAACTTGAATTACATTTGCATCCGTCATTATGAGTTTGTCAGAAATGTATTCATATTCTGGCCAGCAAAACCCTGATGTGGCCTTTAAGAAGCCATTTTCTTGCACTTTTTTTTTTTAATCTTAATTCTTATTCCAAGCACTTTTCTTTAACATTCTATAACAACCATCTGTTTCTGTCATCTAGTTTTCAGGAGTACGGGACTCTCGGTTCTGTTCAGACAGAGAGCGAATATGAGCGACGGATGATGTCGGTTTTTAACCATGTGCTCGAAGAGGTGGAAGGCCTCGCTAAGAAACACCCTCCTGTTTCACACCTGGTAAGATTAACAGTTTTCACTGAACTTGAAAGACATTCAGTGGACATGCTTGCACTTTTTATTGCAGTGCATTCAGATTTAAAGTGTTAGATTGTGTTAGATTGCATAGCTTTTTTTTTTAATTCCTTCAGGTCTACATGTCTAAATGGGACATTCATGACAATGACAGTTATCTGACCTTAATGTTTGTAGTTTGTATTAAAAAAACACAGCAACATGGCATAAGTAAATGAAAGCAGGTAGCAGCTAACTGTTCTCATTTACCTTAAATGTGCTGTTTGTGATTTGTTTTCCAGCATACAAGTTGTCTCTGTGATGCTGTCATAGCTTTACTCAAGGTACCGCTGTCCTTCCAGAGATATTTCTTTCAAAAGCTTCAGTCAACCAGCATCAAGGTAACTGTTTGAGTCACTTTCAGCTGTTTGTTAGAAGAACATATGTACATACTAATGCGGACACGAGCAGCAAAAACGAATATCATAACATCATTTGCTGTTTGCTTTTGAAATCTTTGGAAAAATGCTCTTTTGCTTTCTTTCCCAGCATATTATCATGTGCCCCATAGCTAAGCAATTAATTTATTGGTGATGTAGATACTGGAAACCGGGAGGGGAAAAAAAGTGCCTACTATTTGCAGCTTTATGGGATCATGTATTGTTCTATTTCCTGGCCAGTTCTTCAGGAAGTCAGTTTGCCAGACTAAATCATAATCCACCAAATAGTTCCTCTGGAGGGTGAGCTCAGGGAAACTGACATAAAGTCTCTCATCACTGAGTAGAAAAGAGAGCAGGGGAGCTTTGCTATGTCAAAATCTAACTTTGCTGTTCACAATTTTTCAGGATAGTGGATTTAATGGCTACAAGGAAACAGTAATAAACCTGTATTGCAAACAGAATAGACAGAACAGTTTTTATTTGTTTGTGTATTCAAGTTGGAAGACAGTATAACATGGTGTGAATTCATCTTGTAGACATCATTTTACCTCCTATACTTGAGGTTCATCCACTCAACTGTTGCATTTTTCCCCAGCTTGCCCTCTCTCCATCACCACGTACACCAAGTGAGCCAATCCCAGTGCAGAGCAGTCAGCAGCTGACTCTGAAAGTGGAGGGTGTGGTACAACATGGTTCGACACCAGGACTCTTCAGGAAGATCCAATCTGTCTGTCTCAATGTTACCTCAGTTCTGCAGAGCAAGACGGGGCCTGATTACAAGGTTTTAAGTCTTATTTTCTGTTTATTAGGTTGTTTTATTGAAATAAGCTTTTCTGTGGTTTAACAGTCTTAAGTGATATAAACAAATGCAGATACATACTTGTGTTTTTCCTGCTTTCCAGATTCCACTAGATACCAAAACGAATGAGATCGAACAGCGCGTCGAACCTCACAATGACTACTTCAGCACCCAGTTCTTGCTGAACTTCTCCATCCTGGGAACCCACGCGGTCACTGTGGAGGCATCTGTGGTGGATGAGAGCGGCATTGAGTGGAAGACGGGGCCCAAGACGATGGTGTCAGTCAAGTCTCTGGAGGATCCTTACTCTCAGCAGCTCCGCCACCAGCTGCAGCAGGGTGGAGCTCAGCCTGCCTCACAGAGGGGTGCATACACTCGCTTCTAGTGATTTTCTTTTCAGTGCCTCCTCGTATGACCTTGTGTAGATATCTTTTTTTTCCAACAATTAAAATATATTTTATTTTAATGCTGGTCACTTGGTGTATTTATTTTTAAATGACAACTGATTGGACCTAAAGGATACTTGTAATGACAACATTACTGACCAAATTCAGATCTCATGCATAACGTAAACAAGAAAAAATATATAATAGTATTATTCCATAGATGCAGTGGTCTCTTGGACAATGTGCTACTGCACGTCCTTGACTTGATATTTTCTAGATCAATGCAATAATACGGATAGCCATCAGGGGGCAGACTATCACTGAACATCACAAGAACCAGAAAATCTGTGAGGCAGTCACTGGAAAATTAAAGTATGTTGGACTTTATGTTAGTTATTTTCAGGAATGAAAATATAATTATTTCAAATACTATAAATGTAAAAGAAGGGGAAAAAAGAAGAGCTTTTTAATTCAGGTACCCATTCTGTTTCTGACTTTCAGTCAACAAAATTGATTTGTAATGATAAAATCCCACAGCCACGTTGATGATTTAATTGGAAGAAGGGGAAAAAAAACTTTATCCTCAAATGATTCTGAATTACCTCAAATCAGTCATGAGATCTGGTCTCACACTGGACGTTGAAATGAAGATGTACTTTATACACTTAAAAAAAGCAAAACCGTCAACACTTGATATTAAGAGTCTGAGCATTACGAGATTGTATCAAGTTAACACAATCATTACAAGAGAAGGATGAAAAATAAAGTTCCGCTTATGGGTTTTATTTATTTATTATTCTTTGTCAAATGGCATTTTACAATGTCTTGCACGAATTCCTAATGAAAACACACCATAACAGGAATAACAGGAAACAGTTTTACCGCGTTTTTAAGAAATTATTTTGATAGACCACGGCGGTGATAGGAACAAAATCCAGATTGTAGGGAAACCTATCGTCAAAATAAAACTACGCATCCATGAAACCTCTGTAGCTGATAAATTACACCATGAAAAATTGCTTTATTGTATTTTCGGTGGAACTGTTAAAGTTTTCATCCTGCTAGTGTGACAAAAACATGTATTTGGGAAGCAAAGCAGCCCCAACGTGAAAAGAAGAAGAAAAAAAAGATTTTTCAATTTTATTTTGAAGGCCCACTAGACTCATTTCCGGTTTAGGCGTCGTAATCCTTTGTGTACACTGCCGCGGTGTGAATCGGGGATCCAGAGGAAGATAACGGGTCCTGCCAGCTGAGAGAGGGGGAAAAAAAAAAAAAAAACGCTGTTTCTTTCACTTGATGCGCACATGTATATCCCGTGTTGCTGTCGTCTAACGAGCAGCGTTGAGCACGGTTTCCCCTGGACGGCCTCGCTGTGGTACTCTTTAATGAGCGTTCGGTCACTGAGCTGAAGGCGGTGATGATGCATCAGAGGATTTATCCCGGCGTCTCCGACTGAGATGGAGCCAGCGCCGCTCAAATGGAGCTGCTCGCTAGCCAGCTAGCGAGCTAAAAACGGCCGCCTGCTGGGATTCACTGCGCTCGACCAGACTCGGGTCGACAAATGGGAGCAAGTGCGGTCGCATCGCGCAGGATTTTCTGTAACATTATCGCGTTCTCACGCCCCGGACTCCAGATTTGATAAAGACTCGACATGCTAGTAGCGAAAACCGCTAACCCACCCATTTAAGTTTCCCTACACGTGACGGATTTACTCTCGCTTCAGCAGCCACTAACATCTCTTTCCGTCCTTGGATGCTTCAGTGACATTAACCGGGTGAGTAACGCGAGCCACCGGACTTCTGCTGCTGAACTACAGGGTGGGACTACACTCTGGAGGAGACCAGCCTCCAGATATCCGCTGTCTGTGAAAACGTTTTGGCAGTGTCTTATAAAATCGCAGACGACTTAAAGCTTTTGTCGTCGCCACCTGTCATCGGTCTCATGTTTTTTTGTTTGTTTTTTTCTTAAAAGCCACATGTTGTCATTCCCGACGTGTTTTCTTTCTAACATCCGTTCCCGTTATGCTAACTCACCCTGCTGCTAACTAGCATGTTAGGAAGTCCTCCACCACGTCCTTTTAAAGTCCCGTCTTAGCACGTATTAAGTTTGGCTTTTTTTTCTTTAATCTCCGTAGCCGACTAGCAGAAAGTCACGAACACCAAATAACTATCTCCAGAAATAAATCTTGCCGAATAATAATCAGAACATAGCGTCCTCTACGCGTGTGTTGCATATGAATCGCGTGAAATAGGCTTATCCATAACCGGTTAGCAGTGCAAGATCAAAGTGTGTGATCCTTCAGGTTCTGGAATCTGCCAAGTGATTTCACCTACTTAAAATGCTTGATTTTTAAGTCTTTATTCATTTTTGACACTTCTTTTCAAACATGAAGGCACCATGGTATGAGCATGGCTTAACTCATTTTAAGGGCGAATCATGCATCAATACATCATTACTCCATTCCAACTTTACAATAACACAAAAAATCTGCTTAAGTAAAATTACATAAATAGAGGAAGAAATTTTTAGTGAAAGCATATGTAGCACTGATTTGGTCCCTCTCAGATTGTGAGCCATCCCATTATTTATTTTGAAGCATCAGTGTGAAAAGCAGCACATTGCTGATGAAGCTGCTGCAGGTGAAGTTAGTTTGAACTTCTTTATCTGCGTTTTAAAATAAGGGGTATCATGAGAGAAATGACTTTTGGTGAGGTGTTGGATATTTGAACAAGTATGTGAAAGGTATACATGCACACACATACATATATGTGTGTGTGTGTATACCATCACAGAAGATTGTAGAAGCCAAACAGGTCAGTTTAATCTTTACAATTCCATGGAAACTCTTGAGGATTAGCTCGACTGAGTTTCTTTCCATTGTCTTTGTTTTTGCTTTGAAAATTTCCTGTATTAAATGACCTGGAAGTGTGTAAAGTGGCAGGAAGGATAAGAGCTGCTTGACTTATCTAAATGCAAAGGAAGAGCGCTTCTATCCTTCTTTTCTTTTCAGTGTTGGTATTAAAATAACTAACCTATTCTTGATGGGAAAAGAAAGGAATGAAAAATACTCCCACAGTCCCTTCTAAAAGCATCATTCAAAGTGATAATGAAATTTTCTTGCAGTTACTTTGATTGATGTAGGTGAACGTAATGTCAGTAATTCCTGCCATCTTGCCTTGTCCTCGTGAGGTGTTCAGCTGAGGGCGAGAAAAAGTTGTTTGGGAAAGGATGGTTGTTTCTTTTCCTAAATATTTGACTACACTGATTTAATTGAATTGGATTGAAGATGAATCTATTGTAACAAGTGAGAATCTTACTTTTTACTTTTGTAGTCATTTTAGAGAAGGAAACATATACCACAGTCATGTCACTTTTAAAAAGCAGCAGCATTGAATTTGATATAAGGGCCTCTTTAAAATTATGTAAATTATTTATAAATGCATCATTGTGTCACACACTGTTGAAATAAAATGCAGCAGTGTGGCCCATCAGATTCTTACACAAAAAAAAGGATAATAAAAAAACGCTGACCAGGTAGTTGTTGGAGCTCCAGAGACAAACGTGTCATCAACAATCTTTTTATTATTAAAGCTTTCAATTTTTGTTGACACCATCAATTTTAGGAATGGCTATTAAAACTTTGACCATTTATTTTAATACTGGGGAGGGGAACTGAGTTTTGCTCTGGCTTATATTTGAACATTTTGACTCAAATTTCCTTTTGGGTCAAACCATTTGTTGTCATACAAGCATGTGCTATAACATTTTACATTCTTGTTTCACACTGACTGTCCTTTTCCTGTTTGTACATTTCTGTAAGTTTTGTTTGTGTTTGTTTTTTGTTTTTTTGTTTGTTTTTTTTTCCCTCTAGATGACTTTTTGTCCTCTGTCGGACAAGGCGAGCTTTTAATTGCTAAAATGTGTCTGTTGCAGACGGCGTGTATCAGGATGGCACAGCTTTTGGACGGGGCCGGCAAACTGGGCTGGGTTCTCCTCAAGTCTGTGCTGCGTTTCGTGTTTATGTTCTTCAACAACTGTGTAGCCATCCCATCTTACTGCTTATACCTGCTGCTGCTTCAGCCCCTGAGAATATGGGACAGCTCCACTTTCTGGTACATTGAAGGAGTCATGTTCAAATGGTTACTGGCTATGGTGTCTTCGTGGGGCTGGATTGCAGGCTATACGGGTAAGATACTTCATCATTTATACTGCACTGTCATTTCGTTGCATGCCGCCTTGCATGCAGTCATGTATTTGCATGATGGATTCAATCTTTACAGCCTCTTGTTGCACAGTGGTGCCTCTTAAACCAGTTGGAGCTTGATACTATTACCTTAAAGTTACAAACCTCTTTCATGTACTTGGAGAGGTTTCCATTAGCAGTAGTCTGGGGTCAAACCTAGCAGCGTCTATCCAACCTCTGGGTTGAGTCTAATAGGGAAGTACAAAAGTCTCCCATTGATCCAATGTTGAAATGTCCCGGCTTTGCAGTAGAAATAAATTAATTTATAACAGTTAATCACCCTGCAACTCATGGGCTGACAAAAAAAGCTTGCCCAATTGCAAGCATTTCAAGTGTTGCAGTGACAACACTTGAAATGTGGATGTTTGGACAGATCTGATCAGAATGAATGTAAAATAATAAATAAAAAGAATTTTAGGTTGACATAAGCTACGTCAGCCAAGCTGGACCATGTTCCTGCTGGCCTCCTAGTCTTGCTGGGGAAAAAAAAAACTTTGGGTGACCTCATCAGGGGTTTGTCCAGTTCTGGTTATACAATCTATGGGTAAAACCTAGAATGCTGGAGGTGTAATAAGAAGGAAAATGAGAAGAAAACTGAACTGGAATGATGAGATCAGTATCGAATTTCTGTGCTGTTTGCATACACTGCCATGGACATGGCATAGAATGAGAGGAGGGGATATTAAGACGCCTTACCAACCTGAAACCTTTAATATTCACCTTAGCCCAGAAATGCCTAAACCTAGGAAAGGGTTTGTTTCTCATATACGTTCCAGAAAATTATTTTTGTTGCACCATTTCTGGCAATGGACACATGCAACAGATTTGAGGCCCTGTAAAACTGCTCCAGACCCCTGCTTATGAAAACCTGCCTATGGAGATGATTGAAGACTAACTAGTTCGTGTTACCTTTAATTACAGTCTTAAGTGGCACAGCTGCCCCTTGCTTTACCATCAACTTCATTCATTCACAAATAATCAAGATCACTCGCTTTGTTAAATGTGATTTCAGGAAAACCTTCTTTTCCTGGAATGCACAGCTCAGTCCTTTCCTGTTCGCCTGCAGCAAATGTTCACATTTGTACTATTAGTACATCTGAACAGGGAGGACAACTGCTCATACAATTAGTTGATTAATGAATCACAAAAATAGGTAAATAATTGATAAGGGAGCCATTGTTTCCCAAAAAAAGGCCAGGCCAGGTGTTTGCTCTTTTCTGATTCTAAAATCTAAAGGATTTCACTTGTAGTCAAGGCACAGGAATGGTGAACTGGGGTAACAACTGAACCTAGACAGTAGAGCAATCACTCTCACCTGACATGTGATACCTGACACAGCAGAACATCGCAGTGCTGGCGGTTTTCTCTCAGCTGGCTTGTTGAATATCTTTAAGTGACGCCGTCCGCCATGGTGTTTGGTTGCACTGAGCCGAGAGCAAAATGCTTACAAATTGCCAAGTGTTGAACATGGGAAGCAACAAAGCTTGCTGATTAATAATTCATACTTTTCAGCCTATAGAAAGCTGAAGTTGTGTTGAGCAATAAGTGCTGCAGACCCTTATTCACAAGGTTTGGAGGCAAAATACCATGTCATGACTCGTTTAATTTAGACAATCGCATGGCAAAAAATAACAGTGTAGTTTACAATGTGACACTTCTTACACCCGATATACATAAACAGTAACGTATATCACATCATTTACATGCAGTTCATCAGCTGTTTAGCAGCAGTGAGGCTTTAGGTTCAGTCTCCAAAATACAGGTCTAAATATTCAGGCTTTATTGTGTAGCAAACATTAGGAAACAGCACTCATCAACTTGAGGGGTGGGACTTGTCAGAACCAAGGTTTTCTTTCTTCCCCCCCTCCTCCATCATTACCAAAACTTAATTAGCTGCTTCATAATGTAGTCGAGCCAAGAATGCTTGAGCAAAGTCGTGGCGTCCAGGGAGCGTTGGATATTTGTTTATGTTGTGTGGTGCTGCACTTTACTTTTCAGACACAGAAATATGCGAGAAGGATGCTTTATTGACACTGCTGCTCCTGTTCACCTTGTTTGTTTACACTGGAAAAACACCACTGAGGCTCGGTGGCGTGTCAGTGGGTGTTTAAAAATCATGCGAGCATCGTGGAATCAGAGGAATGACAGCAGTGTTTGTTCTTAGAGCAGTGCACTCTATTGTGCCAGTTCCCTCTGACACACATGCACACACACACACACACACACACACACACACATCGATTTGGCTCAGTGACTAGCTCCAGTGGAACCTCAGAGGAGAATAAACTTTTACATGTTCACCTCTGTACCTTACAAACCAGACTGTAAAGCTACCACATGTATGAGTCATGAAGTGGGTTTTTTATTGAAAGGTGTAATCTTAATGAATAAAGAAGCGTTTTTCTGGGTTTATTAAGTGCCTGAATTGGGGTGCATATAAACAGTAAGCTCAGATACAATGCACTTCACCGAACAAACCTGCCTGATGTAAAACGGTTTGTTTTTTTTCAGTTCAGATGCTTTATTTAGACTGTTTTCAAAGCATCAGAGTAAATGTCTTCTGGTCCAAGGTTAGAGTTTTCACAGTGACAGTGTATATTCTTCAAAGTTCTTACAAGAATCCACCTTCGTTCAAGGGGAAAAAAAAAAAAAAAACCAAAACAAACGTATCTGGTTCTGAATAGTTTGGACTGTTTGTCTAATTTTATTTGTTTGTTTCTTTATGACTTCCTGGAACTATAATAGGGTACCGTCTCTGTTGAGGCTTCAGGACTTTTTTTTTTTTATGCGTGCCAGAACACGTAGAGTTGGTTACATAGATGTCAGAAAGCTGAACTTTGATTAACGGTCAAACATGAAGGATGTTGCATCATGCCATTGGAGGAGCAGAACAGTGGGGCTTTGTAGATATCTGATGATTTTATCAGCACCAGTACGGCTGTGACCTTCCTGCACTTTATCATGGATGCTTTGTCTCAAGCGTTAAATGGAAGGTGATTATGTTAGGCGGTGAATGCACTCTTAATCTGCAGTGTTGTTTATCATTAAATGATTCTTGAACTCCAGCCTGAAACTCATCTAAGAGCTGCATCCGGTGTTCTTTCCCAACTAGAGCAAGATGTTTTACAGTGCACCAAAGAGGACATAGTGTTTGTAACCAGGCTGTAATGTTTTCTGCAAATTGAGCTACAGCATTTGATTAAGTATTTGACTTGTGATAAGTGACAGATTATTTGATTTATTTATTTTTTGGATACTGACAGTTTCAGCTTTCAAGAGGTTTTCAGTGCTGCGACATTCATTCTGTTGCGTACATGTCTCAGCGCCAGCTGTTGAGTTGATTTATCAGGAAATTTAATGTGCGCTTTGTCGGAGTCCTTCGTGCACAGCTAAAACAACTGAGCCTAATTCGTTTGAAGATGCTCGTTTTACTGAAGAGCTGACTGAAAAGCTGATAATATTACATCATCACCGCTGCTGCTGGTTCGATGGCCTCCCCTCACAGTGCACCATGAACCCGTTCACCAACCCCGCAGTGTGTTTTACTTCATTATATAAGGTAATGGCATAGTAGCGTTGCCTCACAGATGTTTGCACGCAATTAGTTTCTGGAAGTTTTTGGGACAGATTTGTAAATGATTTATTATTGTTATCATTTTTATTTTTGTAGTTTTTGCCACTTTTTCACTAGCAAAAAGCTGTGTTGCTAGGATGTCAAGACCCATAAATATGAACAAATTAAAAAAAGGAAAAAGCTGATACGTATTTTAAAAGAGCTTCTAATTTGGTACTCACTTCAGAAGACCCAATTTATGCTCTTAAGCCCTAAAAAAGTGTGTTTTTTTGTTTGTTTGTTTTTTTTAATTCTTGTTTCTCTGTGTCCTACACAGAGACACACAGACAGACTCGCACATACAGAATCACTAATCAATCTGCCATCCCTGTTTTTAGAAACCAGTGCAGACAGAGAGAACATGCAGGTTTTTGTTTTTGTCAGTAGAAATCAAACACAGATCCAATCTTATTGGTGCAGCAAATAATGGTATTATGATTCTTTTCGTTATGTTGTGGAATTAACCTTGATTATTTTGCAAAACTAATGTTGAGATGCTACACTGTCAGCTTTATGCACTAAATGTTCATGATCGCTGCATTGAAAAAGCAGAGGAAAATGTTGGACAGTTAATATATTAGTTTTTGTTTTTTTGTTGTTTTTTTTTAAATACACTTACTGTGTTACTGGAGCTACAGTAATGCGGTAAAATATATTTGTTTTCATTTTAACCCGTGCTATTTGGAAATGCAGCACTTGGTATTATTTTTGATCTTTACAGATTTCTTTTTCTTATTTAAAAAAGGCCCGACTCTCCAGTTCCAAATTTGTCCAGTTCTGATCATCTTCATAAGAACTAGAATGAACTGCATAGAAGACAATTCTGCCACATTTTTTGTAACGTTTTAATGTCAAATTCTGCTGTTAATAAAAAGAGAGAAATTACAAAAAAAAATCAACAACTTTGGTTTTCTCCAATACTGCATAAGCTAACAGGGCTTCTCTCCTTTCTGCTAGAAATAAAATAAACTGCAGGTTCCTGGATAGTGGAATTTGTTTAAAACTCAACAACTGGTCCATTCCAGTTTCCTTTTACACACCAGTCGGAGGTCCTTAAGCTTTTGTTTTATTCATTCCCCAGTCATTCAGTCTTGACGTGGGCTAGCTGACATCAGATGTCCAAATGTTTGTTGTAAAACTGCTTAGCTGCATTGGTACTGGCTTTCGGCAGGTTGTGTGTGTGCGGCATGACACAAGAAAAAAAAAACAAGGTACTGTTAGAAGTATACCCTAGTTGGCACCGTGTATCTTGGGAATCAGCTGATGCGTACAGTTTCAGACACCTCTGTCCTCAATGGCAGAAAATGACTGATCATCCCATGTCAGGAATCTCTCGAGTTTCCTTGTTATGGCTTTACTCCTCTCATATCTGATAATAGTGAAAGATAGCAGAAGCTGCTGGCTGTGCGTTGTTGCTTCCTTGACTTTTGACCACTTTTAATGGGAGTTTCAGGTGATGCCGTTTTCAGTATTGGATTAAATGTAAAATTGTTGTTCATCCACAGCTTATTTAGACTTTACAACTCCTACAAATTAGCAGGAAGTCCTTCACCCTAAATACCAGCTTCCTATTTGTGTGTGTGTGTGTGTGTGTGTGTGTGTGTGTGGTTATATGTCGCCTTTGATCTGCTGTGATAGCTTTACCAATCGCAAAAGAAAATCTAGTGCTTTTTTTTCTGACCAGAGGAGGAGAAAGAAGAAGGGGAAGGGGGGGATGAGTATTTCTAAAGCTCAGTGCTTGAAATGGTTAGAGAAATTGATAAATCCTTTTCAGTATCGTTTTGAAAAGCATTTCAGTAATGTTTGGTTCTGATGCGGCTTTAACTCTCTCAATGGTGGACACGAACAGGAACACTTAAGCCAGCAGGATTAAGTTTTCTTTACGTGTTGCGAGATTGGATGATCGATCAGACCTGTGAGCCGAGATCAAAGCTGATAACTAAACATGCACCCTTGTTTCCAGATTATGCGTAACGTTTGCCAGACTGGCTCACACACACACACACACACACACACACACACAAAAACCTCAATTATCTATGTCTTTGTTCTCATGAAAATTACATGATCCAGACATCTGATGCATTTGATCTGTACTTAAACACATCTTTGATTTCTCAGCATCTCTGATGGATAGAGTACCTGGAAAAACAAGTTGGTCAAGGCAAAATCTAATAATGGCTATTTATTTATTTATAAAAGAAAAGGGTAACCAGTAAATCTTGGAGAATATTTGCTCGTTTTAAGTTGTCTGTGATGTTTAAGTTATCTTTTTGAAAGCACCAGGTGTTGTCTTTTATTTTAAGTCACTTTGCATTAGGTATGTGACAGCCAGGAGGGGCTTGGAGGAAAAGCTCGTGCACGTCGCTCATGAACGCAATCAGCACTTGTACTGCATCGTTCTTGTGAATTTTATGGCTCAAAAATGAACAAATTGAGGATTCCTGAGTACTGGGTAGTCTGTATCTGTAGTAAGTTCTCCATGGATCTGGTTCCCTTTGCATCCGTAACAGCCTGTGCTTTGCTTTTTCATTTGATAAAGCCTCCGTACACCCACTGAGGTGTTACCAGACACTTGGCTGATTGGACTTGGTCTCTTGACTGTGTGGGTGTGCACAGATCATTTTTGACATTTCCCTGGCAGTCTCAAATTATCTTTGTTGCACCTGTCAAGGTGAGACCATTTGCAACTTTCATTCTTTTTCTGTATAATATTATAAGGTAACTTTTTCCATACCTCTGATCTTTGTCATTTTCTGCCGTGTTTTAACATCACTGGTATTTTGAATCATTACTGTGCTACTAAAAGGGTCTTTATGAGTCCAAGAGTAATACACAAAGATTTGTCAAACATGTATCCTGATAGAATCCAGAGGACAGTGCTTATAGTTATGGAAAGCATGTTTTGTGATATCTTCCCAACAGAAATGAATTCTCCCGGTGTACTGAAAAACTGTTGTGGATGAGTGTATTATTATGTCCAATCTAGAGTGTGTTTCACATTCGCAGTTGATCCACATGTGCATGAATTTGATATCATCTGTTATATCATCACAGCATGGGGAAGTGCAGTTGTGGAATTGACTGTACTGACAAACTCCACTGGTTTATGATTGTTCACAATCCTTCAAAATGTTTAAAGAAGAATGTCTAGTATGTTGCTGCAGTTTCAGAAATAAAAGGAAGCCAAACAAGCTACTGGGCTTTAAAAAAAAACAAACCAAAAAAAACAACCAATATCTGTAGTTTTCAAAACATCCATTTATAAATTCAAGTGTCCATCCATTGGTTTTTAAATAGAACTAGAATAATTTCAAATATTTTGCTTTATCAGTGAAAGATGTACATCCGTCAGTTAAACTGGCAGAAAGACGTGTTTTTGCTCCAATCAGATGCATGGCTATAGGAAGAGTTGATTGAGATAATATTCTTTCAATTAGCAGAATATGCGTTTGCCTTGTGGTCTCTGAGTGACCTAGTTTCAAATACAAAAATAAGTTATCAGGAAGATGTTTTTTAAAGTAGAGAAATAAGCTTAAATGGTCTCTGTTGCTCAGTATGTGTGAATGTGATGCTCTTTGGCATTTGTGTTTTGCAGTTACACATGCAGTTAATGCATCTGTAATAAGCGATGAATCTAATGGTGGCCTGAAGTCTTGATCATATTGTGATAACTACTGACAGTGTTCTTGCCGCTATATTTTTTATTTATTTATTTATTTTACCCCTGTGGGAAAGAAAATTGACTAGACACTTTGCTGTCTCCTACAACTGTTGGTGCTCTGTAAAGATCAGGGTTATTTTAACAGCTCCAAATTATGGTTTCCAGTTTCTGCTAGCTGGCAGTGGAATACCACCTTATGTTGATGAACCAGTGACAAAAATTCACTATTATTGGGAAACTTGTCCCTTCTGTGAGACTGCACCTTCTCTGGCCATACTGATGTAATAAAAAGATGTCATAATGTGTTGCCAATTCGCACTCCTTTCTCAGAAGTCAGAGACGTCCGGGAAGGTCATAGGTACACCGTTTAGCTGACTACAGATACTGGATAAGACGCTGGGCCTGCAGCATTGCTGTCATCCTGCTGCGCTAACTGTGTCATTTCTCAAAGACAATTTCCCTAATGTATTCTATCTGACAGATGACCCATCTTTGTGAAATCATTTATCCTCCTCCTGCAACAGTGGTGCACAGCAAGCATGAAGGCACGCTCCATATGAAATGACATTGCCTTCGGGGTACGGACATCCCGCACACCGCTGTCCAAGTGTCACAGATGTGTCATTTTTTTTTTCAAAGTGTGCTCCTGATTCCTGTCCCTGTGAGGATTTATCTTATTCATAAGTTGAAGCAAAGGCTCACATTGAACATGATGATAACTTGTTCCCTATCATTCATTTTATGCAGTCTTTTTTTTTTAATGAGAAGCTGGTTAAGCGCAGTGATATCATGGGAAGAGGTGTGATGTAGGGAAATCAAAAGCTAAAAATTCTATTCTGAAGGGTGATTTAGATGATGCTGAATGAGCGATCATTGCATATTCTGCGTTATCTCTACATGACAAAAATTAAACAAGCTCAAATGTCTTTTCCGGTGGCTGGCTAATGCAACTGTAGCAGAATTCTTTGTAAAGCAATAAACAATATGCACAGAAGTTTGATTTATGTGGTTGTGCTGCAGTTGCTCTTCATGCTGTTTACCATTACATGATTACATCTAGTTGTGAAGGTAGTGATAGGTTGCAGGTCAGTTGAATTTCAAGGTTGAAACGAGAACCTACAGCTTTTATCGATACCTTATTGATAATAATCAGGACAAAAATGACTTTTAATTACACGCAGTGTTGTACCATTTTCATTTAATATCCAGTGAAACATCATCAATAGCAATGTTTTCACAAAAAATGCTCTTCAGGCAGTTTATGTCGAGTCTGATCTCACAATCTTTCGAGTCCCATTCGTGTGATACGTGGCCACTTTTAGGCGGACGGATCTGTTTCACTTTGTGGTGGATCAGAATGCTTAAATCCATTTTCAAGATGAACTTGTGTTCATTTGTGATCGTGGTAATGAGGAGAGGGAGATGGAACCTGGATATTTTTGTTTTGGGGTGGCAGTCAGGAGCACTTGGTTTGTACATTTCAAAAAAGACGGGGTTCTTTTAAGGTTCTAGTTTGAGGCTGATATGCTATTTTATCTAAATTATATAGCAGAACTTAGATACATATATATATATATTGTGTTTATCAGTTCTACATTATCATTTTCATTTTTTTTCAACAAGTTGAGACATTCCCTGAAGCCATAATAACATGCCTGTAACATCCATTAGTCATGTGCTCAAGCTTGCCTCCACTGTGCCTTTTTAAAATCAGTCATACAGTTTCTTGCTTCTATTAAAATATAATTAATATGGAGGTAGATGACATTCACTAATTCTTGAACCACACACCAAAACTAAAAAATAAAATAAAATAAAATAAAAATGCACTGGCAGATGTACTTTAAAATATTTGTCTGTCTGCATTTTTATACAGTGAGTTTCAACCTCATATGACCCTATTCAACAAAATGTTTTTTGTTGATACAGTTTTTAATATTTGTTTCAAGATTGTTATTTTGTTTTGTAACTGTAAAACAGTCATTTCTATAAATCTGTCATTGTTTGGCTACTTTCAGGTGGATGTTTTTCAGAAAAACCAGTGAATTGCAGGCATTTCTAATACTTTATAACACAGTCAGGGGTTGCCCGTAAACAACTGTCTGCTAGTGTCATATGTTGTTTACAAGAAATGGAAATCTTTCACTTAGTAAGTATCATACAAACTTCAGTAGTAAATTGGTTTAGAAATATGAGAATATATAACAAAACTGCACTTTTTCTTTTGTTTTCTCATCTTTTGACATTTTTCTCTTGCACTGAATCAGTCTTTTAACTTCTGGTGGCCTTATGTTGCAGCGGAGTAAAGTTTAACCCTTTGATACACCCAAAAGGATGGCTTTTAGGATGTAGCATATTTCATCCTTTACCTGTGCGTATCATTGATAATACATGCAAGGTTGTGCTTCGTTGGTTGTTTTTCTTTTTGTTTTAATAATTGTTTGCTCTCAATATTTTTAATGCATTTTTATTTTTTTGACCCTTTTTGAACAACGTGAACTGAAATACACACATTATTGACCCTTTGCGAAGTTTTGTACTCATAGGAATCCATTCAAATCGCTACTTTTGATCCTGCTTTAACGAGTGACTTGAACGGATTCCTGTGAGCACAAAAGTGTGCAATCAGTCATGCATATAAAAAATACTGCTGCTAATCTTTCGCATATACCAGCCTGTAATAATCAAACCAAAAAAAGTTTGCATGAAGCACATTGAAAATTGCATCATGGAACAAACTTAGCAGTAAAAAAATAAATTTGCCATCATTTGATATATGATTAGGGCTTATCCTGATTTTCTTTTTTTGTTTTTTGTTTTTTTTATTGAAAGAAAACATTTTTATGGCTTGTTTTTGTAACAAAGGGTCTTTAACGCACCTTTGTTGCAGGTGCCTCTAAGGGTTAATAGAGTTGTCAGCTTGGTGTATTAAAGCTGTTCTGGTGAATCTTTGTCAGCAGGTTTTGCAAAGACGAAGCTCTCTCACGGCAGCATTACAGAACTGGAACTGGTCGGGTCTGCTGAAATAATTTGACCCTTTTAGATGGTGTTATTGCTTCAAGTAGTTTTATCACGTTAGTTTTTGTTTTAAATATTTCTATATATATATATATATATATATATCTACACACACACACACACACACACAGACACATGCATATATTAAACTAGTCAGCTGAATTTTAGTGAACA
>JBAMYA010000017.1:3686875-3715166 GCA_037176975.1 Arrhamphus sclerolepis
ATGATGTTGACACCCAGCGCACAACCAGATGTGCAGGATCCACAGTATATTGCTTTGGGATTTGGGAAGTCCACACAGGGTTTATCAGCTTTGTGAAGCCTTCACAAAGGCTGCACAAGATTAACCCATTATGACCGGATGCAACACGTGTGCTTTTACCTTTGAAGCCTAGCTTAAAGCATACCCCACCCCCCAGTTATAATAAATAATGGCAATAAACAGGACGTGCTTGTTATTCATGCTTGTTCATGTGTGTTGAGGTGATCTAATAAAAGTACCCAAAAATGAGCAGATCTGTAATGTCTGGGTCCAGGACAGTGCCATAATGATGCGGTCCAATATTTTGCCTTCCTTTGACAATAATGTGTAGTTTCCATTTTAAACAGAGACATGCAACAGTGAAACAGTCGTGCTGTAGAATAAAATGATTGCAGATCAGGACTCGGTAAGAAGGAGAGCAGATTCAAAAGCACGTGTATAAAAACCAAGAAAGAAGAAGCATAAGAAGCTAGAGCCCATCAAGATCAAGTGGTGTGCCTGTTGTTCTAGCCACAGGTGGTGTACTGACTCTGGTTACTGACAGATGGTGAGCCAAATCTTCCAGGATCCAAAGAGAAAAAAGAAAAAAAGAGGAATGCAACAGCAATGCAAAAAATGGTCAGAGGATATGGATGAGCTTAGGTGATTTCACACTAAGTTTGTTCAGGAGGTATAACCATTCTGTTTGTTGTATCCCCAAAGGGAAAGGAAAGAAAAAGATGACACACCAGTCGAACCTTAGACTTCAAATAAGTCACTTAGTCAAAACATTTCCATCATTCTGCCAGTGACTGATGACATGAAGTCGACTGAACAACCAGCATGTTAGTCAAAGCTGCTTCAGAGAAAAGGTTTTGATATTTTTAATAATGTTCAGAGAATTTCATGGTTAAATGTATTTTGTACTCATTTCAGTAGTTTTGTGTATTTTATATTTTGACCCTTTGGAAAGCCGCAGGTAAAGAATTTATTTTTCTTAATGCAGGAAAGGGTCACAAAAAGAAGTTTGATGTATTTACATAAGGGACTTATATGAATATAAATATAAAATAAAAATTCAACAAATAAGTGAGAATGCATGCAGCTAAAGCAGCAAAATAAAATACTGATTGCTTAAAAGATGAACTCTATTTGCCTCTACTGAAGAAGAAACTAAAGCTAATGCGAGCTTACATGAGAAATACTGCAGATGGAATCTGAAACAACCATCTTCCTTTTTGTATACAGCAAAAACAGCTGCGTTTATTTTCATTTTGTCCTTTAATATTTTGTTTTCATTTCCCATCCACCTCTCTTTTTGGTTTTTGGTGCTTTTACTGCCGTACTTAACCCGATCGATCCAGCATTCTAGCAACACTTTGTATCCTACTGTTGTTTAGAACAGTACGTGGAACTGTGCCCTAGAAAGCAGCAATTCAACACCTTGGTTCATACTGGCTTGACATTTGGGCTTTGGAGACATATGGGCATGCTACTTCTTCTGAGGTTGTAGAAGTGAGTGCTTCAGACTGTGCTGTGGTGTGTCTGCCCCGTTTGTACCTTTGTTGTTGAAACAGGCAAAGTGTGAAACATTGGTTGCTTTGTGATCTCCAACAAAACATGTCCAAATATCAGTGCACATGCAGCACATATTCATAATAAAGGTCAGCGGTAGCCGTGTTGTCGTCTTTGCGTAGTGGTCTCTCTTTTAAATTTTGCTTCAGCTCAGGCTTGCGTGGCGCTGAAACTGCCGAGATGCACCAGACAAACATGACGTGATCCGCCTCAGCAACTGCATCTCTGGCCCAGTTTATCCTCTTAGCACAGAAAGGACAGTAAGCTGCATTGGTGTGGGTCATGAGGGTGGAAATGCTCAAAGGGCCTGTATCACTTTGTGCTACTGCTTAGAGGGAAGAAATATGGGACTGAGCAGAACTACAAGTTAAAGATGTTTTACTGATGTTCACTGTTCGTGACTGATGGTCATTTCTACCGTTTTCTTTTCAGGTGGTACGAAAAATGATGTGGTTGATGGACCATGTGTTCAAATACACCAACTTTGGCCTAGTGTCCCTGATTCATGGGGACTTCTTCATTAGACAGGTAAGATACCCAAAGTTGATATTTCTGTTGTTTAATCTAGTTTTTCCCACATTGAGCGTTCTGTTTCATCCTTAAGTTGACTCTCCCACTTTTGTCATTTACACATCAGCTCTAGAGGCAGCATGAACACTTGTCACTGGAGGATAAAGTGTTGTTGTTTTTTTTCCCTCTCATTTGTCAACACCTTTCTTTTTTTTTTGTGAGGGCTTGATGCCTAAAACCACAGAGCTGTGAACCATGATCAAGCGCTGACATTCCCACATCAGGGTTTGAGCCTTCGTTAACCTGCAAAAAGTTGTACTTGAATGGCTGCTAGGTGCTGGCTCCAAAACTGAGCAAATTTCTATTAACTTGCATGTTAAATGGACCACCTTTACAGCAGAAATAACATATTTACAGACAAGTACAAAAGTCAGTTTTGGTCTCTATAGTTAGATTTCACATTCATGACAACTGTACAAAGGTTGAATGTTGTTTTCTTTTTATGCTGCATCAGGTTGAAATTATCTAAAGTAACAAATTTGTCATTTGATTGGTGGCTGGCAGAAGCAATTATAGCTCATTATAGTGACTTCTGAGCTGTGAATAACAGTATAGTCATATTTTAATGTGAGTATGTTTGTTGTGCCTGTGTGTTGTTTTAAGTGTACTAACAGACCACTGTGACTGGCTGTGTCGTTGTCGTCTGGAAGGATCTGAAGACAAAGCTTGGCCAAGCATCAGGCAGTTTGTGTTTACCAAGCGTCAGCTAAACGCACCAGTCATTTCTGACGTCGCCATCTATACGGCATTTGAAAAGACAGGTGCTGCTGTGGATGTCCACGAGCTCTGAAGCTCCTCCACTATGGCTTAGCTGAAGGAGCCGGGGGACATGGCGGATTATTTCAGGACTCTTTCCCTTTTAAGCCGAACTATGCTGGGACCTGCAGTCAATCATCCCATAACTCGATGGCGGTAGGCTGCGACGCCTGTATTCCCTGCATCAGCGAGTCCCTGCAGAGCTCTGCAGGTGTTTATTTCAGCTCTGGAAGTACTCGTTTTGGATGTGATTTTAGTTGCATCACTTGAAATGAGTATATCCATCCAGATTTGACCATACTGAAAGTAAAGTTATATGAGTTGGCATCATGGTTTTTACATAAAATAAGCCAGCCAAGCTAAAATTGCTGTAACTGAACTAAGGTGGGTGCGTTTGAAGCAGTTCCTCAGTCCTGCTTCTTCAACCCATTTGCAATACACACAAAACAAGGAAAAAGAGGTTTCAAAAGCGCTCTGTAGAAAACCTATGGGTAGTGTCATGGAGGATTTGTCTAGTTCTTCTTATTGTGTGTTATGACAGTCTATGATCATAACACACCACACTCAACCATAGCTGTTAGAGGCCAGTTTGTTATTCGCCCTCCAAATGCGACGTCGCAACTTATCTGCTTGATTTAGCTGAGCAACAGAAATGTTAGTAGTGGTCCTAAAGCTATGGAGTCTTGAGAAGAATAATTGCAATGGACAGTAGTGTGGGAGAGCTGTTGGGCCCCGCTGGCTCAGACTAAGACCTTTTGTTGCGGTGGCAGTTGAAGCAGAGCCGCGACAGGCCTACACACGGAGCCACCTGGGCTCTCACAGGTCAGGGATTTCCTACAATATTAGTTGAGTTAATTTGAGGCTGGGAAAACTGCTTCAAGTATGACTTATTACACTCATGAAATGAATAAGATATTTTATATGAGCCAACTGTGCAACACTTGACATTATGTTGTGGCAAATTTCTATTTACCAAAGAGCACCAGAGAGATGGGTCAACATCACAGAGGTTTATTAGACCTGTGCACATGGAGAACCGTCGCAGATGGTCAGACACATCCTGAGAGTTCCCCAGGACAGCCCTGAGACGGGGACATTTGTACTTGTTTACCTTTTACATTCCTGTACATCACAACAATGATATATAGTTTAATAAATGAATAAACCTAAATGTAAGTAAATAATATAAATATCTATGTGTAATTAATACATTTTCCTCCACACATTGCTATACAGACTGCGCACGCAAGAAAACATCAACACCTTTTGTCATGGCTTGCAAATGCACAAAAGGATGGACGTCAGAATTACACACATCTGAGTAGCTGAACAGCTGCTGAAGACACGCGGCGGCCATGATGGACTGTTTGAGACACACGACGGCTAATCCTGTCCTGTCCTTATCTTTTTAGCCCGATAAAAGGTTTATGCTTTTTAGCCATTGAAGCCTTTTATACAGATTCATGGAAAAAATACCATAGAAATATTTATCACTCTTCAATTTTTTTTCCAAAAAATATAAAGTCCTTTAACTATGGCAACTGCAGAAACAGCACAGCAAGAGGGAATTACATTATTTTTTTTTTTTTTAGGTCATGGCATTGCTTTGCCGTGGAATTTCACATCAGGCATTGCGCCGAGGGTGAAGCACACTGAGCCTGCTAACAACCAGATGGGCTGTTGGGGAAAGTGTGAGCGGTCTGAGTCAATTCTGCCATCCCCTGTGGCATTTTTGTGTGTGCATTCTTGACATCCCCCCCTCAGAATACTTCACAGCGCAGTAAGCAGCTGACCTGGTCACTCAAAGCATCTGCTGTCCACTCAGGCCACCACGCACGTCTCAAACGTTGTTTCGCGCGGCACAGTGAAGAACGTCTTCATGGCTGCGCCTTAATATACGTCTCCTAACTCGCTTTTGTCATTAGAGCAACTCTCTTAGTGTTTAGCCTGCACTGTAAATAAACCACAGGGCATCACAGTTACCTGCTCTTGACATTTTTACAGACGAGCCACCTTATTAAGCAAGCTGTGACACTGCAAGTACACATTTAAGCTCATGTGAGCTTTATTTATGTAGCGCCACATCACCAGATAACACAGTCACCATCGAGTGTTTTACATCAGGAGGGAGAAAAAGGAAAGACACTGTGGCAGCGTTTGGAATTTTCTTCCTGTTTTTATTCAGTTACGTAGTCTTTTCTCTTAGTTTTAGTCAGCATTACCGTGTCAAAAATAAAATACAAACTTAATAAAACGCCAGGATTGCATGCTGTTACACTGAAGAAGACAAAAAAAAATTGTTAAAAGTTAGAGGCAACTTTCGAATACATGAAGAGAGTTATATATATATCTGTGTACGTCTACAACTTAAGAAGTTCTTGACTTATAGGTCATAAATCATTTGAAGATGAACAGCATCTTTAAGTCTTTTATTGTATTTTTATTTAAAAGAGAGTCATTATACCAACCTTTATATATGAATGATAGGAATGCCACAAACAAGAATATATATGTAAAATAAAAAAAAAAGTTACCTCAGGAGTGCTTGATGCCTGTGATAACATTGCAACTTCTTATCAGCCTGGAAGGATTGTGGTCAAAGACTGAATGAATGACCGGGTTCTTCCTTCCTTTTTCCTCTCTTCCCTGATGACTCATACCAAAGACAGATTATGAAAGAGCGGTTTGGGGAGGTTGAAGCATCATTTTCACACATGGATCACCCACTGCAGAGTCTAGACCTTATTCTCATTGAGACTATTCAGGATGTGTTGAAGAAGACTTCCTTTCAGTGCTCGTCCCCCATCATCATCACTATAAGACATCAACAAACTAATCAATGTGATGAATATTATCTAAATGTTGTGATAATTGCGTTCTTATTCAGACATATTCTGTGGGAAATGTATAGTTTAACATTGTCTCCATTTTTTTTGTCCTTCCTCTTTCAGGGTAAAGCTCACCGAGACAAGCAGCTGGTCTACTTGAAAGATCACTTAGACAAATACTACCACAGCCGTGACAGAAAGTGGATAGTGCTATTCCCTGAGGGCGGCTTTCTTAGGAAAAGGCGGGAAACCAGCCAGTTGTTCGCCAAGAAACACTCTCTCCCGCACCTGACCCATGTCACATTGCCCCGTCTCGGGGCTACCCATGTCATCCTGAAAACCCTGTCTGCCCAGCAGGAGAATGGCAGCGTTGGTAGCGACACAGGGACCCCAAACCAAACAGGTAACCAAAACGCATAAATAGTATTAACTTGAAGTCGAAATTGAGGTATCCTTCAAGGGTGCTGAATAAGCAGGTTTCTTTTTTATTTTTTGTTACTAAAGGCTGTTTCTCGGTATCAAAAAGTAGAATGCTATTTCTGGAAAAGACCACCAAAAGCTTGCTTTTTTTTTTTTCTCCCCTCCTCTCACAGTTTTGTTGCACTTTCCCTGACACGCAGCTCACTGTAGCGCTTGATCAAATGTTGGGTTCATGTCAGTAAGTCAGCCAGAGATGCGGCACGCCTCTAACATGCAGCATTAAATCATCCCCTCTGTCTCCCCACCGTCCTCTGAGTCCTGCTTTAAATGAGAGACGGCTGGCGATAAAGATTGTCAGGAGAGGAAAGGGGTGACATGCACGGAGGTGCCAGAAATTGCATCAGTGTTCCTGAAAACCCCAGTGGTGATTTGCAAGAGAGTAATTGTGCGTACCTAGAGACCAGCCCTAAATTCAACCAGTGAGCAGGAAGATAACATTAAAAGTAACATTTTTTATTTTATTTTTTTACTTTTTGTCACTTATTTATTTGAAACAGAAAAAAATTATTTTGCAAACAAATCATACAAAGCACAAGAACTTAATTTCTTGCACTTTATGGACACATTCTGTTTAAATACATCTAGATCCACATGTGAATGCAATCTTGTTGTTTGCTGTGAAAGTAATCATACCTCGTCTTCGTAACAGGAAGTGTTTTTTTTCCTCTTTTTCTCCCACCACGAATGCATTCAGTCGTGTGGGGTTTTCCATCCAAAATTCAAGGTATTGTTTTTCCCTCGATATGTCACGTAAAGGTCAAACATTTACTCCATCCATCTTCCTCCACTTTATCCGGCAAACATTTACTCTGCAAAACAATTTTTACACGTGTCCAGGAATTGTGGAGGAAAGTAGTGTTCAGGTGACATTTCCCAGGCAGGTTTTGTAAATGACGGTGAAGTGTTAAAACCGACATAGACAGCGCTGTGCATGCAGCACTCTGTTTACCCAGTGGACTCTCTTGGCTCCCATTCAAAATCCATTTTAAGGGTGTGCTGCGCTAATAGTGATTTGGGCGAGCATTATTCAGAATCTTTCGTGGAGACTTCAGCTTTCCTCGAGTTTGCAAGCACAGCTGTGTGTTCAACAGCCTCAGCAGCAGGAACATCATCATCTTTTTTACTTCTCTACAGGACTGTGAAACCAAAAGAAAAAGATCTCCTTTTTTGACTGTTGTCTCGTTTAAATGAAGGCGAACATAGATTAGTTGATGTGCTAAGTTAGCTTTATTTTTGCAGTTTTTACTTTGCTTTTCGTCAGCGTAAACGAACACTGACGTCTGAGGTTCCGTTTATAACCTTAAGGTAAAGGATAATTTTCTAAAAAAAGATAATAATAACTCAAACATTTAAACATGCCAGGCTTAATCATGTCTAATTAACAACATGTTGTGTCTCTGCCTGCAGTCTGATTCTGCATTTCTAGATCACATCCCTGTTCTTTTGTTGCTCCATGTCCTCATGTCCTCTGTTCCAGCAGAGGAGGAGGAGAAGATGGTTGCTGCAACGGGGCTTGTCCTTCCACTTGAGTCCAGCTAATGGTGTTAAAACCTAGAGCGCCTGTGTGTAAATGCTTGTGTTTGTGTGTGTGTGTGTGTCTGCCTGATCAAAACCGCTGCTCTGACTCTCCCCAATGCTCTTCAGAGGTGCCCAGAGCTTGCTGACTCACTCAGAGACAAATGGGCCACTTGGAGGGGAGGGGAAAAAAAAGGATTTGACGTAAATGTGTGTGCTGGCTGTGTTTTTTAGCCATGCAGTGTCATCCAGTGCACTAAATGCACAGCTCAGTGCAAATATGAAGCACACAGGTGGCCGGTGCATGTCACAGACTGCAGAGAGCAAAGTTTACATCTGAGTCATTTATGGTTGGGGTGGATCGCCATGTAGTCTATAGGTATGTTTTATTATTCACATGTCAGTTAGTAGGAGGGGCTGGCCTTAGAGTTGACCTGCAGTGTGGCCTGAAACAATCTTTCATTATCGTTCCTTCCTCTTTTTTCAGAATGGCAAGGCCTGTCCAGTATTGTTTCGAAATGCCCTTAACTGCTGCTATTACAATATGTTTTTCGCAACGTCTGATACCTCGTAAAAGGGTTCCTGTTTCTGGCCACACTTTGACACAAATATGTATCAAATAACACACACACACAGATAATTGTCGGCCATTGTCCTCAATACCAAGTCTCTGTCACAAATGACAAATCGACCAGCTTGTTGTTTACCCGCTTTATTCTGTCTCCCCTGTCTTGGATGGTGAAATGTCTGAAACAGCCAGGTTAAGAAAAGCAAAGGCGTTCATTCTTAAAGGTCAGGATTTACGACAGGTAAATGAATTTCTAATAAAAGCTTAAGACAAGTTGGCCTTTCAGGTCCTAATAAGAAGCAGCAGTTAAACCGTTAAACATAGATTAGACTGTATTCAGTGATGGTAATTAACAAGCAGAAACTTTTCACGAGGGCATAAACAAAACTGTCCAATCCATTACATCTTTCTCCACCCAAGATGAGAATAAGTATCCTCACTGAAAAAGCTGCAGACCTGTAGAACAATATTTATAAAACCATTAAAACACAATTTTTGACCTATTAAAAGCAGAGCAGAGGGAAGCCAATAGCTTAGTCTTTACTGACCTTTTACCATCTCTTCAACATGTGAACCTTTTGTGTTTGTGCTTTTGATCCAGGAAGGATCCAGTGGATGCAGTCTCATCGGCATTTCTGACCCCTAGGTTGCTCAAATATCAGCCTAGCTTTATCTCTTGTATGAGATTTTAAATCTCAGCGTTCTTTTTCGAGTTCAATAAAGGTTTAATGATGATGTTACAGACTTGACACATGAAGGAAGTTGGGGTTCTTTTTCTTTCTTTTTTCTTCCTTGCAACTGTAACAAAGAGCAGTCTAGGACGGCCCACTTCTACCAACACTGAATTTTGAATATTTCAGAAACGACTCTGTAATTTGAGACGTACCGACTGCAGTTTTCCTTTGCCAGTTTTCTCCCATTATCTAACCTGTTGACTTAGGTAGAGTGAAAATAGAATTAGCCAATCAGAAATTACCAGCAGTAACCTAATCATCCAGTGAGAAATAATTGTCACCAGCCTGTGAGCTCTATTAACTTTATTTCGAGCCTTTGTCAGCTTCATAGCATTGAATGTATTGAAATGTATGCTTTGGTTATTATTTCTACCTCACAGTAGAAAAAACTTCAACTGAGAGTTATTGGATATATTAGTATTATATATAATGTATATACCCCCGTGACCCTGCACAGGAAATAGCGGGTATAGATAATCGATGGATGGATAATGTATATACACAATGCCATTGGTTGATCCCCAACCGGACAAAGAAAGAAGTCCAGAAACACACCAAGCACTTGCTAAGTATGTTGATGTTGATTCTCAATCATCTTTGTCATGGTAATCCTCACTGTTTGAATAGATAGTAGCTTAATGTCTTCTTTCTTTCAACTTTCATCCAGTCTAATGGTCAGGTGGAGGTGGGGGGTCTGTTGTTGGCACCTTGTGAGTTTGCTGTTAAGCTCATGGGATTGCTTGGAAAATAGAAGAAGGCCAGAGAGATGCATTGCTGCAAACTTCTGTGGCTCTTTATACGTGTCTTTATATGTCTAATTTTTTGTGAACATTTATCTTTTTTTGTGATTATTAATCATAAGGCTGATCACACAGAATCAGTTCATGACATTATGGCTACCTGAGCGCGTCCTCTTTGTGCTCTCAAAAGTACTTGGACCACTCAAAGTCTGCATAAAGAACATTGGAGGGTGTCCTAAAGTGCTTTGAGCTCTCTGGGGTGGGGTCTCTGTGGACTGGGATTACCCCCCACAGATGCCATTGGGTCTCATCAGTTTGGTATATTAACAGAGCAACACTTTCAACTCTGTTGTGAATGGCAGGAGACAGGTTTCTGAGCAGAGCGTTGCATTATAAGAAGATGAGCATTATACTGACCTGCCAGTGGTCCTCATGTTACTGCTGATCAGTATTAAAGGCCTTGAACTAACATGTAGCCTTTTAGCCTTTTAACTAAAATGTGTGTGTCGGTACGTACACACACACGCACCATGATGTACTCGCATTCAATGAAATGTGTTATTTCTGAAAGATAACTGTTCCTCACTACTTGGTAAAGTCACTCCTTTTTTTTTTCTTTCTGGTTTTCAGGTTTGCAAAATTGTTACTTGAATCTGTAACTAGTAACCAGTATTTCTTGTTTTACTGCTGCTGACCTTGACAGAGTGCAATGCAATGTGGCCTGTCGGTTGTAAAGTTTAACTCCTCTTTTGTCACACGGCATGGCATATTTCTTTCACATAAGGAAGCAGTGTGCCTTGACAGAGAAGTGCTTGCTGCTCAGTAACAGCAGATTGGGCTGTGGCTTTAGCCAGGCAGTCAAATAAGCTGCACCGCTTCACATCGAGATGGTTTTAGTGTTGTCTTTGCTGACAGAGGCTGCTGGTGTTGGCTGTTTTTACATTTGACAAACATGTTCTGAGCATTCTGCTAGAGGGGAAACTGACATCTCACTTTGGGCATTAATTCAAAGAGCAGCTTGCAGGTTGGCAGCCTGAGTGTATGAAAATGAAGCAGACAGTAGATGTTTGAATATACAAAGTGCATTCTAAAAGAGATGCTTTTAGAACTAACCTTTCCACGCTTTTTAAAAACACAACCTGCTCATGATATCATTAAAGGGACGCTAGCCAGGCTACCACAAGTTTCATAGGAAGAAACCTGAATTGCATGAGTAGTTCAGCCCCTGAGGATTTTGTAAATGTACTTTATTTTTGTCTTTTCTGACCAGATTGATACAGATATGATACAGCAAAACAGTTTGATTTGATGGAGTAAAGCGCCCTGTTAAGCATTTTAGATGCTGCGTTGTAATTACTGTGCAAGTACACGACCTGATGTCAAAGATAAAATTATTTCATTTACACCCCTTCATCACTGTATTAGAAGGTTTACTGTCATTTTAGGATGAAAGAAAATTAGTGTTGTCCACTTGTTGGGGGGGCGGTTCCGGTTACAAAATTGGTTTCCCTCCAACTGGAAGGTCACCCGATTGATCCACAGCCCCATCGTGTGCCAGTGTCCCAGGACATGACACTGAACCCCATATTACCCCCCACCCCCCAGCCCCTCCTAGTGTAACAATCCCAAGATGAACAGAAAGGGTTATGTCAGGGAGGGAATCCTGACGTGTAAAGTTGTGCTTATCTGCATATGGAACAGGATGAGCGGCTGTGGGAAACTATGAGCCGAGATAAAAGTAGGAGAGTCCTGAATGGTAGGCTTTTTTGTTGTTGTTTTGGAGATTTGCATACTTTACTATAGAAAAATGCATTTAATAAAAAAAAAAAAAAAAATCTGGATATTTGGCTTTGCCTTTTGAAGTGAGCACAAAATACTCATTACACATGCAGCAAGAAAAGTGCCATCTCCTCACCCTCATGAAACTCACTCAAGCACAAAAGCTAATACTGTTGTGAGGCAAAATTCTACTGACAAGCTGCTATTTGCGCAACAAAACACCAGCTCACTTGATTACAAACAGACCCTCTACTTGACTCATTACACTGAGGAAGAGACGACTTCCTTATGTCACAGAATGTGATGAATTATGGCATTGTGCAAATTGGGTTGTGTTATCAGCTAAAATGCTCCTTTTGTCTTTGCAATGAATAGCCCCAGTTAAAAACTGAACGTGCATGTTGCTGTTTAAGGTTATCAGGTTCTCCAGAATCTTCAGGGAAAGGCAGGAGTGAGGCGTGTCCAGTACCTGTCACAACTAGTTATTCCTAGAAGTTACTTATTCTGAAACTCTTTGTAGAGTCTCTGGGTCCTGGGTTTTTTTTAAGCTTACATGGCACTCAATTAATGTGAGTCAGATTTGGTGTTTTAACTACAAGCAGGACGTTGATTAAGAACAGCACACATGGTTCATATTTTATCTTTTCACTTGTGTAAATGAGGTTATGTGCAGGTGGGTGCACGCGTGTTTCCTGCATCTGACTTTTAAATGAAATCACATGCCTGACATTCCCTCCCCCATCATCCCTCTCCTTCACGGCTTCATGTTTTCACCCTTTTCCATTTAGATCAAACGGGAAAAGGCTGTTAGAAGAGTTGTTTTCATGGTTATTTGTTAGTTAAATATCAACTTTTTAGATGAAAAATCTTTTTTTTTCTTTATAGATCTGTATAGTAGCTCCCAAATACTTCAAATACTTGTGCTGAGATTTAATTTGTTACTCAACCAGTCACATTGGCTGTTAATCAGAATTCAACAAAACATGCTCTGTTTTGCAGAAATAAGATGCAGTTGTCATGTTTTCACAACTTACTTTGTGTTGTTTTTTTTTTTCTTCCGTGACAGCTAAACGTAAAGGCCTGCAGTGGGTCATAGATGCGACCATAGCATACCCCAAAGCCAGACCGATGGACATCCAGACGTGGATCTTTGGCTACAGGCCTCCGACAGTCACGCATGTACATTACAGGTAAGAATCACACGTTGATCGTTACCTTCTCCTTTTCACGTTTGTTTTAACTTCTCTCAAAATGGCAATTTGTCACTTACACGGAGCGTAAACCTGAACCACAATACTTTTCCAGTCAAATGTGCTGTGGAGCAAACATGCAAAAACAAAAAACAAAACTGTCATGTGAAAATGAACAACACACTGAGGTTAGTTCAGTGTCTGAAGCCTTGTGCTAAAGACCCACTTCTCTTTTTTTTTTTTTAAGTGGAGAATCATTGTCAGCACAGTCCTTTTGCTCAGTTCATAAAGTCCTCTTTGTTTTGTTCTAAATGGAGTTGAAATCTACAGTATTTGTATCTTATTATTTCGTTTGCTTGTGTTTGGATTCACCTGCTGATAACATCATCTCTGCACTGCTTCTTTTGTTTTTTTTTTGTTTTTTACTAATTTAAACTGGTTTTACAAAGCAACCTTACAACCTTTTCTTTCTCACTGTCTGACAATAAATTGAACTAAACTTTTTTAAGTCTAGTCAGGATTACCAAAATTATTTATGTTTGCTAAATGTCAGAATAAAGAGAGAATTTTTAGTTACTTTCTTTATAGTCAGAAGTTTACATAGACTCGGTGATTAGATTACTATGCCTTGAAACAGTTTGAGAAAGCCCAGATGATGATGATGTGGCTCTGGGACCAACTGATACTTTAGCAACACAGTTAGCTGGAAGGCACACATGTGGATGTGGGGGACACATGATATTTAGTTGGACCACCTTTAGCTTTGATCACAGCACGCATTTGCATGCCATCGTTTTGAAAAGCTTCTGCAATGCAACATCACTTATTTCCCTCCAGAGTTGCATTCATTTTTCTCCAAGATCTTGTATGCATGATAGGCGAGTCGGACTGCTGCACAATCCACATCCAGCGCATCCCAAACATTCTCTGGGGATCAGGTTTGGACTCTGTGGCCAATCCATGTGTGAAAATGATTTCTCCTGCTCCCTGAACAGCTCTTTATCTTGGAATGTCTGTGCCATCAGGGAAGAAAACAAAATCAGTTGATGGAATAACCTGGTCATTCAGTATATTCAGGTAGTCAGCTGACCTCATAACATTATTGAAGCTAGACCTGAACCTAGAGCTGACCAACTGCAGCAACCCCATCATAGCACTGCCCCCACGGGCTTGTTCAGTCGACACTAGACATGATGGGAGCATGACATCATCCACATCTCTTCTTAGCCTGATGCACCATCACTCTGGAACGGGGTAAAACTGGACTCATCAGACCATATGATCTTCTTCCATTGCCCCAGAGTTTAATCTTTATGCTCCCAAGCAAATTGAAGCCTTTTTTTTTTTTTCAGATTAGCCTATGTGATAGGTGGTTTTCTTAGCTGTTTAGGCCCACTGCCTCGAGTTCCCTTCGCAAGATGTGAAGGGAACTTTTAAACATAGCTGTGGGTCCTACTGTTGTTGTTTTCTTTTCAACCACATTTTATCCTGGAAGATGATGGTTCCCCACTATCCTTCTGGTTTTAAATGGTCTTTTGGAAAGTTCTTAACCCAATTTTAGTAATTTCAGCAATCTCCTTAGTTTTTCTTCTTTGCTTGAGTCATGCCAATAATTTCATCCTTCTGAAACAGACAAACATCTTTTCCATGAACCCACGATGTGTCTTCTGACATGGTTGCTTAAGAAATGAGAAGCTGCTCACCGCATCAGATAGGGTTAAATAACTTGTTACCAGCTGGACAGGCAGGTGTCTGTTTGACACACTGCTTCCTTGTGTAAGATCATGGGAAAATCAAAAGAAATCAGCCAAGATATCAGGAAGAGAACTTTGGACCTCCACAAGTCTGGTTCATCTCTGGGGTACAATTTACAGATGCCTGAAGGTGCCCTTCTGTCTGTTCAGAGAAATATACTCTATTATAGGCAGCTTGGGAATGTCCAGCCATCATACCACTCAGGAAGGAGATGAGTTCTGTGTCCCTAAGATGAATGTGTTTTGGTGTGGAATATACTTATCAACCCCAGAACAAAGCAAACCTTGTGAAGATGCTGGCTAGAGGTACTATCCACAGTGAAATGAGTCCTGTACTGACATGTGCTGAAAGGCCACTCAGCCAGGAAGAAGCCATTACTCCAAAAGAAATGGAGCCAAATTACAGTTTGCAAATCCACACAGGGACAAAGACCCTAATTTGTCTTGTGGTCTGATGAAACTAAAATTGAACTGTTTGGCCCTAATGACTATGGTTACATCTGTTGTTAGTTGTTTTAGGTTGTTAAATCCTTCATTTCATCTAATATATAAACATTTATCCATAAAGATATGTAATAGCCAGTCAAGTAGGGGAAAAAAACAATGAATGTACTTTCAGTTTTTATTCTAATGCCGCTATTCCTGAATATAAATTGATATATTTTATCGTATTGCTTTTAGATATGCATCTGTAGCACTTTACTTTGCCATTTTTTGGGATTTTCTTAAAGGTCTGACTCTGCAAATGGCCATTCTGATTTTCTTTTTTAGAACGTTAGTTACCTGCATACATCACCAATGAAATACAGCAGAGGCTGCAGGCTGGGTGCTCTCCACTGGCTTTGCTTTTAGCTCCTTTAGCTTTTTTGGCTTCATAACACAGAGCATGCTCAACAAGGTGATGTTTTTCAATGTGTTGTATTGAGTTTGGGATCTCAAATGATTTGGCTGTTGTCACTTTGAGTTATTTTGTGGCTTGAGGGCTATACAAATTACTTTCTTTCCTATTCTGTACTTGCAGGGAAAAAGCTTGAAAGAACACTCCCCAGTGATTGCATCGTCATAACGTGTTTCCTGATGCAACTTTATTTCCTTTTTTTTTTAAGTCTCATATGCTCAGTCCTACTCAAATATTATAGCCACCTGGTAGTTAAAATTATATACAAAGGTTTTTGTTTTTTGCATCTGTGCAATTAATGCAATACTTTATGTGTTTCGCGGATTCAATGTTTTTTATTGCCAAATGGTTATATTGTTCTGATGATATCTTGCTTTTTTTTTTGTAAAAGCCACTGAAACGTCCTCTGACATTTCATTTTTTTCATTTTGGACAACTGTCTGCAAATATATTTATGGTTAATGCCATCATCTGTCAAAACGTCTGCAGTATATGCAGTCTGATCTTGCAGCAGATGTTAGTTTTCTGGTGTGAGTGTGACTGAATGTGTCCTTCACCAGTCCACTGACTGGTGAGAAAGCCTTAAGTCTCAGTGTCCATATTTTATTTAAATCTGAAACCCTGATTCTGTCAAAGAGGACTTGAAAACGCCAACAGAGGCACACAAAAAGACAGAAACTCACAAGACAGTCAGTGGTAGATTTGTGTGTGCAGTTTGATGTATGTGGTGTTTGTGTATTGTGCTGTGGTGTAAATAAGTCTGTGGTTGATTGTGTTGTGATATTTAATGTGACCCCCCCCTATAGACATCAGAGCTAAGCAGTCAGTATTTTTTTTGAGCACCATACAGATGTTACGAGTAGCAGTTTTAGGTTTTTCCTCTGTAAGTAAATTCCAGACATGCAATGCCAGTGGCGCTGTAAATGTCTGAACCGTTATTTGCTTTCATTCACTTGACCAGAGGAAACTCATGTTTCTGAGGGCCTGCAGTGCTGATCAGTGGTCACTACGGTCAAGCTGAAAATTCCAGGTACTGGCAGAGCTATAGGTCCATCTCTGCAGTCACCATTCTTTTTTCAGCAGCTAAGAATATTGTCGCTCCCCTGCAAGTGTCCCTCTGTTGTCCTTGTCCTATAGATCGTCCTGGGTTTTTCATCTGTCCTCTTGAGATTATAGTAGAGGTGGGTGGTTATTAGATTTTCTAAAGGCTGGGTCCAGGATGTCATCCTCTGAGCATTGCCTTGGCAGAGAGGATCAGGTAAGATCGAGCAGTAGTCTGGTGGAAGTCATCACGACCTTCTTTGTCGCGTGTGTGGCTTTGCATCTCTCTGTAGGGCAGGATAGGACAAAAGCTAAAGGTAATTTATGAACTCTGGCTTGTCGGCCCCTCTCCAGAGGCTTCTCTGTCCACTCGGACTGAATCTGAGGACTCATTAAGCCTGCAATTAGACGGGCAGTGGAAGCTTTATTTCCATCCCACCTCCAGGAAGCTCTAATCAGCCATCAATACAATCATCCTCCCTCGCTCGGTCAGCAGCTCTTGCAGCTTTGGGATGAATGGGGAACAACCAGACCACAGCTGTTGCTGTTACAAGGCTGCGTGCTCAGTTGTAGCCATGTAGACGGTGCTGATCACTGAAGTCAGAGTCATGCTGGTACAGGTGCAGAGTAAACAAGAGGATTAATTTGATTGCTGATCAAGGGAACACTGTGGGGGACTGAGCAATATGGTGCACTGTGGCTATGCAGATAGTGGAGGCGGCTAGACAAGTGTGTCCACCTACGGCACTGTTTCTGCTGTGTCAGTTGAGGACCATTTCCACAATGAATGCAGCTTTTGTTTTCCTGCACTCTTGCAGATAATAAAGTTAATATCGCCGAATTTGGAAGCGTTACGTTGCAGAACACTGTGCTTGATAAGGGGTGTAGGAGCAGTGCAGCAAGCGCGCAAGAGTCAGCAATCCTCAGAGTTCCTCAGTCCAAAAATATAACTCCTCATACTTCTAAAAACAACATGGCGAGAAAAATATAAAAGCATAAGCAAAATGATAATCTATTCTAACTGTGTTGCAGGACAGAAGTATCAACTGTTAACCATATAGCCAGATTTTGGTAATTAAAAAAAACACTTGTCTGTAATTGTTTTTAAAATGAAGCTGTATTGTCTGTAATGATGTTTGCTAAAGGTTGTGATCGACAGCTCTCGTAGCCCAAAGAAAACCAAGGGAACTGAGCGAACCGACCTGAGCTTGTTCTGACCAAACCCAATACTGAAACTTCAATTCCAAATCACAAAAGGTCTAGCAGCAAGAATATGTTAACTTTACAGCTTTGACTGAGTAAAGCTTTAACAAGTTAAACAGACAATGTACCTTAGACTCATTGGTGACGGTGGCCATGAACTGCCAGCAAAACCAGTTGTCAGCAGGACTGCTGATAAAAACTGGGAAGGAAAATGCAACAGAGTTCTCTCCTGTTGTATCTTAGTCCATCTTATCTTTGTTCAAAGTCTGTCCAACTAGATGTTCAAGTTTGTCATGCTGCCCATACTCCCTAAACGCTTATATAAATGTTACAGTATGCTCTCTTGGGATTTTCTTTTTTCCAGCCATCAGCTAGACCTGAACTGTTATCCAGCATGTTGAATCTGAGTGTAGACGGTTGATTAGTCTTTTCTGGATGGCTTCTCGGTCATCACTTCGCCCATTTATTGTGGTGCGCTCTCATATTATTGCATATTTCTCATGTCGTGCATGCAGAACTCATTAACCAGGGTTATAATGGCATGAAAATATTTTTCATTGGTAGCATTTTTATTTATTTTTTTCCTGTGATGTACTGGCTCTTTTTGCTTTTGTTTATTGTTATGAAATGATGGCTGAGTTCCCTCTTAATTGGGATAGAACAAATATGGATGCACATCAGGTAGATGTTTCGCATGTGTTCATTTTCACGTGCAACAGAAAATTAGTCATTTTAATGACACCAAGCTCTGAATCCTGTACCTTCAGACTGTTTCTTGTGTAACCCGACCTTGATGGTGCACCTGTTGTCCTCTGGGGTTACGATTTCTGATGGACTGCATCGATGATGTTTGTTTCTGAGCCTCAGCTTCACAATAAGCAGCTGAGTTCTGAGATATATATTTTGGAGGAATCCATCCTGAGCACCCTCTGCTATTTCAAATCCTCCTCCTTCCCTCCTTCAGTCCTAACGCATCAGTTACACCCTCCCTCGCCGTGTTTCCTGCCCTCTTCTCATATAATCTCAGCCTCACAGATTGCAGCATCATAAGCCCGCTGTCAATGGCAGATGGGGGGATTCGCTAGGTGGGAGTACAGAGGCCGAACGAGGGCAGCAGTGGGAGTTAGATATGTTGAAAATCTTTTTCTTTTTTTTCCCCTCCTAAATGTACATTCTCTTTTGCTGCTGTGTGCTTTTTCTAAAAGCTGCTGTTTGAAAATATCTGACAGGCGACATGATTAATGGGGTCTGAGTGTGCCTGGTCATCACATGGTAGCTTTTTAACTGCATACCTGGCTTTCTGGCCGCCAGCGCCGCTAACCCTGCCATCATACGCTCTGCTTTGTTCAAACATGTGAGCCAGATCTTCCCCAGTTTACTTCGTAAGACGCTCTTCTTGAGAGATATAGGCCTGTAAATCAGAACCCGCGTTCCCCACCTTTCAATTCATTTTGTGCTAACACATACTAATGTAATTAAGATATTGGTTTACTGGGTAAACGAGACAAAGCATGATCTGTGTAGTTGTCTGCACTGTGGTCCTTCAGAGAAATTTGCTTGAAGCATTTTCAACTGATAAGTTGTAAGAGACATTTGAAACTACGGAAAGAGGTGGCTTTGTGTATGGAAAAAAAATAAACGCGGGGGTGGCTTTAAAGCTCCTGAAGTCAGACTTTTGTAGCACCACCCCAGAACTAGTACCTGGTCGCGATACTTCAGCGATCAAAGCTCTTCGGTGAAGCAGGAGGAAGTATTCAGACGCTGCAATAACAGTGGCACTGCCTCGGCGAAGTACTGCTTTAAAAGTGGATGTTCTGCATTTGTTGTTAGTTAATTCTGCAGTGAGGAAGAGAGAGGTGACTTTAATTTGAATACAAAAACAAAACTTTGAATTATGGCTGGTAAACATGTCAAAATGCCAGGCAGATGTTATCCGCTATCATTACTGACTTATTCATTCACAGCTTTGTTTTGTTTTTGTGGAGCTTCTTTTCAACTGCTGAATATAGTGCCAGTTTTTTTTTTTTTTTCCTCAAAGATGTTTATGTCATAAAAGATTTCTGAAAACCTCGTGTTGCATTAGGCCCCCTTTGGATTAAAAACCGTCTTGTTGAGAAGCAGCTCACGACTGCACAACAATGTTAACACTTCTTAATTTTAGGCCATCTGTAGTGAAGATGGACTGAACTATTCCTGCGATGCACCTCATCCTGTGAGGATGCTTTCATCCAGTGAACAAAAATGGTCCAATGATAATATTATTCAGTGAATTGTATCCACTGCCATCTTTGTTGATGATAACCAGTTTCAACTACAGGTTACTGCTCATCATTGTAGCTCCTGCTGTTAGCTTAAATAAAAATGATTTTAGTCTAGTAGAGACTGAAGATAGTGAAAATAATGGACTTATGTTATTTACTGATAGTGCTCAGTAATGACGGACTGAATTTAAAAATCTGACTCTGATAGATCAGTGCACAGCTATGCAGATGTTTTCACTTTTTATCAGAAAACTGAGGTGGCTGGGGGGGTGAAAGTACCTCAACTGAAGTTCATTGCTTACATAAATGTTTCTCCAGTCTTTTTTTTTTTTTTTTTGATGAAGTTTCCTTTTGTCTCCAGTAAAAAAAAAATGACCTCAACCATGAACCCTTATAAAAAAAAAAAAAAAAAAAGCAGGGTGTACTGACATCTTATCCAGTCAGCTCAGGCCACGTCCCCTTGACAGTGGTTTTATTGCCCCCTTCGTTGGAACTGCAGCGCTGATAAAGCCAGTATATGGTCACCATGACAAAGTGAACATTTGCTGTAGTCACGTTGACACAAAGATAACCCGGGGACAAAAAAAAACATGTTTGTTGGTCCATTTCAGAATCCAGTTCACTCGCAGGATTACAGCTAGGCGGAGTAGCGATAATACCATGTCACCTTTCACTTCCATTCTCTTATATTTACTTATTTACAATATGTGTTTCTATTTTTTTGTTTATCTTTTCTATTTATATACTATAAGTTTCTACGTGTGTGTTTTTTTCTTTCTTTCAACATTTCTCCATCTGAGTGAAGCTTTTTTACATCCGTTTCTACAGCAAAGCATTTCCTGGAACAAAGAGAGTCTTGACAGAGGAAGCAGGCTCAAGACTAAATGGAGCAATTAACGATTGGACCCGACCATTCCTCGACTTCTGTCTTACTGCACACGCGGGCTTTCTAGCATTTTGCAAGCAAGGATTCTTAAGCTGTTGTGTTGAGTGTGCGGTTTGTTGTGGGATCTCCATTAACCTCAAGTGCATCATATGACTACTGCTGCAGCGTAGCTTGAATAATACTTAGATTTAAAAACAAAATATTCATACTGAAGTATAGTTTTTTTGTGTTTTTTTTACTGTGTACTTTATTTTGAACACTTAAGAGGTGCACACAGCATCTAGAAAGATACCTGGAGCAGTACAGTCTCAGTGTTCACCATTTGTGACCTTTTGACTGAGAACAGGTGACCCAGACCCATTTTTCTCAGTTTCTCAAGACTTCACAGCTAGAGATTTGGCTTTTTATGAAGTCACCAAAACAATGATTGGCTTTGCCCCAAAAAAGGCTTGTGGACTGGACAGACTTTCACAGCCGGAGCCAAATTCAATTAACTCCTTTGGCCAGTTTAGAGCAGAAAAAGTATCTAAAGATTAAGAGCTTTACACAAGCTAAAGGATTCAAACAAGGCCGTAAATATTAAAAAGGAAATCAGTTCATCCTCATTTAGGCAGATTTAACTTTTTCACTTTTTTTTTTTCCATAAAAACTATTTGCATATGGTAAATTTATGTCAGCTGTATTCAGTTTATCAATTTATGTGCCATCTGTTCAGCAAGTTGCCGAGTTAACCACAGAAGTTGGGCATCACGTGTAAGTAAGAATCTTGGTCATCTGATGCATGTAAGACAGGTAACCACATGGTAAAAGCCTGACGTTGACGTTTCCTGACAGCAGAACCTCCAGCTCTGCCTCAGCTGTCTCTGTTCACCAGGGTGTCAGGTTACCAAGCAGGCCAGTGCCAAGTGGGTTAGAGTGGAAATGAGAGCGCAGCCATGGCCCAGTGCCAGCCCATCACTGCCAGTTCCTCAATACCACCAGCATCACTATTGTACCGGCTGCTGCAACTCTCCACACTGCAAATACAAATACAATCATACACAGATTCACAACCGACATTACAGGAGACTGGTTTGATCGTTGTCGCGGCCGTTCACTATAACACGGCAACTTGCGAGCAAAAGCGGCGCCTTTCACGGAGCCAAAATGAGATGAGCTCAGCTACAGCTTGAAGTACAATATAACATAAAAAAAAAAAAAGGAAAGAAAGAAATTCTTAATGTTTGATCCTAGCTGGTAGCGCCACAATGAAATTATCTGTTTTAAAAGACTGGATGTGAGAGAGCTTTCAATCAATTTCAGATAAACTGGCTCCGTCTGAGACCTGCGGTGCTGCATATTCAACATGGACTCCACTTCATGAGCTAAAGTCCCAGCAAATTACAAAGCAAAGCATGACGTGCATAACACCTCTTACTTATAATGAAGAGCCTGATTGTGCGCCCCCACCTAATAATAAAAAAACAAACAAAAAAAAACAAAACATTGGGATGTAAAAGGCAGATTAGCTGAATGTATTCTTCTGTAATTGGAGATCAGGTATCAGGTGTTTTCAGGGGAGGAAATTACCCAAATGAACTTCCCACACACTGGCTAATTTTGGCCATAAGTGGTTAATCTGCTGCCGCTTTTGCAGATGTGATTACAGACACTTCTCTCCAAACAAAGCCAGCTGATAAACCTGTGAAAGCAGCAGATTACTATGCACTGTCAAAGCGCGTTATTGTCTCTCTGCACCCAAACAGCAGCGCCTCATTCAACCTCAGCACTGTTCAGCTCGTGCAACTTCCAGGAACACCAGGAGAATCTGATTGCCGCATGAATATTTCAGCTGCAGGAAAGCACGGTGGCAGCCACCTGTTACCCAAGACAGTAAACGCTCGAACCCTCAGATAAGTGGCCCCGAGTCGGCTTTTGTTTCCCCCTCTGCGTTATCGGTTTACATTTGAGATCACAGAGGGCTTTCGGAGGGTGTGAAACCCTCTGGTCTCACACGTTTCATTAGATAATTAATCATATTCGCTCATTCATTTATTTATGTCTAACGACACCACAGTAATGGATCGTTTCTGCGAATAAAGGACAAAATGAACTCTACAGAAATAGATTATTAAAGTGGGTTAAAACCAAAAATTACTGCTGATCACCTGAACAAGGAGCGTTTTTAGGAAAACAATACTTTTCTCTTTTTTCCAAACTGCTTGATTTGCTCTAATTGCTACTTTGTGTTCACGCCCATCACTTTTTTTGATGTTCTTTGTAATTATCAACCTTTATCTGAATGAGGAACCCAGAGGAGACCTGATATCTGCAGACACAGAAGAAAAGCTCGCTTTTACCTCTAATTATCCATATAGTGGCCGTGGAAACTTTACGTCCAGGTTTGGGTCAGACAGAGCTGCTCAGTGAGGCTGTTGTTGTTGTTGTTTTATCGAAACAAATGCAGCTTCTTTTATTTTTTTCTCCTTGTTCATTAGAATTGTGAATTTGTAAAAGTGGTCGATCCTGGACAGCTTGAGGTTGAGTGTTAGCAGGAACTTCCGGTCGCTCCACTCGAACCAGACCTTGTTTAGACTAGTCACAGAGCAATGCCCGAGAGTTTCTAGATACTGAACAGTTTCTGAAGAAAAGAATGTAAAATATAAACTACAAGGAAGCGTGGCGTAAACCACTTGAACCTCCCACTCCAATATGTGCAGTGATTACGACAAGCCTCTCCCTGAAGGAATAACGCTGATTATGTCCGACCAAAAAGCAATTATTTTACTGCACTCTTTATCAGTTACTGTTTATTGTCAGTCTATCTACATGAAGATCAGGGAGCATAGAAATGCAACAGATAGACTGTAATATTAAAAAGTGTGATTTGTTTTTGAATTGATTTATAATTTGTCTTAGCATATGTTAACACATTTGGGGAATTATGTTGATATATGTGGAAAGTATTGCTACAACTAGCAGTTGTTTTATCGGTTTTCTTCTTCATTATTTTGTTGTTTCACTGACTCTTTCTACGCAGAGGCAGAAGAGGTGTGTGTTCAGGGTGAATTTCATGGTAGAGAGGTGTGGCATCCAACGTAGAGAATGTGCTCTGCACGTTCCTGGGTGGACGTCCACTCCCGAACATCAGGTTACTCTCATAGAAGACATCAAAAACACTTTTAAGGAGCAGAAATCACAGATTTTCTCATAATTCTAATATCTCATAATTATAATTAAAGACCTCATTATACCTGACTGCCATTTTCAAGCCTACGCCCCTGATTATTGCCTTTTCTTGTTAAAGTGACATGATAATGAGATCAGGGGCTCAGATTTATGTAGCTACAGCCACTGCTGAGTGTTTGTGCATGAAAATCAAACCTGTCACCTTAAGCTGTCTGTATGAGCGAGAAATCGGCAGAGCCGTGGGCTTTTTCTTCACTTAAGTCCCATTTTAATATTTTATTGATCAGTTGGGCAGTCAGTGCTTTGCTCCTGCGGCTTCTGTCACACGGAGGCTTTGCTTCTCTGCACACGCACACCTTTTATTGTGGGCAAACGTTGGACTGCGTGTCCGAGGCAGGAGACTGTAACCTCTGTTTGAAGGTGACTAGGAGCCGCTGGTGTGGCAGAGCAGCCTACTAGAGACCCCTTCTGGATAGAAATAAGATTTCAAGCATTTTTGGAATGGTTTGGGAAAGTGACAACGCAGTTTGTCGGCACCGTCCTCACTTAGCAGAGCTGAGAGTAACCTTGTGAATTACTTTTCCATTTTATTTATTTTTACCAGCATATAAGAGGGAAAAACAAACAAACAAACGAATATCAGTCCTTACAAATAATCATTTTATTGTGATCTTTGACTATACTGGTATCCTATTTAACCCTATTTCCAAAGCTCTATCTTAAATACCAGGCGTGCAAAAAAATATTGAAAAAGATTTTAATGATTTAATGAACATTTAGTTTTACCTACAAGTATACAGTGTGAAACCTTTTTGTCTGCCCCCTCTTGCTATTGTTTTTTTTACTTTTTATATTTAATCCATAAAGTCATCAGCATATTGATTTGTAATATTTGCTTTTGTTTCTTTTTATATGACTAGTTTTGATCAAATTTTTCTATGAAAGATTGTGTTCTTCTTTTTTTTGTTTTACACTAAGTTTAAAAAGTGTGTGTGTTGGGGGGGATTAAATGGTGGAATTATTTATCTGCAGTTATTTGTCACTGCAAGAAGCTGAGAAGTTAAAAACGTCAGCGTGAGGAGCTGAATTGTCAGGATTTGAAGGTGCCGCTCGTTCCTCAACTGACTGAACTTTTGACATAGATTTTTCTGCCTTATTCTTACTGTTCATTTGAGTCTTTTTTTTTATTTTTATCTGTTGTCAGGACTCCCCCTCAGCACTTCTGTCTCTCCGTGACACTTTGTTGAGCCTGCCAGCTTAATGAATTCACACAAAAAAAAAAAGAAAACCGAGAGCGAACGCACGCTGCTGTAACAGACTCCTGTTTAAGCTGAACTGCTCCGCTCAGGGGGCCACAACAGCTGACTCCTGGGCTTTGAAAATGCACCTTTTTTTCCACAACAGATCAATGCTGTCAGTTTTTGCTGAGATTTTTTTCCCCGTCAACCAAGCTGTCTCTCTGCTTCATCAGGATGTACCCGATAAAAGAGGTTCCTGTGGAGGCAGAGGCCCTGACTGACTGGCTGTATCAGAGGTTTGTGGAGAAGGAAGAGTTGCTGGCCCACTTCTATGACACAGGTATGACTTTTAGGAAAAAGATTCCTGTTTTAAAGTGAAAGCTGAGGAGATAACTGACTCGATCAATAGATTTATAGTCAAAACTGATATCCTTTTTTTTCAATCTTTAAGGACAAACATGATTTTTATTCTTTTTATTTTTTTAACAACTGCAACATTCTGAATTTTCTTTTTTTTCTTTTTTTTTTTTTTGTTGGCCCTATTAAAAACCAAATTGCCTCTCTAGCCGTCTTTCCATCCAAACGGATGCTGTGTCCTTCCAGCATGGCAACACGCTCCCAAAATGCAATGCTTTAATGTCTTGCCAGGCGGGCAACTGAAAGTTCTCCTTAAATTAGTAATTAAGATTAAGCTAAACCCATGCTTGTTGCGTCATCCCGGTCGCATTCAACGTTGAGCTCGGCGGGTTAAACGTTGAAAGGAAAGCTTCTTAATAAAGCCGGCTGTCTCCCTTTCATGGGTTTATTTGACGAGATGGGGAATGCGTGTCGCCCTGTAACAGTGGCACACGCCGTATCCGTTTCCACCCGATGTAACATGACAGAAGCAGCTAATGTTTTGACAAAGTATAAATGATTCACCGCGTGAAAGCAGCAGAGGTCACCGTGTTGCAGAGGCCAATCGAATCCCAACACTGTCACCTGCAAAACTCCTCAACTGTGTCTGTCGTGGAATCTTACATTACACTGCATTTGGCAGACGCTTTTATCCAAAGCGACTTGCATCAGAGGGAATACAATCAAGCTGTAGAACCGTAGTAAAAATTAAAGAGTAAATGCTGGTAAATCAGCATTCAGGTGAGTGCATCATACAACATCAAAATGTATCTGGAAATGAATACCAATGTCTCTTGGAGTAGGGCTTTCCCACTTTAACCCCTCCCCTTTTCTTTTTTTTTTGACCAAATTTATGCACAAGATAAATCCAAGGCACATGACTGTGATTTCAAAGTAAGTTTGAAATTGTAACTCTGTGAGCAAAGATGGTGATTGAATCTGTTCCTGTCCTTCCCTGCAGGGTCCTTCCCTCCTCCAGAAGGACACAAGGAGGCAGTTTCCCGGCAGATGACCCTCGATCCAGTGTGGCTGTGCATCATCCAAATGTTAGCTTTTGCTTCTGGCTACATGTGGTACAGTGTCCTCCAGTACCTCTACTGCTGTTTATTTTGAGTGCACTGATGAGGCAGAAGTCTTTATCGGACCACTGGAGAAGCCTCAGGATCAGTTGGTGCGTGGCTGAGTGTCATACTTTTCCCCTACGATGGATGAATGTACATTTGCAACAGTGGAGAGACTTAACAGGAAACAGTAAAAATGAATAAATAAATAAATAAAATAATATAAAGACAAGTAAGTAAACAGATTACAAAAATCCATATAATATGAAACTGACCACAAGTGTAGTTAAGTTGTGCACAGCCCTAACGCCACACAGTCGCTCCAGCAGGCCCAGTGGAATAATCGCTCACATCTGTCACTATACACATTTTGATGTTTACACGCCCTCATACATGTAGACACTCAAACGTACATGACTTTAATTCAGAGTTAACAAAATGAGGCTCAGGACTCCTCCAGAAGAAGCTCTGGACTTGACCCTCTTCCCCCCCAATGAGGCTTTCGGCGTAGTAGTTTTACAGAGTATAATGTGCGTATGGACGTGTGGAGGAAAAAAGAAAAAGGAAAAAAAATAATAATTATATGTGACTAGAAGCAAAATGTCTGCCCTTACTTTTCTTCCTGGTGAGAGTCGTTGAAGCCCACTGGACCTCTCTGTCAGCCCGCTGATGAATCCGCTGACTACACCTTCCAGAGTGAGCGGCTTTATGAACTTTGAGGCCATGCAGCTCGCCACTCCTCTGGCCTTCATTGCACTAAAGATCCATACTGCCCTAATTGTTCCCTGCGCCAGGAAGTATACCCGAATGGTAGCTGTCAATGTTTTAATTTCTTTTATTTTCTTCCTTTAACCTGCATATCGTCACAGCAACAGTCATTGTATTGTTGTTCATGTCTTTTTTGTGTGTGCGTGCGTGTATGTATGTATATGTCTGTTGAGGCAGTATTGTGAGCTTGCTTTAAAAAAAAAAAAAAAGAGGGGGGGGGGGATCATGTTTACACTGGCAACTGTTTAAAACCTTAAGGGATTGTGCTTTGTTTTACTTTTGTTTTTTTTTGGTTTATTTGTTTTTGTTCTATTTTATTTCCTTGTCAGGGAGGAAGAAAGTAATGAAAACCATCCTGGTGGAAACACAAGGCGAGATATGCAGTCAAAATCACCTTAAAAAAAAAAAAAAAAAAAAGAAAGAAAGAAAGACAAGTAACTTGTGGATTCCCCTTTTTCACGCCTTTGCTCTTTGACGCATTCAGACATGCACACATGGTCTTGTGCAGCTACAAAGAGCAGAACAGACTTCTGCCTCAAGGATCCTATGAGCAAGGCAGACAGAGAAGACAGTGACTCTTTACTCCCATACTGGACTACATAGTTTTACAAATATTTAAGCCATATGCTTAGTGTTGGCGGAGGGACAAAGACATGAGAAGACAATGTGATTTTAAATAGGAAGCTACCTTAATGTTGAGCATTCTACAATAGAGATTTTGGCTTAAAGAATTATAGGTGTCATAACTGTATATTTACAGCATAACCTGCCTAAGTGAGTGTGTGTGGTGGGGTTTGGGGGGGGGGGGGGGGGGGGGGGGGGGGGGGGGGGGGGGGGGGGGGGGGGGGGGGGGGGGGGGGGGGG
>JBAMYA010000017.1:3715266-3742995 GCA_037176975.1 Arrhamphus sclerolepis
TTTCCGATTTTTCCTAAGTGAGTGTGTGTGGGGGACTTTAACCCCCCCCCCCCCCCCTCCCCTCCCCTCCCCTCCCCATTTTTGATATATATGACTTATATGTTGCTGGTGTTGCTCTGTGATGTCAGAGTTTGGCGACAATTTCACCTCCAGTGGTCAAATAATTTCAATTTGAATTACATGATCTGTTCTTTCTCCATGTCACGGTATGTTGAAATCTTGTACATATGGAAAGGAAAAAAAAAAATAGTTGGAAATGACTGCAGTATCTCTCTTTTTGGTCCTCGATAATATTAGAAACTGTTATTTTGAATTATGAATGTTTTCAGAGGAGAAGAAACGAATTTACCTTGATTTTTCCAGTATTACCCTGGTTGTTTTTCTTTTTTTTTTTTTTAAATAATTTTATTTTTGACCATGTGCTTCATAACGTCATAGCTACTGTAAGTTCATGTGTACAGCGGTACATGGGCCCAGTTGCAAACCTTTTAAACAATCAGGATTCAGTGGAAGAACTCTTGAGCCTTACCAGATGTACTGGTTTGACCACGATCCTAACTAAAGTTGTTTCCTCGCATTCCTTTTTGACACATTTGGTGTTGGTACTTTTATGAAGACCATATCCAAGCGTCATGATAAAAGTGGACTAGAGAGGAAGGAATCACTGTCACTAACGGGGCACACTCACAAATGTACCTGTTGGAGTTTGGAGGTCTGTTATTTGCAAGTTGGACGGCCTGCTTTTATTTTGAAAGGATTTATAAAAAGGATCATTTCAGTAGTTGCTGCCCACCCCTCCACCCACCCCCTCTGTACCACTGGTGGTAAAAAAAAAAAAAAACTAAAAAAAAACTGTGTGAAATACTAAAAGGGCTACCTGACTAGGTAGGTGAAAACATTTAAATTAGACTGTAATTGTGTTTTGTCCCATGTCCTTTTCAGATTTCCCTCCATCATGAGAGTGACTTGAAATTAAGATAAATCTTTTATTTTTATTTTTATTTTGGTTTATGTTTTGATCATGTTTCCAAAGAAGGCAGGGAAATTATGCTTTCCTAGTTGTGGTTTTAGGAAATGAACACAATAGGAATTTAAACAGATTATACTAGAACTGTCTGTAATTTTCCATTTTGTACTTCTCCTTTAATTCCTAGCTACACAGCCATTTTACAACACAAACAACTTGTGCTGGAATAAAACATCATAAAGATCCTGAAAGTGTGACTCTTTATTTTGAAGGTTTTTGTTTGTTTTTTTTATCATCATTATTATTATTTTTCTTGTTTTTATCATGTTTTGGGGTTTTGGTTTCTATTTGGACTCATCAAATCATGATTAGCTTGAGAAATATTTAGCACAGAGGACTAATTTGTTATTTATGCACAGTAAATGATGCGTGCAACTGTAATATTTCTAAAGAAGCTGCAGAGCTCACAGAGAAGTTAGCTTAACCGTAAATTGGGAAATTAAACAAAAATGAAATGCCTTAATTATCACAAGTCTGATATACACTACCGGTTTTGTTTTTAAGTTTTTATGTTCCCTTTATACCATTTTCAGCTCTTCATTGGACTTTAACTTTTTCTCTTTTTTTTAATAAATGAAATAGTAGTGTACATAATGGTACAAGTTCTTCAATGTAGCGCTACAAGTCGGTCTTTGCTGTTATGACTGTATTTCTTCATGCTTTTAGCTGCACATAAGTGACTAAAACTAGTAAAGACTTGGCAGTTGCCTTTATTATTTCAATGTATCTTCTTTTTTTCTTTTTTCTTTTTTTTTCTTGCAGTTTGGAAAGCATAGTCGTGCAGATTAGACCGGGATGATTTGACCTCAGATCAATGAAATGATTTTCAAGTCTTTGTCTCAAATGTACTCGTCTATTAAAACTGGGATATTTATCTGTGATTTTAAAATGACTATTGTGAGCATGGAGAGTTTTTTAATCCTGTGGAATATTTAGTCATGTTCAAAAAATCCCAGCAGACCCAGATCTCCCCCAAAGGCCTGATGGGATAAGGATGTGACAAACGCACATTTCCTAGAAGGCATTTATGTGGCATCTTCACCACTTGAAGCAAGAGTATCTAAATTCAGAGTTTAGTGGTTTTCCATCTAGGAGATCGTGGCCCCAGACTTGGAAGTGACACACTAATCTTCATCCTGTGGCAGCATGTGGAAATTTTATCCATGAAGGTGACAAACAGAATGTGAGACAACAGGCAACATGGAGTCCAATACTCAGAAATTACTCTGAATTACTGCTGGCAATGTCAGCCAAGCGCTCACTCCATCTGCACAGAGAGCAAATGGCCCATAGGAAGCACAACAGAGGACACTGCTACAACTCTTCTCCACGTCCACAAAACCATCAACCTCCCACATATCCTACAGTAGCCATGCAAAGATAACAGCTTGTCCGGTGATCCATAACCGGAACAAAAGCTGCATTGCTCCTCCTGAGTCTAAGGTTTGACTTCCTTTCAACAACCTGGTATTGATTTATCAAGGAGGCTGGGAATTGTTATTCTGCTGCTGCCTCCAGTCCCTCTCTATCAAGAAGGTGACCACCATCACAGTCTATTATCCCAGTGGCATCCTCCCCCCACTCTCCCCTGACCTCCATGCACTGTTGTTAAGTATCTTAACCAACACAGCCCAAGACAATTTGAGGTCTTGAGGAGCTCTTGAGTGCATGTAATTTACTCCAGGGACCTGAACTTGTTTAATTTGTTGAAAGAAACCACCTCAGCATTCCTCGCCATCCACAGGGCACTTGTCTTACTTTTCCCAGAAAGCCTTTGAGAGGCTGCCTGGCCAGCTTCCGTCTTGACCTTCTTGCACCTGTCAACTCCCACCCCCACCCCCACCCCACAAGCTAACCAAGCTCTGCAGGGCTTTTCCTTCAGTCTTGACAGCTCCCTTTGCCTTATAGGACTATGCCAGCAATTCCAGGATGTCACCACAAACGGCACCAAACACAAGGTTTGTCACAAATTCATGTCCCTTGGGCAGCGATTGAGAATTGACGGCTGGAAGGCAGGAAGTGGGCTGTAAAATAGGACTGGATATGCATTAACTTAACCAAAACACCAAAGGTCCCACAGTCAGGTGGCTTGTGTCCCATTTGATGTGTTGAAAGAGGAGTGTTCTGTGTGGATACTCCTGCTCCTGAGTGTCACTCTGCTCAAGGTCACCTACATGACAAAGACAAATTAATCCCCAGAATAACTTTTATGTTCTCTGCAGATGTGCCAGTATTCCTCCTCCGACAGCGGCAATGAACTATTTCACGGGTGCTGCTCCCAAAGGTCCCCCCCGTGTCACACTTTGATGCCTGCTCCCTCGTGAATGCTCCGGTGATGGCGGTGTCCTCTGAGTCAGCAAGCAGTAAAACATCCAGCTGTGGAGACGGGAGCTGGGTTGAACGCCCACCACAGCAGCCCTGAGCATCACAGGAGTCTTCCCCACCTCTGCTGTCGTCATACTGGTCGAGCCCTCAGTGGTGCACTGGTCCATTAACTGTGCGGAAGACATGGACAAAATCAAAAGGCAGTTTATCCAAAGTACAAGAAAAATGTGCTGAAAAAGAAAACTGACTATGTGTGATAGTGTATGGATGAGCTATACCCAATAATTTACACAAACGTTACTGCTTTTCATGCTTTTAGTTAACTGTTCATCTTTGTGTTTAAAAATGTCACATTTCTGGGTGAGAACCTGCTTGTAGTGGCAGGTCACGTGTGTTTTATCTGTACAGTAAATTCAAGAGAAATCTTCAAATTGTTAAAACCACAAATATGAGCAGTGCATATTTACCATTATAAAGAGTAGAAGACGATGACAGTAGGTTCAAATGAGGCTTGATAAGTACAGTTTGTTCATTCCAGATATGTCTGTCTGTAACCTTGTCAAGTGAAATGCATTATCACAGTTACTGATAAAATATAGATATTTTTTTTAATGATATCTAATATTTTGGCTAGCTGCTGATGGCACCTATCATCCCATTTGCTGGGTGCGTTAAAATGAAATTATACAAAGAAATGCGTGTGGCTGTTGTCATTATTGCCATATCTGTAGCACTATTTGCACAGACAAGGACGATTTATCGCATTTATTTATATAATTTTCTAAAATTCATGTACATATTTATGTTGCAAATATAAATACAAATGCAAATGCAAAGTCCTGTAGTGTAAACTGTGAAATACACACTAGAGGTGTAGATCGTTTTCTTCTCTCTCTTTTAATAGCAAAGGGTTGTTGCTAAGCAACATGTGCTGTCATGATAATGTTTTCTGTTCCTGAGTTGTACTCCATTTCCTGCAGAAACTTGAAATCATGGAAATTAAGTTAAACTTTAAATATCAACATTGTTGGAATCCTTGAAAAAAAAGAAATTACCACAGAAAATGTCAGGCAGTACACAGAATTTTTGATGAAAACAAAACTAACAGAACATTACTTCCCTCTTTCAAACTGAATATTGAATTTAAAGTCCCCACAAACTCAAATGTTGATGTTTAAATGTACCATTTGTCTCTTTTACACTTCATAAGTGTTTGTAATGCTGTTTTGTTTCATTGCCTGAGAACATGCTTAAACATTTTTATATTTTGTCTGGCACTTTAGCATCTAATTAAATATTTTTATATTGAGATTTCAGCAGAGCTAATGCATGATGGTGGACAGTGCTTGATAATACCTCTGGCACTGACCAATCAGAGCACAGTTGTCTGTTTGGCCCTTTGATTTTTTTTTTTTTTTTTCAGAAAATCAGCAAACGTGTTATTTCAAAACATATCAAAAAAAAAAATCTCTTGATCAATTCCTGACAATCAATGTTTTTTTTTTTGTTTTTTTTTAAATCTGTGATGAGCTGCAAGTTGAATTGCATCATTATGTTAGTAAATGAAAAATACTCATCACATCACAGGTTCTTGTTTTTGGTCTCATTTCACTTCCTCCCTCCGTCTTCAAAGCCACTTCCTAAAGAGATGCCACTTTTATGCGTGCTGTCTCTTCCTGATACTACCCAGAGAAGGAAACCAGAGGTCACGGAAGGAGTGAAAGCCTCCTCTAACCCTGATTACAATCTCACATTCACCCCAGCAGAGGTGAGGAGGTTATTATGGGATGGAACTGCATGTCCTCCCTGTGACTCCAGCTCTACTCATGCCCTTTAACAGGGGCAGCTGACGTCACAGTGGCCTCGGGCAACAGGGCGTCTCTGTTGTTTTTAGCTGTCAGTTTTCCACTTGCTTCCCCTCCCCACAACTGTCCCTGGCTGATGTCCAAACTCCTACAGCTCTTTGGAGGAGTGACCTTTGCAGAGGCAGACTGGCAGTCCGGCCCGGGTGCTCATTCCATGTGTGGTGCTGGAAAGCAGAGATGGCTGAGAGGATAATCTGAACTGTTACTGAGCCTGGCCGACTGAGAGGACCGTTAACTGACAGAAATCCCAGAGCACAGTGTGATCCCAGCGCATTTATCCCAGACAGGGATCACACATTTAGAGTAGTCATCTGTTGCAGTGAGGATTTACTGTCGCCATGCTTTAATTTTGCATGCTGGAACGAAAATTAAGGTCGCTTTTGCTCTTGTTTTCCGTGAGGGAATCATATAATGTATAGATAAGGCATAGATTTTAATGTCATCTAGGAAACAGCTGTGGAGATCTGGTGTGACGCAGTTGGATCAAGGATTAGATGTGATAGATATCAGGTTGTGTAATTAGGAAAGGATGGACTGCTGCTGTGAAAACTAAACATATTGGGGTAGAAAATATTGGGTAAGTAAAATATATTGTTAGGTTTGTTACTTTAGAGAATTAAGCTGCTGCTCCTAGTTGTTTTCTATAGTGTTTTATACTATATTTAAATTATTTTACTTCATGAAAACCTTGGTGATTAGCCTTAATAATGAAAATCTGTTGGGGGCTGATTTACTTTAATTCAGTTTCAGCAGACATAGTTGTTCTTAATGAATCGCTTTGAAACAGAAGATACCTGCTGCATTAGTGCATTTAATTTCCTTTCAAAGCAGATATGTGATATCCACGTATAGGATCAGAGTTAAGGGTCACACTGTGTCCCAGCTCTCAGATGGTGACTCTTTAGGTAGCCTTGCGGGTCAAATCAAATGACTAGTGACAGTGACACTTGTCAGCTTCTTTTCTGTCTCTTAGAAGGTCCACAGCTATGGAGAGTACTCACATGACAGCCAAAAACCCTTTAGGGTATTTGAGTGAGCCCTGAGGATCATGCCAGTCCTTGTACCCCCTCCTGAAAAAAGCAATAAAGAGAACAAAAAGCCCTTGTGCATGGTGTTTTGAACATTTATTTATTTTATTTTTGAGAGAATGTCTCCTTTGTGCATTAACCTTAACTTTAAGGTCAAACTTAAGGTTAAGAGATGTTCAGGGATATGTTTCCTTTACAAAAATGTTTGTTTCACTGCTAAATAAAATATTGCTTTGTCTGCCTTGTAACACAATCAGTAGACCAATGAAGCAAAGATTGACAAGTACACTTGGTTTTGCTTTAACTTTTTCTTAATTTGGGTATTATACATAGTATAAGTGTGGTCCCACAATGTGCATTTGAAACCCATTTAATGTTTTCTGCAGCCTGCTCATTTACAGACAGGACTCAAAATGTATGTTTGTACAGACATAGATTGAATTTTAGTGATAAATATTTTGAATAGGCACTACAACTATCAATTCGTTTTAATAAACCATCTGGAAAGTCAATTTCCCTGCACGAATGAATCTCACTATCTTGTGAAAGTGACCTGAACCACCAGCTTCATCCTGGACTCTGTCGCGTGTTTATGGCGCCACCCTGCGGACAGAAGGACGCGTGCAGCCCTGCCGCGCTTGTTTCGCGGTTCTCAGGCGCTTAGCAACCTCACAACTGTATCTTTGCATTGACCAATCGGGAATCTCCATGCGGGAGCAGTGAACCAATCAAATCGGAGAATTTCGGCACCAGTTTGAAACAGAAATATCGCTTCCTGTTTTGTAAATTGCAACAAGTTACCAAGTAGAGAAAATAGAGAAACAGCGGACTAAACTTATCAAACGACTGAACGGAGTTTCTAAACCGTTTGAATTTATGTTGCACCTCGACTGAGTGTACCCAGCAGTCGACGCTGACGTTAAGTTTGGTAACTTCTAACGTTAGTGTCGGTTAACGGAACAAAATGCCGTCCCTCGTCGAGGACTACGAGGTGCTGTCCACTATTGGCTCTGGCTCCTATGGAAGGTGCCAGAAAATACGACGAAAAAGCGACGGGAAAGTGAGTATTTCCTAGCAAATAACTAAAACACAGAGACCACCTGGAGATAAACTCAACATGTCGCCTCGTCTTTGTCGATGAAACCAACACCAGACGGAGCAAATCAGCCAGAAAACGCACAAAACCAACGATGTGTTGGAAATTAAATACTTTTTTTTTAAGTGTTAGACAAACGAGCATGAAAAATTATAAAGTAGTGGTTTAAACAGCTACATACAGTTGAAGCCAGCAGTTTACATGCACTGTTATACACAACCATTCCCCCTTTACTGTATGACATTAAATCAGACTAAATGTTTCCTGTTTGAGGTCAGTTCAGATTACCAAAATTATTTCGACTTAGTCAAACATTTAAGATTTCCTTCCACAAGTTCTTCACAGTAGTTTGCTTAAATGGCTAATTCGTCCTGACAATGATGTTCTATATAAGTCACTATATAGGCCACTTTGTAACTTATTTGGTGAGTCATTGTCCATTTGCAAGGCCCTTTTGCTCCCAAGCCTTAATGTCCATTATGGCCAAACAGTTGCATTTTAGTTTATTCAGACTCCAGAATTTAATATCTTTTTCCTCGTGTGTGTTTGCACACTGTAATCTGGCCTGTTTATATTTGTTTTGGAGCAATGTCTTCTTCCTGGCTGAGTGACCTTTCGACCCATGTTCATACAGGACTTGTTTCGCTGTGAATAATCACTCTCTCTTACCAGCTGCATCTTCACCAGGTGTTTTGTCATTGTTCTGGAGTTGATAGACACATTTTGCATCGAAGCATGTTTATCTCTGAGACACAGAACCCGTCTCCTTCCGAGCAGTGTTATGAATGGATATTACCATGGTGTTTATACTTGAATACAGTTGTTTGAACAGATGAACATGGCACCTTCAGACATCTGGAATTTGTACCTAAAGATGAACCAGACTTGTGGTGGGCCACAGTTCTCTCCCTGATATCTTGGCTGATTTCTTTTGATTTTTCTTTTCTTTTCCCATGATGTCACATAAAGGAAGCAGTGTGTTTGTGTTGTATCTTTTCAAATACACTCACAAGTGTGATGCCAATTTACTAAATTGTTGTCAATGAATCTATCAGAGGCTTCCAAGGCTATGATGTCATCATCTGGGTGTTGTCAAATGTTTAAAGGCATCATAATCCTGTATGTAAATTTTGACTTTGAACAAAGTAAAGGAAAAGATTCTCTTTCATTATTCTGGCACTTAGGAAATTGAATTAATTTTAGTAATCCTGACTGACCTAAAAAATGTCTGACAGAGAGAGACAAAAGGGTTATGCATCTAGTTCATAATAGTTTGAGAAAGATAAAAATCTGTCATAATGTAATCATATATCATAATGACATTTAAAGAAAATTGGTACCATGATGAGTTATGAAGTGTAAGTAGAACAAACTGAACACAAAGGCACCCTTATGACATAAAAGGTCTCAGAATGATTTAAAAAAAAGGGTAACAGACTTATTTGGTAACAGCAGAACTCAAACCTTAAATATACATTTCTATCAATTTGACCATACTATTTTTTGCCTTGATAATGGGTGTTTCACCTGAAAAGTTCACACAACTGCATGGTTAGTCTTCTGTCTTTTAATGCAACATTAGGATTTATTTTGTCAAGTATCTCCATCTCTCCTGTTAATGAAATCACGTTTGTTCGATAGATCCTTGTCTGGAAGGAGCTGGACTACGGCACCATGGGAGAGAGTGAGAAGCAGATGCTGGTGTCAGAGGTGAATCTCCTCAGGGAGCTCAAGCATCCAAACATAGTGAGGTACTACGACCGCATCATAGACCGCACAAACACCACTCTCTACATTGTCATGGAGTACTGCGAAGGCGGGGACTTGTCCAGTCTCATCAACCGGTGCATCAAAGAAAGGTAATAAGGGCAGGTTTGTGTGTGCTTGCTGTTCCTCTTTAAGTCTACATAGTTACAAGTGTACGTTTATGGCAGGCGTTACCTGGAAGAACAGCTCATCCTGCGAGTCATGGCACAGCTCACATTAGCCCTGAAGGAGTGTCACAGGCGGAGCGACGGCAGGGCCACGGTTCTTCATCGGGACCTCAAACCAGCCAACATCTTCCTCGATATCAACCAGAATGTCAAACTTGGCGATTTTGGTCTAGCGAGGATTCTCAACCACGACACCAGCTTTGCAAAAACATTTGTTGGGACACCATATTACATGTCTCCAGTGAGTTGCTTGATGCCTCTTAATTTTCTTCTCAAAAATGCTTGTTTATAGGACATTCCAAGTATTTAACCTGATCTTTTGACCCATGTCAGATTAACCTGTTGTTTACACTTGAAAAGAGAATGCTTTTATTTGGTTCTTTCAGGAGCAAATAAACAGGATATCATACAATGAGAAGTCAGATATTTGGTCACTGGGATGTTTGCTGTATGAACTTTGCGCATTATTGTGAGTTTTACCACCAGCTTTGCTCTAAAGTCTGATTTTCTCATCTGTTTTAACATCTGATCAGCTTTTGACAGTTTTTTTCTGGATTTTTCCTGTTCAGCCCTCCATTCACTGCTTACAACCAGAAGGAGTTGGCGGAAAAGATCAGAGAGGGGAAGTTTAGAAGAATCCCATACCGATACTCCGAAGAACTGAACACCCAACTCAGCAAAATGCTCAACTTAAAGGTTTGAAATGAATTATTAAACAGTGCTTTAATTCTGTCTAAGACAGTGATTTACTTTGCAGAGCACTGTACTTCTGCACATGCTGTCAGGATGCATTAATGGATTCTCATTGTTCGCAGGACTATCTGAGGCCTTCTGTGGAGTCTATTCTCCAGAGCAGCCTGTTGACCAGTGTGGTTGCAGAGGAGCAGAGGAAGGTACAGCTGCGGCCCCGAAGAAAGTCTGCAGACTCTGACTGTCCCCCCAAGAAGCTGGCTGAAGCGGTGCCTGCGTCTGCTGCAGAGCTCAGACTCAGGGAACAGGCGCTCCGGGACAGAGAACAGGCTCTGAAGGAACGGGAGGAGAGACTGGAGAGTAAGACGCCTCTTTTTAGGGGTCTTTGTAGTAAAATGGCTTTATTTCCACACACAGCATTTAAAATAACTTAAATAACTTAAACTCTGTTTACAAAGGTAGCTTTTCAAAGTTAAAAGTAACATTTATTGAGGGTTGGGACAGGGAAAAGAAAGGACTCGAAAAATGTAAAGGGGAAAAATAAATGTGGTGGAACAACAGGTCAGTCATATAGTTAAATATAAAAAGAGCATCCGTGGAGACTGAGTCTATTAGAAGTAGATGGGAAGTGGTTCAACACTCTAAAAGACCGTGGAGGTAATTGTTCAGTAGTGTGAGAATAATATTTCTCAATTTAAAAAAAATTGGGGGTATGTCATCCGCTGCGCATAATATAAGATTCAGAGAATTGGGAGAAACATATTGGTTATTTTTTGTGGTGGTGTGTCAGTTTGCTCAACCTACCAGCCACTGTTGTAGGTACATACGATAAATGACAAAAGAAACAATAACCAATGAAATCTAACGTAACTTGCACCCTGAGTCCATTTGTTTCACCTGGACGTTTTATGAAATACACAAAGGGGCGCCACCAGGTTACCAAGGTAACGTAGTGAAGCACTATAGCCTCTTTTTTGCTGTGAACCAAAAGAAAAAAAACCCACAAAGAGCCTTCCGTTTGTGTCTTATGTCTTTACATAAAAACGCCTGGCATTATCTAGCAGAAAGAAAACCCTGGAGGGCATGTATAGCAAGGAAGCAAGAATTTATATATACAGCGGGGAAAATAAGTATTTGCAAATTTTCACATTTACAAGGAATGGAGTGATCTGTAATTTTCATCATAGGTATACTTCAACTGTGAGGGAAAGAATCTAAAAAAAAATCCAGAAAATCACATTGCATGATTTTTAAATAATTAATTTACATTTTATTGCATGAAATAAGTATTTGATCACCTACCAACCAGCAAGAATTCTGTCTCTCACAGACCTGTTCATCTTAAAGAAGCCCTCCTATCCTCCACTCATTACCTGTATTAATTACGTCTCTTTGAGTTCATTACCTGTATAAAACACACCTGTCCACACACTGAATCGCTCAGACTCCATCTGCTTCATCAGAAAGGTGAAGCATCAGTCCAGAAATACATGAGAGAACCTGGTCAATGACCTAAAGAGAGCTGGGACCACAGTCTCAAAGGTTACCATGGTAACACAGTACGCCATCATGGATTAAAATCCTACAGTGGTCCCCCTGCTCAAGCCAGCACATGTCCAGGCCCGGCTCAAGTTTGCCAATGACCATCTGGATGATCCAGAGGAGGCATGGGAGAAGGTCGTGTGGTCAGATGGGACCAAAATAGGACTTTTTGGTAAACTCGACTCTCCGTGTTTGGAGGAAGGAGGATGAATACAATCCCAAGAACACCATCCCAACCGTGAAGCATTGGGTTGGAAACATCATGCTTTGGGGTGCTTTTCTGCAAATGGGACAGGACACCTGCACTTTATTGAGGGGAGGATGGATGGGCCCATGTATTGTGAGATTTGGGGCAATAACCTCCTTCCCTCAGTTAGAGCATTGAAGATGGGTAGTGGCTGGGTCTTCAACCATGACAATGACCCAAAACACACAGCCAGGGTAACTGAGGAGTGGCTCCGTAAGAAGCATTTCAAGGTCCTGGAGTAGTCTAGCCAGTCTCCAGACCTGAACTCCGTGTTGCCCAGCGACAGCCCTGAAACCTGAAAGATCTAGGGATCTGTATGGAGGAGCGGGCCACAATCCCAGCTGCAGTGTGTGCAAACCTGGTCAAGAAGTACAGGAAACGTCTGACTGCTTTAATTGTAAACAAAGGTTTCTGTACCAAATATTAAGTTCTATTTTTCTGTTGTATCAAATAGTCATTTCATGCAATAAAAATGAGAATTAATTATTTAAAAATCAGACAAAGTGATTTTTGGGATTTTTTTTTTTAAAAGATTCTGTCTCTTACAGTTGAAGTGTATCTACAAGGAAAACTGCATACTTCTCCTTTCTTTGTAAGTGGGAAAACTTGCAAAACTGGCAGTGTCAAATACTTATTAACCCCTCATTTAGATAGGTGTGTGTGTGTATATGTATATATTTTTGATGAAATGTGGAGAGTATCTGACTTTGGGAAACGGCTAGTTGGTGTATAATTAGAGAAGCCTATTCTGGTTGGCATGTTGCCAGTATGCTTTGGAATCAAATTAAACAAAATTCTTTATTGTTTGGGAGGAAAAAAATGAAATTGGAAGCAATGTGCAGGAAAATGCATTAGAATCTTCTAGTCAGATTCAGATTCTGAGTGACGGCCTTCGAGTATGTGAAGGCTTATCTTTTGGTAAGCTTGTCTTTGTTAGCTTCTTTAACATGTTAATAGAACAGCCCTTTTGTTTAAAATTTGTGTTATAAAAGCATTTATTACATTATTTTTTTCATATTTTTCACAAGAATATGTCAGTGAAAGTGACTGGTAGATTTTGAAATCTAACTGCTACTGTGGCAGATGGACAAAGGAATCTCATTTCCAACCCTAAAAGTAGACTCAAACACTTGTAAACACCATCCTCTTGGTCTAAGATCACTTCAAGAGACGAGGTGATTTGACAAATCAAAAGTCTGAAATTTTCCTAAGAAATACTGGATGCTGAATTGCAGCTGTTGTTGTCCATTGAATTTACAATGAAACACATATTTAAATTACAGAGAGACTTTTATGTTTTACAGTTTCCTGATCTTTTTTCTTAAAAAAAAAAAAAAAGAAAAAACTGGATCTTATTATGATTCGGCCACAAAGCAGTAGTACACCTACTGACCTGCAGCGAATTAATGCATTTCACAGCATGGAAGAATGTCATCAAAGCTGCTAATGATGAAATATAGGTTCAGTTTTTGATTCTGGAAACTTACACTGACTCTGTTTTTGGTGTTTATCTTTTGAACATATCATTCTTTGCACCTCTCATATAGTAGAGAGTATTTCTTACATCTCACTGAGAAGATGACAGTGTAATTGAAGAAGTGTATTTAAATGGAACAAGTTGATTCATGTTGCCTGTAACAGAAGTCTTCTAAACAAACATTGACCTACTTTACTCAATACTCCTGCCCAACAGTGGAGGCTACATGCTGCTGGGTATGAATGTCTGCCTATTTAGAATATCTGCAAATGAAATGTTTCCACTGACAAAAGTGTTTTATTTTTTTTCTATTTTTTGTGGTAGAAAGGGAGCGTGAGCTGTGTGTCCGAGAGCAACTGGCAGATGAGAAGCTTGCACGGTAAAATTATCACTTAACAATAATCACATTGTCATTTGACCTATTTTGCTCATTCTGCAGAGTTTTAGTCTTTTCAGCTGAGTGCTGCATGTTGTTCATACTTTTATGTGGTTTCAGAGCAGAGAGTTTGCTGAAGAATTGCAGTCGGCTACGGCATCAGCGGGAACTGCCACTGGTGTATGGCAAAGGCATAGGTATGAGAATCCAGCCAAGACCTCTGGACCTACTGAACAGGAACAAGGATTGAGGAGTGATTTTATGTGTTGATGAATCTGTCTCAATTTTACTGACCAAATTTATTTATTTAATTTTATTAAACATCATGTAAATAAAGTTTTTAATCCACCAGTGAAGGGTTTATTTATCAAAACCTGAATTTTAAAGAACTGAGCTCAACCCACACGTCACAATCTAAAATCTACATGTTATTGCAAAGATGTTAATTGGGGGTGTTTTGATTATATAAATCTTGGCTGTGTTTTTGGTAATCAGTTACTTGACTCCCTGCTGTTTGGTTGTAGATGTGGAGAATCTGTCCCCTGGGAAGAAGAAGGTCCATTTTGCCGGTGAAAGCAAAGAGAACCAGCAGCATGGTGGTCGTCAGAGTGCCACATCCCAGGAGCTGATGATGAGGAGGCTGCAGGCTGCCAATCTGCGTGCCCAGAAACTGAATGAAGTAGAGAAGATTTGTCAGTTCAAAAGCAGGCAGATCCTCGGCCTCCGCTGATCACACAGACATAACAATGTTACTGAATGTGAAACAGTTTTGAGTCACTACAACTGGATGTAAAATATTGAGGCATTTTTAATATAATTGAGTAGATGTGACGTGGTAATGACAACAATGGTAATGTTCTGTGTACTGACTGGAAGCTCTGTAGTGTTAGTTTTTGTGTGTGTGTTGCACAGTGATGTGTTGATGTGTCAGTAATTCAGGCAGCTATTGTGATTAACATTGTATATTCCTGCTGTATTTATGTTGGTTTCTTTTATAAATATTAAAGGGATATATTTGAAGGATATCATCTGAAACCTCTTATGACAATTAACATGGAAACAATCTCTTACAGTTATCAGCATGACCCATTTTACATAAACTGGGCCAAAACATAAAGCAATCAATTCATATTTTGAAAGATTTACATTTTGTGAGGCATGGTAAACTTCTTAATTGATCAAAACGATTAAAATAGCTTCATCACAGTAAACTGGTGTATTTACCCAGCAGTGATAGTTCCCACCAGGGGTCATCCGTTTACTGTGAAATCTGACCAGCAATAACCACTTTATTCACACCTGGAAGTCCATTGTTTTTAGGCTGCTCATAATAGACAAATTGGATTATCTTAGCTTTCTTGACCTAATTATTTGCTAAGATCGTCTTGACAAAGATCTTCAAAGCAAGAGTTTCAAATGCTAGATAGGGGATAATTAGTTAAATAATAAAAGAGAGCTTAAAGATGACCAAAGACGCGTTAATGTGTCTACAGGTGAGATGGGGGTGGAAATGGGCTTTTGATCAAATCATCTTTCGTGTTGAGAAATAAAAAAAAAAGCTTAATTCGCATCGATACTGTCAGGATTTACAAAGCCTTTAAAAGTGTCATCGCGAGACTACGGTTGCTGTGTCGATGCTTGATTAACACCGCCCACAAGAGGGCGGGGGTAGAGAGAAGATGCAATATATGACCAATCACATTCTTGCTCGTATCCCATCCACCAATAGGAACCGTGATGGGTGTGCCGCTTTGGGTCCTTGTTCCGTGTGGAAACTTTGCCGGCTCGGGTGCAAACTTTCAGCCGTCTGCAAACTGAAGCTCGTCGGCAGACGGACGTTTTTTGGAACTGCGTCTGTGGCGGTGATGGTGCTTTCACACGGTTACTAGAACTCAAGTGTTTTCCTGACGGTTTTCACCCGTCTTTGTCTTCAGGAGTGCCTGAGTGATGCTGCCGGAGCAGAAACGCTGTTAGTAGTCCGTTTTTTGTGTCGAGGAGCCAGCTAGCCTGACGGCAGTCGTTAGCTTGAAGTTGAACCAGATAACCTGGGGAAAGAACGTTGGAGGAGATAGTGAAACGTTTTCGACAAAGGAGAAATAAAGCAAGAGAGGGAGAAAAAATGGCTTGCGAGCCCAATCGTGCCCGACTGATGTGTATGCTGTCTCTGACTTTTGGCTTCTTCATAGTGGAAGTGGTGGTCAGTCGCCTTACATCCTCTCTGTCGATGCTGTCGGACTCCTTTCATATGTTGTCGGACGTCATAGCGCTGGTCGTGGCTCTGGTCGCGGTGCGGTTCGCCGAGAAAACCCACGCGACCAACAAGAACACCTTCGGCTGGATCCGGGCGGAGGTGATGGGGGCTCTGGTCAACGCCGTCTTCCTCACGGCGCTGTGCTTCACCATCGTGCTCGAGGCTATCGAGCGCTTCACGGAACCCCACGAGATCGAGAGTCCGGAGGTGGTCGCCGGGGTCGGCGCTGCGGGGCTCCTGGTCAACCTGCTTGGGCTCTGCTTGTTCCACGGGCACGCCGGCGGAGGCCACGGGCACTCCCACGGGGGTCACTCACACGGGAGTAAGAGCAAAAAGGGGAAAGGGGGCAAGTCCCATAAGGCAAGGAATGGGTCTGTTGGAGAGGAGACCAACAACCTGGTGGGCAATCACAGCAGTCCGGGTGATGCGAGACCAACAACTGGTAAGTATGGAAAGATGGATCATTTTCACTGTGATGAAATCTATACATTTGTATACATATACACAATACATTATTTACAGTACGTGCAAAAGCAAGAACCATTCAAACAGCATTTGTCAGACTTCACTGTAAGAGTCCAGATTTTTCTATCTCGATTCCTTCACAGCTGTGGTCTCTCCACATATACGTTTAGTATCACATTTGTTTGGTAACTGTATCCATGGCAACATGGCCAATACCAGTGATGCAAGCAAGGCTCAGGTTTCATGTTTTGTAAAACTGATCCTCCTGTTGTGGCTTGTAAATACAAACCTTCAAAAGTTTTTTTTTTCTTCCAACTTTGGGACCACATTGACCTGAACATTTGTCAGTCAGTGAGCTTTCAAATTTGCTGCATATTGTGAAATCACAGATCCCAATGATGGTAGAATAATCAAGTGAAATTTCCCGTCTTTATCTCCAGCCACCTTCCACTTCGTATCACGCTGCATATGCTGTAATCTTGAACAGGGAAGGATTGGTCTTTAGCACTCATATCTAAAGAGGGATACTCATAGAAGAGCTAACTCCACCCATATAAAACCAGCTGCTGTAAACAGAGCTGTTAATACATGGTCGTAAAGAGCACTTGTATATCGTATCGTAGTTTGGATGCCAGATTTTCTTTAAGATCTCAAAATATTTTTTTTTTTTTTGTTTTTTTTTGTTTTTTTAGAATAAGTTTATATCTTTCTTTTAAATAATGATGATAGCAACATTGTGGTGTTTGGTTACTCTAAACTGTCTGTGTGTATTAGGTATAAAACAGCAGTTAAGTGCATAAAAGCTCACTGAAGGGTTAAGCTCATGTACAGAAGGCTACCCCCACCCCCTCAACTGTTAGGCCTGCCTGCTTCAATAAATGGGTTCTATACCCCTCCTCCTCTATACAGTGGTCGTTGTTACTGGGTCATACATCAGTGTAACTGTAGCGTCGACAGCCCCAGACACACCATTAGCAGCTGATGAATGACCCACTGGTGCCTCGGGATGGAGGCGCGCCACCGTTCCTCAGGTGCCGCTCCCTCAGCTCTGTGCATGCACTGCCACACTGGCTCCAATTCCTAATTAATTTGGCTCAGTGTGAATTACTGTGCAGTGTTTCCCCGTGTTTAGGATGCCACATGCTGGGAGTTTATGATCGCGTAATCCACCAAGGCTGTCTGGCATGGCGTCTCCCCTGTACATAGCCCGAGACCTTGCAATGCAGACTTCATCTCAAGAAGAGCTCCATAGTAAAATACACCATTATGAGGAATAAAAATATATGTAAAATGACAAGGCGGCATACACATTATTCTTAGTCACTCTCCTTTTTTTTCTTTCTTTTTATTGTGAATGGAGTCTTTCATATATAGTATGTCACCTCATAGCAACACAGACTCCTTTGTTCCAACTTTAATATGGACTTGAAATGATGTAAGTAAACAACAGCTGGCTGCTGCAATTCTAAATGTCTGAGCACGTCATCCTGGAGGTTTAATTTGGTGCAGCTCCATCATTTCTCCTTAGTTAATATATGTGTCCCAGTTGCGTTTCAGTTTTACTTTTTGTTACACTGTACATCAGCTTTGCTCTGCCGTGTGAGTATCTGAGTGTCAAAGTCCGTTTGATTCTTTATCTGTCATGCTCAAGTAAACTAATCTCACCTCCCTGTTTTTTTTATCTGCAGAGGTCAGCTGTAAAGACAGCACAGAGGTGCAGATGAATGGCAACACCCACTTCGAGGAGATGGACAATGACCAGGACTCGTCTTCGCAGCTCAACATGCGCGGCGTCTTCCTCCACGTGCTGGGCGACGCCCTGGGTTCTGTCATCGTGGTGGTTAATGCTATCATTTTCACCTTTGTGTGGAAGCCTTGCAAAGAGGGTACAATGTGTGTGAACCGTTGTACCAACATTCACACCACAGACCACCAACACGTCAATCACACTTTAGTTGATCTGCTGGAAGGTCAGAATTTGACCACAACGTATGCTGGGCCCTGCTGGGTTCTCTACCTGGATCCAACGCTGTGTATCATCATGGTGAGCATCCTGCTCTACACTACCTACCCACTGCTGAAAGAGTCGGCCCTCATCCTGCTGCAGACCGTTCCAAAGCAGATCAACATGCACCGGCTCAATGAGCGACTGCTGAGCCTGGATGGTGTTTTGGCCATCCACGAGCTGCACATCTGGCAGCTGGCTGGGAGCAGAATCATTGCTACGGCACACATCAAATGCCACGATCCCACATCCTACATGGAGGTGGCCAAACGAATCAAGGACTTCTTTCATGACGAGGGCATCCATGCCACCACAATCCAGCCAGAGTTCGTTACCTTCAGCTCCGAGTCTCGAGACTCCCTGTGTGAGCTTTCCTGCCGGACTCAGTGCGCTCCAAAGCTGTGTTGCGGCTCTGCGGACAAACAGAACTCAGGATCTGACAAGAAGGCCAGTAGTGACTGCAAATCTGCTGCCACCTCAGCCCTTGAGGTGCTCAGTGAGACCCCAGAGAAGGTTCAAAGTATTCATGTTCACCCTTGGACTGAGGCTGAGGTAACCATCACCAGAGAGGTGGAGTCGTCTCTGTGAGATGGAGAGACACAGAGGATAAACAGGAAAATGACCACTTTGGGCAAAGGCATCACTGTCATTTCCATAGGGCTGTAATCTGTTTGACCCGTCATTGACCTCCTCACCTCTTTCTATAGCTGACCCTTCCTCCCCCACATTCACACATTTGAGCATTAGTTTCTTTACATTTCTTAACTCCCTTTACTTATTTCCAGCCCAGCGTCTCCTCTTCCACAGGGCTCCTCTGTTGTTATCCGGCAGTGTGGTTGTGATGCATGTTGGGGTTCACGGACCTCATATCCTCCAAGGCTGGAGCGAGGCCTGCATGAGTGTCCCTCATTAGCACCGTGTTGTGATGTGTCATCTCATCCTATGGTGTTTTCTGTGCCAAAGCTTCTCACTGCAGGACCGAAGGGACCATAAAGATGCCCTCCTCTCCAAATGGACTCACGTCACCAGGTTATGTAGTTATGTACTTCAGTCAATGGACCTCTTGGCAAAGAGTTTTTTTCTTGTCTCTTTTTTTTCCTTCCATGTGTATGTGTGTGTGGACTGTGAGCAAATCTATTTTCTTATCCTGACTGCAAGTGGAATAGTGTTATATTGCATAATAATTTAAGTATTTAAGTTATTAGAAATGATCTATCGCTCACTGTAGATGCTGTTTGTAATACAGTATTGAGTTTGGATGATGCAGAGAGATTTTTGCAATCTTTCTGCCTTGGAGATTTTTTTTAAAGACTATCTATGCTGTAGTGTTTTGGGTTTTTTTTCTCTCCCCAAATGTGCATTTAAAAAACAAAAATATGATTTAGTTTTTTCGATTTATCTCTGGCCTTGACTTGGTTTTAATTGCAGTCATTAGTTGGAGACAAAGCCGTATTGACACCTCTCGCCTTGCCTTTTAAACAAACTGCTGTGACGTAAGTATCGTAGAAATGGTGTAAAAGAACTTCTTGCAATGGCACAGTCACCTAATCAAATTTTTATTCATAAATCTGATGCCTTGCAAGCCAGAAGGGTGGATCTGTCGTTAAGAAATGAGCACTGTAAGCCATTAGTGATACACTCTTCTCTGTATGAACATGTACTGGAAAGCTTTCTCCTGCTGGCTGTTGGTTGATTTTTTTTTTTTTAATTCTTGTTAAATCCACATGAATGTGCTCGGCACCTTGTCACAATCCATGGTGAGGGACTTTTTATATTTCCTGGACTTTCTAACATGTTTGCATGACCAAACCAAGACCTGGTGTTCGACATTTAAGAGCTCCACAAAGAGCGTTAGTTGCTGCTTACCAGTCTGAGCTGGTATCCTCCAATATTACCATGACCTTGTCAATAGTGACTTATCATATAGCTTGTTTGTCCTCTGCTTTGGACAGTTAAGGAATCTGTTTGCAGAATTAAAGTCCGTATGGTGGCCTTTTGAAATTGTACCAGTATCCATATTCAGCACAGATATCTAAAGCTGATGCATTTCAGATTTCCACTCACAATTAAATGTGTATGCAATATACAAAAATGTGCTGGGAAATGTATTTTTCTTCATTTGTAATGTTTGGTCACTTTTATGCTGTCTTTTATGACTTGAACTCTGTGTGCAAATTGAAAACAAATGTTTTTGTTTTTTTCTTTTTTAAATTTTAGATATGACATGTCAGCTGATGTGTTTTTGATATATATACATATATATCCACAGTACTGTCCCATGTGTCATTGTGAAATAAAGAAATGGCTGTTTGGTACAGTAAGTAACCAAAATTTGTCTGTTTTACTTTCTTTATTTGTACAGTTTTAGAAAGAACAAAAACTTTTCTTTATGGTGACTTAGCATCCTTTAAAAAAAAAAAAATCTTTTGAAAATAGTGGTTATGTGTAATCTTGCTTTAATGCGCACATGGTCACTTCGTTGGGGAATTTGAAGGGATCTGGGAAATAAACAAAAAAATAACCTTCAGACACAACTGGTGGTGCACATACTGTATGTGGAAGAGCAAACTTTGTAATCAATGAAATTAAATGATTTTAGGTTAACCTGGCTGTCATGGGTATGTCACTGAACAGACCAACCAGTTACAGACGCAGTAAACCAGAACCAGTACGGACTTTTAAGATTTCTTGTAGCCTTGTGGCCGTATACATTTATTAATACTAACATCTCAACGTGACTAAATCACATAATATCCCATGTCAACAACTATCCAGCTATCTTTTCTTTGTCATCTGTAGGTCACATGAAATAGCATTAGCTAATTCTCAGCATAACTTCATTTTTTTTAATACAATGAAATAAAAGTCAGGTGATGAGACACCCTCTAATTAACCAAAATGTAAAAAGAAAATGGTACACAGCCTAGAGGAACTAACAGAGTATAACTAGTATATAACAAAGAAATATCCACATAAAGGCACAAAATGGCAACAAGCATGCTCAGAAAGTAAGAAACTATGACATATATGACACAAAGCACCATTAAGTTGTCAAATCAGTTTAAATTTCTGACAAAAGAAAAATCCATAATTTTAAATTCTCTAACCTGTCAGAATCAAAAATAAACAAATGAAGACAAAAACAGGTGGGAATTTGAGTCAAACACACTCAATGCCAACAGGAAATTTTTGGCTTATGTCTTTGACCCCACTACAAAACCTCTAATCTTAACAGTAATAACAGTTACGCGCACATCTGACCCACTGAGTAAGTTGTGGAGTGTTGTGCTGCAATTACATAAGTCCATAATTGCAGTGTGTCACCACTCCTCTCTTCTTTGCGGTGTGAATGGACAAATACACTGTGACTGAAGAGGCTGCTGACTGTGAATGTGAGGCCCGCGGAGTCCCTGCTGCCTGCAGGAGACTTACATAAGAGGCCCGCGGGCATTCCAGAGGCAGCAAGTGCAGGGCTCTACCCAGCATTCCTCGCTTCTGCTGGGCTACCTTTTCAAGCCTTAAAGACTCATTTATACGTGTGGATTTAAAACATACGCCTGAATTTCCACTTTTTTTGTTCATGTCTCCTTTTCTATGTAAATCTGGAAAGGTTTGGATACTATGGAAGCTGAATACAGTTTCTTTAACAGACACATTATAAATCCAAGATATGTTTTGTCATGTCGGTTTAATTACATTTTCTCCCATTCCTGCTCATCACACTTACAATAGATTGGAACTGCAGATGCCAAGTATCCAAGAGTTTGTTGTTTATTTTTATTTTTTTGTCCCATTCCTGAGAATATGTCTTAAGATGTGCAACGCTACAGGGTTGTTGTAGTATTTTTTTTTTTCTTTGAAAATTCTCCACACATTCTCTCATGGTGACATGTCAGGATGACAGGCAGGAATTTGCAGTCCCCATGACCTCTTTTTACTCAGTCACACATTAGTAGCGTGTACAGAATGTGGTAAAAAGAACAAAAAAGGCACCATGTTGTAAAATCTCTGCTGTACTTTTTTGGATCTATGTTGCTAACACAGAAATGTTAACAGTTGCCAAAGTCAGTGATACGACTATATTACATCATGGACCCCAACTGTATTTCAGTATAAATGAATGACTTAGTTAACACTGGATCTGAGGGTGAGAGGATCTGCTGCTGTGTGTTTTCTCTGTTTTCAACAAAGTGTTTACGTGAGCATATAAGACAAACCTCAGTGGTTGTGAGCTTCAGTGATCAGTGAGCTTCACTGATCTGTTAGTAGGTGTGACATTTATCTGCCTGTTTTTGGAATGTAAATAATTTTGCAGATGAAGCACCATTAATTGTGCCCCAGGACATGATGAAAGCTGCTCCAGAACTGCTCCAGGAACATAACAAACAGCCTAAGGCTCTAAATAACTTCCAAATTCCATAGATCACAATTTGATTGGGCCTAAAAAGACCCAATCCACCAAAGCGCTGCCTCGAAACCCATAGAGCATCTGCCCATGTCCCGAAGCCAGATACCGCCCCAGCCAACGTTCATATGTGAGCCAAAAGTGGGCAACAAAAATGGGTCCCACCTGGGTTTGTCTGCAGGTTCCATGGGAACTCTTTGTGAGGTCTACCTGGTTTTTCAGCTGGGATGTAATCGTCTTATTTTCCAATGTGTGGTATATATTACTAAAACTATAGCACCATCACAATTTGCAGCTTTCATAGCCCATGCCATATTTAGTCCAGTTGTATAGTGGGACAGAGGCTCCCTATTTGATGCCCATGATGTTAAAACCGCATAGGACCAATACCATTTTGCCATTTCAAGCCCAAGTCCACTCTATACCCAAGCAGCCCACTTCTAGTCCAGATGGGGCCACATGAACACACAGACTGGGACAGAGAATCCAGGGTACCACTTCTATGACCTACAAGTCCCAGTAACACAAAGGGGGCGACAATGTGAGGCGGGTAGGCCTAATGTTTTAACTGATAACGGTATCTATATCCAAATATTGAATACTGTTCAATACTGTCAGTTGAATACTGAAAAAAAACAAAAAACAAAACTTAAGGTGATAAACTGTTATGGGGATAAAATGAAGTTTTTCAATTCTGACTGTTTTGCTTGAAAATAGTGATTAAAGATGCTTTAGATTAGTGGGAACTGACTTGATTTCAGGACTAATAACATCATTGTTTCTGACTTAAAGCCAATGACATAGATACGTACCAGGATCATTTGTATTCCTAAATCAACGAGTCAAATTGGTGAGTGTTCAGATTTGACTGTTTCAGTTTCAGATGTTGTAATCAGGGGCAGCACGGTGGCTTGGTGGTCAGCACTGTTGCCTCACACGAAGAAGGTTCCTGGTTCCAGCCTCCACAGGGGCTTTTCTGTGTGGAGTTTGCATGTTCTCCTCGTGCTTGTGTGGGTTCTCACCGGGTACTCCGGCTTCCTCCCACAGTCCAAAGACATGCTCGTTAGGTTAATTAGTGTTCATAAATTGTCCCTAGGTGTGAGTGAGAGTATGAATGGCTGTCTGTCAATATATGTGTCCCCTGCAATGGACTGGTGACCTGTCCATTGTGGACCACTGCCTTTTGCCTGAAGTGAGCTGGGATAGACTCCAGCAGACCCCTGTGATCCTGCACAGGACAAAGCGGGTATAGATGATGGATGCTATGGTGAACAAGTGGTGAAAATATAAAGACCGTTTTGGAAACAGCATCATAACAGAATGAAAAATTATTTTCAGATCTATATTTTCAATAAAGAAAAATAATAGGAAAAAAGTATGCACGAAGGTAGTAACAACCAGAGCTGCTGCAACAAGCTGCCACCATGATGAGAACTATTCTCAAACAGAGACACTAAAATCTAAAATATAAAACCCAAGCCTTATTTTCTGATGTAAAAATAAACCCTTGCTAAAACGTTTTGTTACTGCATCGCAGGTATCAGACTTGATACAAAAGTAAAGACTTCTGTGCAGAGAGCTGTGCTAAGTGTGTTAATTCCATGACTACATGAAGAGGTGACCCCTACCATTTTCCTTCTCAATTACTGGTGGAGATATTTCACTTGCACACAACAGGGGGGAGGGAGCTTTATTGTGGATGAAAATATCAGTGAGGGTCCATGGCATTTAAATTCACAAGGCTTTAGAGATCAAGTGATGGGCAGAGAAAAGGGCGAAGAATTGCTGCAATTCAGGGCTGGAACGGAAAGCATGGTCATCAAAGTAGCAGCAGGCATGACAAAGACACATTTCACATCCTGAATGGAAATAAGTCTATTCTAATTCAAGGCATCTCCTTGTAAACCTTAGTGACTTGAATGACAACATATCTTCATGAGAACAGAGACTGAGACTATTTGGCTTTGGTATGTTTGAACACACATGATGACACTCATTCACAAGCCTGCAGCCAAATTAAACCAATTCCAACTTCTGCCAAAAATATCCAGCCAGGAAATCCATGGAGCTGACATGCAGTCAGGCAAGCATGGGCTACCAAGAATGAATAAATCTATACAAGCACTACAGATGCACACAAACATAAAATCTTTTCAGGAGACATACCATTCTGAGTCTGGATGAGCATTTGGGAGCCTCTTAGTTCAGTCAAGCATTAAGTTGGATGATGTCAATTCCCGTTAACACCCTGTGGTTGTGCGACTGTCTGCAACGTACATTCATAGCAGAATGTAGCAGGCACTTTGACCCAGTGATGAACCAAATGCTACAAAAACAACAACAAACAACCCACAAACACAGTGGCATGATGCAACTTCTGACAGATATCAGGTCATATTTTTGCATTATAATGAAAATGAATATAATTGAATTCCCCTCCACAGTCATCAAGGTCTTCTGGGGTTTGGACAAAGTTTTTCAGTCTGAATGTGAACAACAGAAGAAGTCAGACCAATCAAGGAATCTGATAGTAAAGAAAAAATGTATACAATTAATTAAATGCTTAATAAATAATGTAGAAAAATAATTTCAAAAAGAATATTACCTTGCTTCTCACTTGTGAATATTTGCTGCTTTGTTGTATAGAAACCATAAGGTGCACAAGATAAGAGCATAAACACACGAAACAGTAGAAATATACCATCCATCCATCCATAAATCATCCATCCATCCATCCATCCATCTATCATCCATCCAACCATCCATAAATCATCCGTCCATCCATCCATAAATCATCCATCCATCCATTTGTCATCCATCCATCCATAAATCATCTATCCATCCATCCATCATCCATCCAACCATCTATCCATCCATCCATCCATCCATCCATCCATCCATCCATCCATCCATCCATCCATCCATCCATCACCCATCCATCCATCCATCCATCCATCTATCACCCATCCATCCATCCATCCATCCATCCATCCAACCATCTATCATATATCCATCCATCCATCCATCCATCCATCCATCCATCCATCCATCCATCCATCCAACCATCTATCATATATCCATCCATCCATCCGTCCATCCATCCATCCATCCATCCATCCATCCATCCATGCATCCATCCATCCATCTATCCATCATCTGTCAATCCATCCATCATGCATCCATCCATCCATCCATCCATCCATCCATCTATCCATCCATCCATCCATCCATCATCTATCCATCCATCATCCGTCAATCCATCCGTCCATCCATCCATCCATCCATCCATCCATCCATCCATCCATCCATCCATCCATCCATCCATTTATCATCCATCCATCCATTTGCCATCCATCCATCCATTTGTCATCCATCCATCCATCCATCCATCCATCATCCATCTCTCCATCCATCCATCCATCCATCCATCCATCCATCCATCCATCCATTTGTCATCTATCATCCATCCATCCATCCATCCATCCATCCATCCATCCTCCATCCATCCATTTATCATCCATCCATCCATTTGTCATCCATCCATTCATCCATCCATCCATCCATCCATCCATCCATCCATCCAACCATTTGTCATCCATCCATCCATCCATCCATCCATTTGTCATCCATCCATCCATCCATCATCCATCCATCCATCCATCCATCCATCCATTTGTCATCTATCCATCCATCCATCCATCCATCCAAAACCTGCTTCTTTCTGCATTCATGGTCAGAGGTAGCCCCCAGCTGTCTTTAAGTAAAATGTGGTGTCCAGCTTGGACATCCCACTGCTGCATCACAGAAACAAACAACCTTACTGTGAGAGGAAATCTGGAGTACCTGTGGAAAACCCATGAAGGTACAGAAAAGATCTTAGTTGGAGGGTTTGAACCTAGTTACCAGAGACCTCTTGTGTGTGATTAGTTAGTAAGTGACGTCCCTGTCCTGATTATTCACACTTCTATGTCCTGGCACTTTTTATTCAAATCACAGGACATTGCTAACTACTCCTGCCCCCCAGCCTCCTGCATATAAGTACTAAAATGTTTTATTCTTAATAATTAACACCACATGGAACACAACAATAAAAGACATTTGCTTCAAATTCTTCTTTAAAATCACTATCTCAAGATTGGAAGTTAATTAACTCTATTTTGAGATGACAAATCTTTCTGATGGGGTCACAAGTTTGTTGTTTGTAATAAAGGTGAATAATGTCAGGTAATCCACTTGTTATCTTGAGATCTTAGAATTAGTTTTCTTGTAATAGCCTTAATTTATCATTTTACCTTGCAGAATTTATCGTTTGGTTTCCTAAGGTGGAATAAATCGACTTGTTATCTTGACAAATTGAGATTTGTTCACAAGTTGGAGACAGAGATTACCACATAAATCAAGTCGTCATCACAGCAAAATGAGCTTTTCCTTCTCAAGATAATGGAGCAATTAAATCTGTGCTCTCCAGATAACTACCATGAACTACCATTCTCATTTTCTCCTTTAGTTATCAGGCAGGAGTGCCATGCCAAGATGTACACACATGAATCTCTGACAACTGTAGCAACGGATCAAAGCTGAACACATCAGATGGTAAACAGGGTAGCCTGATGTTTTCAGCGGTTACATCGGCCACAGTGCTTTATTTGAAAAGCTGTCGGCTGCAGCCAAGAGGTGAAAGTTAGCGTGTCGCCTTTGCCTTCAATAAGAAGTTATCATCTGCTCTAATAATTCAAAGTGGCAAACAAAGTGACTCATAAGCCTTTATTTAGTGTTCAGTTATGAATTCTCCCCAATAATCAGGTGTCATCAAATAAGTATTCACTCACAGGTTCTCCCTGATTGTCCTGTGATTGAAGCAATAAAGTTAATTTTTGATCTTGAAGAAAAAAACTTTTCTTAAGGTATGATGCAGTTGCGGGCAGCACGGTGGCTTAGTGGTCAGCACTGTTGCCTCACAGCAAGAAGGTTCCTGGTTCAAGCCTCCACAGGGGCC
>JBAMYA010000017.1:3743095-3790091 GCA_037176975.1 Arrhamphus sclerolepis
TTCTTAGTATTCATATGTTTACAATGCAGTTGAAATCCCAACTGTAGACTCCTAAAGATGAAATGCTCTAGCAGGACTGCTAACTCAAATGTGTAGCATACTTTAAAGTTGTTTGTTATAACAGTTGCTTGTGTTGCGTTGCATAGAGGGAATGATAAAGATAACCAGTGTATAACGTTGAAGATTATTTGGTTCTGTATATCTCATTTTGTTTATTAACTTTTTTCATTCATTTTGCATACATTTGTTTTATGTGGCATTAGCTTTCAAAGGACATAAAAAACATTCATTCCTTTCATTTCAGTCAACCTATAGCCTCATGACTTTCAGCCTTGATTAAACGCTTTACAGTAATTACTGCTTAAAGTCTCTCAGAACAGTGGAGCTATGACGCTGCAGGGAGCAGAGATAAAGTAGGTGGAAAAGAGGTGAAGAAGTGTGTGCAAACAAGTTGGAATGGGTGGAGTAAAGTGTCAGGTCTGATGTGTGATAAAAGAGTATCAGCAAGAATGAAAGAAAAGGTGCACGAGATGGTGGTGAGACTTCCAATATGGTTTGGTTTAGAGGGTATGGCACTGAGGAAAAGAGAGGAGGCAGGGTTGGAGGTAGCAAAGAAAGGTTCTCTTTGGGAGTGACGATTGATGGATAGGCTCAAGAATGAGGACATCAGAGGAACAGCATATGTTGGATGTTCTGGAGAAAAAGTCAGAGAGGCCAGACTGAGATGGTTTGGGCATGTACAGAGTAGAGATGGTACATATATCAGTAGAAGAATGATGAGGTTGGAACTAGAGTTGCAAAATTCTGGGAATTTTCAAAGTTGGAAACTTTCCATGAGAATTAATGGGAATTTATGGGAATTAACAGGAACAAACTGGGAATTAACAAAGTTGAAGGTTAGGAACATAAATATTACTGGTATGTTGGAGCATGAGTACAGTTGAGCATAATATGTTATTCCTTAATCTCATCAAGGACATACCACACTAATTCCTTCAGAGCCACTGAGGCCATACACCCTACATGCATTGTGCATTCCGCCATCACATGCACAATGATTTGTAGAATTCTGAACTACTAAAGCAACTTTTCTGAGCCCACAACAGAAATCAAGGATTGAAGCCACACATTTGAGCCAAAGGACTATACCAGTAAGTTCTGATGACATTATGAGGTAGATGATATGTGATCTATGGGGTTAGATGGTGTCTTAGGTGTTAGGTGGAGAGCATTGAAGAATAAGCCTGTAAGTATGAAAAATGCAGAACATGCATAAACCAGATTTAAAAAGCTTCAGGGAAAAATGCATTATTTGAATGGCACTTTTTTGGGAGGGGAAAGCACGTTTCACTTTACATGTCAAAAAGACTATTTAGACGGGAGAGGATTTCCTTTCACTTTACATCTTGAAGGTGGAACTGTTTTTTTGTTGTTCAGTGAAATAATTCCTTGTTTAATGAAAGAATTATCCTAAGCATTCATAAAATTCTATACTAACAAAAGAAATCTGAGTCATGTTCATAAATTGTATCCTTTTGTAACATTTCTGCTTATGGCAAAATAAAATGTTCATATTTATGTTGGTACATGACTATGTTTCTTTATATTATCACACATTTCGAGTGTATTTAACGTTAATTTCCATTAAATTCATACAAATTCCCTAACCAAAGTTTCCATGGAAAGTTTCTGGAAATTTTACACCCCTTTGCAACCCTGGTTGAAACTGCCTGGCAGGAGGTCTAGAGGAAGACCACAGAGGAGATTTATGGATGTTGCGAAAGAAGACATGAAATTAGATGGTGTGAGAGAAGTGAATGCAAAGGTTAGGGTTGGATGAAGGCCGATGATTCACTGTGGCGACCCTTGAAGGGACCATCAAGAAGTCTCTCAGAACTAGGTCTTAACATGCGCTGCCTGAATTATGTCTACGTCAAAAGCACTGAATGGCAATGTCAGAGTGAAAAGGGAACAGTTATATAGATTGGAGGGAGGAATATTAAAGGGCTTCCATAGTTCAGAAAGTTGCAGAGAATGGTCAACACAGTGCACCATCTGATGCTAGAAAGGTTTTAAAGGAGGTGGCATTTCACTCTGTCTGACTATTCATCATGCAGATTGAACATAGCATTATTCCCTAATCGTACATGTGCTGTAGTTGCAGTAACTAAGGGTTTGGGTTCAAATCTAGTATCTATGTCATTCTTTCTTTGTGTTTTTTTGATGAAAGGAGTATAAAACCTGTCAATAGGATAGCGTATGATTGACAATAATCAATTTGGTTGTCCAAAGGAACATTTACTTTTTACAGTTTGGAATGAAGATGATACAGAAAAGAAGAATAAAGGAAATCAAAAATCACAGTGTTATCTGAAGGATTCTGCAGGATTCTTTTTCAGACTTTAAAAAGTTTCCCCTCCCTTTGATACCTTCCTTTCTGTTATAGGAACTGACAAGGACCATGAAAATCTCATGAATCCCCACGCTGACAATCACATAACATAACATAGCATAGTGGTCATATGTCCCTCATGTCAAATGTGTCACTTGTACTGGAGGATTTACATTGTTATCTTGCCATGGGCTCCATAAAGCAAAACTACTGGTTTTTTTTTGTTTTTTTTTTGTTTTTTACTCAGAGGTATCGGCAACAACAGGCAAAAAGCCCACAGTGCCAGTTTTCTCATCATTGTATGAAGCTTTTTTTTTCTTCTTCTTCTTAAAACTACTGGTTTAATTTCAGTCTGTTTGAATTGCTTGCTGAGATTATAAATCGTAAGTATATACTGTCTTTCTAGTCTAGTTGACCTCTTAAAACCCTATTTCACTACAAGTCGCATTCACTCATCCATGTGCACACTCATATCTACAGAGATTTTCACAGATTTATTTTTCTGTGTTGCATTTTATTCCATCATATGAACAATCACACACCGGTGAACACATCGGGGGGGTAAAATCGGGGGGGTTCAGTGTGAGGTCTATACCCAAAGGCAAGCTAAATCCGCCAGCATTTTCCCAGTAGAGTGACTAGGATCTCAGGAAGGGTGGATAACAGACCAGGTTTTAGACTTCTTTTTTTCCTTTCTGTGACAGCCCATCTGAGAAATGCATGCTGGTCATTGTTGAAGCCATAATTTGTAGCATTAGTAACACCCTTAACTGTAGAAAAATGTATTCCTTGGACTAGTATGGTTGAATTCTAGTCCTATTTAAAATTGCTAGTGAAGGATAAGTATCCATCCATCTATCATCTGCCGCTTATCTGGGGTCAGATCGCAGGAGCAGCAGCCTAAGCAGGGAAACCCAGACCTCCCAATCTCTGGCCACTTCTTCTAGCTCAACCGGGGGGATCCCAAGGCATTCCCAGGCCAGCCAAGTGACATAGTCCCTCCAGCATGTCCTGGGTCTTCCCTGGGGTCTTCTCCCAGTGGGACATGCCCAGAACACCTCATCAGGGTGGCATCCAGGAGGCATCCTGACCAGATGCCTGAGCCACCTGATCTGGCTCCTCTCGATGCAAAGGAACAGCGGTTCTACTCTGAGCCCCTCTCGTATGACCAAGCTTCTCACCTTGTCTTGAAGGGAGAGCCCAGCCAACCTGCGGAGGAAACTCATTTCAGCTGCTTGTACTTGCAATCTCATTCTTTCAGTCACTACCCACAGCTGGTGACCATAGGTGAGGGTAGGAACGTAGATTGGTAAATGGAGAGCTTTGCCCTCTGGCTCAGCTCCTTCTTCACCATGACGTATCAGCGCAGCGTCTGCATCACTGCAGATGCCGCACTGATCCGTCTGTTGACCTCTTGCTCCATCCTTCCATCACTCGTGAACAAGACCCCAAGATACTTGAACTCCTTCACTTGGGGCAGGACCTCACCCCGACCCAGAGAGGACACTCCACCTTTTTTCACCTGAGGACCATGGTCTCGGATTTGGAGGTGCTGATTTCACTCCAGTGAGAACTGGAGGTCCCTGCTCAATGAAGCCAATAAAACCACATCATCTGTGAAAAGCAGAGACCCGATTCTGAGGTCACCAAGCTGGATCCCCTCAAAACCTTGGCTGTACTTAGAAATTCTGTCCATAAAAGTTATGAAAAGAATTGATGACAAAGGGCAGCCTTGGCAGAGTCCAACTCTCACTGGAAAATAATCCAATCTACTGCCAGCAATCCAGACCAAGCTCTAACAAAGGTCGTACAGAGACTGGACAGCCTGTACAAGGGTCCCCGGGGGAACATGGTCAAACGCCTTCTCCAAGTCCACAAAATGCATGTAGACGGGTTGGACGAACTCTGATGACCCCTCCATGATTCCAAAGAGAGGTGTAGAGTCGGTCCACAGTTCCACAACCAAGACAAAAACCACGCTTTTCCTCCTCAATCCAACATTTGACTATCCAATAGACATCATACAAAGCCTTGAGGAATTCCAGGCAGACCTCATATACCCCCCGGGGCCCTGCCACCGTGCAGCTTCTTAACTACTTCGGCGACCTCAGAGTCTGGAGAACCCACCCCAGAGACCCCAGACTCTGCTTCCTCATCGGAAGACATGTCCCCGGGATTGAGGAGGTCTTCAGAGTATTCCCTCCACCGATCCACGACGTCCCAAGTCAAGATCAGCAGCTCCCTACCCCCACTGTACAAAGTGTTGATGGAAAACTGCTTCCCCCTCCTAAAATGCTGGGTGGTGGACCAGAATATTTTCTAAGTCATTCAGAAGTCATTCTCCATGGCCTCTCCGAATTCCTCCCATGCTCGAGTTTTTGCCTCAGCAACCGTTGAAGCCGCACACTCCACTTGGCCTGCTGATACCTGTCAGCTGCCTCTGGAATCCCCAGAAAGGCTCAATAGGACTCCTTCTTCAATAGGAGCACGGTGGCGCAGTGGGTAGTGCAATCACAGCTAGAAGGTCCTGGGTTCAACTCCCATAAGGGGACACTCTGGGTGCTGGGGGTGTGTTTGTGTCTCTACATCATCACCCATACCCTGGGTGGGGTTGGCAAAAGGGCCTTTCTGTGTGGAGTTTGCATGTTCTCCCTTGGGCAGCTAATGCTCACAAAAACATGCAGTAGTCCTGGGCCTTCACATTGCCTCCCTGGCTGGCCGGGGCGCCCAAGGGAGTGTGGAGGATCCGGCTGGAATAATGTGATCCTTCCACGCGGGATGTCCAGCTGGAGAATCCCCTATCCCCGGGTGTAAAGAAGGGCCTGTTCACTCCTGCGGTAGAGAAGGAGACTTGAGGTCAGTGCGGGGTCCTCCTGGGGTTTGCAAAGCGAGTGCAATGCTCAGGACTGCAACTTAGGTACTGAGCACTGGGGGGATATATATATATATATATACATACATATAAATAAATGCTCGATGACATCCCTCACTGTCAGTGTCCACTAGCGAGTTCTGGGATTTCCACCACTACAGGCACTGACAACCTTACAGCCACAGCTCCAGTCAGCTGCCTTGACAAGGCACTGAACAGAGACCATTCAGACTCAATGTCCCCCACCTCCTTTGGGACATGGTCAAAGCTCTGCCGGAGATGGGAGTTAAAGCTTCAGGGGACTCTGCCAGACATTCCCAGCAGACCTTCACAGAATTTTGGGCCTCCCATGTCTGACCAGCATCCTCCCCCACCATCTGAGGCAACTCACCACCCCCTCTTCTTCTCGCAAGTCCAATGATACGACTACAAAGTCGATCATTGACCTGTGGCCTAGTGTCCTGATGCCAAGTGCACATGTGGACTCTCATGCTTGAACATGGTGTTCCTTATGGACAATTCATGACAAGCACAGAAGTCCAACAACAAAACACCACTTGAGTTCAGATTGGTGGGGCCATTTCTCCAAATCACGCCCCTCCACCTGTGGGTAGCTCTGATAAAGTTTCTCTATAACTGAAGTCAGTATCATTACCAACAAACAATTTTAAAAAGAAGATTAAAAAAGAAGAGACCCTGTTTTTTTTCTGTGGCCTTATGTGGTGCAATGGCTGTTACGTCTGTACAATGGAGTGTTTGGATGCAGAGTCGCTGTCAGTTCAATTGGATTTAATTCATTTCAGTTAATTTTATTATATATAGCACCTATTTATGACAAATCATCTAGTCTCTTTAGAAACCCAGAGCATGACCCCTGAGCACATGGCAATGCTATCAGTGGCAAGAAAAAAAAACTCCCTTTTGGGAAGAAACCTTGAGCTGAACCTGGCACTTAGGGGGACCCTCCTGCTGAAGACCAGCTGGATGAGGAGGAGATGAGGAGAATTAGGACAGTAGGAATGAAGGACAGAGGTTTGCGGGTTGGACTGCAGGAAGGCCATGCCAGCGAGCATCCCGTCAAGAGTGGTTGGATGATGATGTGATGGTCGGATAAATGCAAACTGGCCATTCAGACAGTCAAACAGCAGATACGTTTCAAAATATCGGATACATATCAGATTTAGGACCACATATGAAAGTAGCCCTGGTTGGATTTGAAAAAATCAGATTTGTGCTGTTCATAAAGTTTTTAAAAGATCAGATACAGGTCACATATGGGCAGTAAAATTGGTTCTGGGCCACGTTTGCCTGCAGTCTGAACGTAGCCTACGGGTTTTTTCAGCACTGCCAAGTTTCTGACCTGCTATGGGAAGCAGCTACTGTAGGGGAATGATGTTTCTCTACTGGGGACATGATTGGTCTGCAAAATTGTCAAAATAACTTTCACTTTAATGCCAAGATGGAGGTTTCCCCAGCAGTTACTACAGTTATTACATTAGTAGTAGTAACACAATGAGCAGTGTTTAATCGCTTTACCTGTCAGTAGTCATAAAACTTTCTCAATGATATATTAACTATAAGCAATACAAAAGTAGTTTTCTGACTGAAATCACATTAACACTTTATTTGGTAAAAGAGTACATTTGATCATTTCTATAGCCATGTATACAACAAAAAACAGGAAAAGCTTAAAAGCTTTACTTAAATGTTAGAGATCTGTTACATATGGGCAGCTGAATGGACTTCAAGAAACTGGTATATCATTAAATTTGTCAGTTTCAGTGCTGAAATTTTACTAATGAAATTTCAGACAGTTGAAAAATCAATTCTCCAGATGTAGGGCAGCAGCTACTTTTTTAAATAGCTATAGGCCTCTATAATATTCTATTTAAGTATTTTGTACTGCTGTTGCTGTCTTCTCATGTTTTCCCCCTTTACTAACATTGGATTTTCAGTACATAATATAGACAGCCCATGGTGATAATTTTTCATCCATGGCTGAAGAGCATACAATGTGTACAAAAGCCAGCTATATTATCATGAAGTAGCACATAAAAACAACATTTTGATAGCACCTCAGATGGAGAGGGCCTTGTTGATATTTTAATACTAAATAGTACTAAAATAGAGCAATAATTAGTTCAATAATCATTCTACAAACCTCTTTTTTATTAATTTATTCATTCATCAGTGTACCTGCTGATTTAATTATTGATAAATGTATGTAATCCTTCCTCTTTCATTATCATTTGATTGATTGATTCATTCATTTATTAAATCATTCACTCATTCATCCAGCCATCCATCCATTCATCCATCCATCTTGCTGATCTTTTATTCACAACCACCTCTTATGTCCAGCTGGGTTCTTTGTACAAAGCAACAACAAACCGTTGAGGACAAAAATATGAAATAAATCAAACATTACTGCATCACTGGCCATTTTTCTACTGGGCTACTGTCAAATTATCCAGCTACACAACCTGAATGGCTCCTGATGGAAATTGTTGGAAATGGCAGATTAATTTACATGCTGGGCTGAAGTCCAACATCCTTGGCTATTATTGAAAGATTGAGAGAGAAAAACAAGTAACGCAAAGGGGAAGGGAGCTCACACCATCAGTGCAGAAAGATTTTCAATGTTCCTAGTTCATTTCACATGTTTGTCATCATGCCGTTGGGATCACCTTACTGTCCTTGGTATTTTTAGGTAATTTATGTTTAGTAAACCCTGTGTTGGGAAAGGCTTGAAATAGCCAATGCATTCCATATATAATGTCTAATAAATTATAAATACATCTGTCATGTGATGGGGTTGTGGTGGAGGACCCAGATGCAGGATAGCGGGCAGGAGGCAGGAGTAATCCAAAAACTGATATTTAAAAAGAAAAAACAAAAATGCTGCCACAACAGGAAAATACAAGAAAAGGCACTGGAACCAAAAGAACTTTGAACAAAGTGAAGGAAAAAACACAAACCAAAATCTAGGCGTGAACATGGGGAGCAAACCGTATGGACCAGCAAGGCGGGAAAGACAGACAAGACAATATATAGGGGAAGGAGCTGAGACACAAGTGAATCACATCAGGGAAACGAGGATCAGGAAAGTCAAACTGAATATAACTGGACATAGACAGGACTTCAAATTAAAACAGGAAGTAAAGCTAAAAGAACCGGTCAAGGACAAGAAAACAAGGATAAAAAAACACCAGCAATGAAAAAACCCAAAACTAAGACCCAAACCATGACAATATCTCTGAAAATATTCTCCAGCAGACTTCAAGAACATCTGATGATTAGATTAAAGTACTGAATCATTTTCACTTCTTTATTTATTTTGATAATGTGCTTGTGATAACCAATTTCTGTTTGGTGGAATTATTTCTGTTGTAATCAATGGTACAATTGTAGTTAAATGATGAAGAAAGAAATGAGAATTGGACACCATTTCAGTCAAATTAAATTATAGCATTTGATATGACAAAGAACAAGGAACTTTAACTGAAACAAAAGAAAAGCTGGCTTTATATACTTATATGTACTTATATATACCTTATATATACACTTTAAAAGACATTGTAGCTTTTAGGTATTTGGATAACCCTTTGGGCCCATAACCTGCAGGAGGGTCCATATGGGTCTGGTGCAATGTGGTCTGTGCTGACCACTGGCTGACTTCAACTCACTTCTCCGACAGAGCGTCTAGTGCATCCCGAGGCAGGTGGGGGATATCAAGTCCAAATGGGCCAGGTGCTTCACCAACATTGTGTACAGTGAAAATGGGGATGTCGTGAGGCAGTGGAAGGAATACTTCAAGGATCTTCTAAATACCACCAACACATCTTCCGTAGAGGAAGCTGAGTTTGGGGGCTCTGGGCTGAACTCACCCATTACTGGAACTGAGGGTACTGAGGTAGTGAAGAAACTGCACGGTGGCAGGGCTCCAGTGGTGGATGAGATCCGGCCTGAGTTCCTTAAGGCTTTGGATGTTGTAGAACTGTCCTGGTTGACACGTCTCTGCAACATCACGTGGACATTGGGGGCAGTACCTCTGGATTAGCAGAGAGTGGTGGTCCCCCTCTTTAAGAAGATGTACCATAGGGTGTGTTCCAATTGACCTATAGCAAGCCCTGCCCCCTTGGTTACTGTTGCTAGGTCCAACAAGCCAACCGGACCTGTGTGGCAATCTCACTGTACTCCCAGGAGAAATATTGGCTGATTTTTAGAGGAGTAAGGTGAATATTTAACATAGGAGCAGAGCATGTGAACGGAGCTGAGCACTCAGAATTTCCGCTCTCCGCTAGCATAGGTGTTCGTTCATCCGCTCTGCCACTCAAACTCACGTCGGAACACTCCGCTCAACTAAAATTTCAGCCCGCTCTGGTGAAATCGCTCCACGCTCACTGAATTTTAAAAAAAAGGGAGGAATTCCTGTGTGCATGTAGCGGGCTTGTTGCGTGACTGGTGCGGAAAAAAATCCACTTCATTTCTACTCTGTGGTGGGGCCCGTGGATTTGTGCATGCTCAAGACTCGTGGTGTGAGCGGTATCGGAGCGAACTGGAGCGGCACAGAACAATTGCTCCGGCCTTTGGATAAAAACTCGCTCCTTTCTCCGACTATATTTTGAACGCTACGCTCCTCGCTCACTCCCCACTCCGCTCTGCTCATATGCTCTGCGTTGCACATCATAAAATCAGTAGATCATTAACTTACTGTATGTTATAATACATGGTTAAACAAATGTTGAATTGTCACTACGACAGATGTAAAACTGAGTATAATTACATTATCGGCATTCCCTCACGTCAGGTTGCTGCTAATGTGCTAATGCACAGATGACTTGAAAGTTAGCGTTGCCATAGTGGTCTTTACATGCTGAAAAAAATAAAATAAAATCAAGAAAAAGAAGTTTCTTTCTTCTTTGAGTTTCCCATTTTTTTCCCCATTTCTCCATTACTGCTGTTGTTGCTAGGCTACTGCGCTGTGTAGACAGGCTGATGTTTACGTTATTTCATAGTGCGTTCCTATGAGTTGGTTAGCTGATGGAGATCATAGAGGAAGCGACAGGCCGTCACACTCTGAGACTATAGCCCAATCCAGCGGCCGCATGTTCCGAAGGCCGCATTTGAAGGCCGATTACATCACAGCAGTGCGCCGAAGGCTGTCCCAATTCGAAGGCTCCTTCAAATGCGGCCTACAAATGCGTCCTTCTTTTCCCGGATTTGAAGGACGAGTTCGGTGTAAGCTCTATCTCAAGATGAATTGCGAGTATACCGGAAAATTCTATAGTAGCCGGGACGGAGCTGTGTACGCAAAAATTAAAAGCCTAAAGCGTTTATGGTGATAGGCTTTTGTCTTTTGTGTAGACATTTTTTGTATTTTATTTTGTCAGAAATCATCAAGACAGCAAATGAGCTCGTCCGTAGTTCTTCAACTATTGCCGTTTTTATTAAGCTTTCATTAGCTTTCATTAAGCTGAGAAAACAGAACAGTTATAGAACAGTAATAATAATAATGATAATAAAAAACTTAACAAAACTTAAAATTTCGATCTCTATTCTCTCTTCGGTTCAGCGCTGTCACGGTTGCTAGGCAACAAGATGTACACCAAGGTGAGGGCGGGGGTAAATCTGAAGGCTAGACCGTCCCAATTAACAGCCACTGATTTCTGGTCTACTCGGCCTTTAGAGGACGCGGCCTACACAGACTACGTAGACTACGTAGGGCGGGTCCTCTGAAGGATGCGACCGCTGGATTGGGACACAGATCCCTCCTCCAAATTTCTGACACCACTTGATGTCCGTTTTAGCCTGTCTTTGGCCGCAAGACGTTTCTATCTTTCATTCTTGCTCCTGTCTCAAAAAATAACGTAAAAATAACAAGCAGATCTGGGAGGTTATGCCCCCCCTCGAAACAAACAGTAGGCCACAGCAGTAGAGTCTAGAGTTAGACCAGAAGAATCAGGTAAGATAAAAATAAGAATACATTTTTTATTGACCACTGTTTTTGCGCACCAATGGCTGCACATCTTTCATCTGAGGAATTGTAGAGTGTGAACTCAACGTGGAGGTAGCAACAGACACACTGAGAGACGACTTTCAAATACAGCATGAACTTGTGTGAGAGCTGATCTTTACTTGGAATTTAAAGGACCAATCTGCAGATGTGTTTAATGCTTGCGTGATCCTAAAGTCAACACGTCATATATAATGGGAATCAAAATCCAAATTCAGAGAAGGAAAACTTAGAATCCAGAAGTAAGAAATCAAACTTGAGAACGTAATGAGCGTTACACTAAAAAAGACTCACTGCGCCAAACTTGCCTGTCACATACTGTTGACTGTACTGATGAGGAAACTCATCTTGCCAGCCTAATGTTTATACTGTTGCAAACTGATAATAAATGTTAAGAATGGACAGACATTAACCAGCTAAGTGAGCTTACAGGAAAGTGCTGTGCCATTCAGTAGCCAGCGAGCTACCAGATTTCATCTATGTCCCGCCTCCCACCACTGCAGATTCTCAAAAGAAAATCTTTTTAAATATAACTATAGTTTAAAAACTATAGTTTTATTTACTATTGAATCACTTGTATGTCTTAAAGTGATAGCTAAATGCCTTTAAAACTAAGTATATTACAGTTTAAGTCCATTTTGAACCTTTGAAAGTCAGTATAATATGGGACCTTTAAAAGTCTATCCTCTTTCTCGTGTGCATTTTTTTTCCCGTCAAACGACCCTAATAAACCATTGGGAAAATGCATCCGAATTATGTATGTTAGCTAGCTAAATTAATGATTGAATTAGAGCTTGAGATTTTCTCATCACCAGATGAACACATTCCCATGGGTCATCTTAAAGGGTTTGAACTAGTTTTACAAAATAGGAAAACTCAAACTGAATCAAAAAGCCACCAAAAAGCAAGAAACGGCCCTGTCCACGGTGACTGTGCGAACATTACAGTACAAGCACAAAAAAGAGGAAAGGAAAACAGGTGTGCTACTGCACACAAAGAAGTGAGGAGACCAAAGGCACTGTTGGTGTGATTTAAAACCTCGTTTCTTAAGGGAACACTCTACGAGCTCATCTGAATACGTAGCTCTTCTTTATTAAACGTCTCCTCGCTCTCGTTCTCTTTGGTCTGCTCTGGAATGAACCCGTTTAATGCTTTGCATGAATCTGCAAACACAGAAAAATCAGACAAGCTGGTGTTACACTCTTTGTCTTCGTTGTCATCCTCTCCGCCGCCCTTCAGTTTCCCTTCATCAGCAGAAGCGCTGCAGACGAAGGTGGCTATGCTGCTGCTGAAGGCCTCGCTGTGCGGCCGCCGGGCCTCATCTGGGATGTTCTTCTTCAGCTCCCTGTTCCTGCTGCGCTTCGTCAGCCTAGTGACGGAGCTAAGCCGATTGAAAATGTTGTCCTCGGAGGTGGTCTGGTGGTTGGGGTGCCGCTCGCACTGTTCGGACCCATGCAGACGGAGGTTGTTCAGCTTGGTGTCGATGCTTTCCTGGGACGAAGTCTTATAGTTGTTGGCATCCAGGCTGTTGAAGATGGCGCGGCGCTCCGGGGAAAGCATGTCCAGGGACACGGCTCGCTGGTCGAGGCCCAGCTGCCGTCTCTCCATGCTCCTCATGGTGGCAGCTCGCTGAAGCTTCTCGTGGACCTCGATACTCATACGCCGGCGTGTCTCCCTGAACTCTGCTCGCACGTTTGCTTTCCACTCTGCAGCATGAGCCTTGATCCCTCCAACCTTCAAAGGGACAAATATTACAGTCAACATATGTAAGTATACACTGTTGTCTTTGAACCTGTTAGCTTAAGACATAAGACTATTATAGACTATCGAGTCTTCTAATAACTCTGGGTGGCATCATGCTACTCGTGCTACTTTGAGGAACCTTTGAGTTATTTTTTTTTACCCCCTCCACCTCTTGTTTACTTCTTGACTGTCTGAAGTGAATAAACTGAATGAAAAGAAAAGTAGTGTATTAGTGAAAACATACCTCTTCTTTTGTCTTTTTGGACAACACCCTCAGCCAGTCACTGATCATATTCAGCACTGCAGCAAAGTAGGCCAGGCCACCCAGGATCCAGAACCAAACCAGCGGTCGGTACCACTTGCGGTACTCAATCCTCCGGTCTCCTCCTGATCAGACAACATAGAATGTGTGAAAAAGGAAACATCTTCTGATGAACTTCAAGTTTATCCTCGTGGGGTCATGTATTTGGAATCTTAGGAGATGGGTTTCAGGTGGAAGTGGGGCTGCATCATGGAAACCCCTGCTTGTTACCATGGTGATGGATAAGTTGACAGAGGAGACAGGAGTCTCCATGGACAGTGAGGTTTGTGGATGTCGCTCTGATTCGTAGGGAGAGTAGGGAGCAGGTAGAGGGACATCTAGAGAGGTAGAGGTATGTGCTAGAGAGAAGAGGGGTGAAGGTCAGTGACAGAAAGACTGAAAACACAAGTGTAAACGAAAAAGAAACAGGGGTAATGGTGAGGATGCAAGGAATAGAAGTGAAGAAGGTGCAGGTGAAGTTATCCTGTGACAGAAGAGTAGCAACGATTCTAAAATAAAAGGTTTACAAGGCGAAGACGGCAGCTCTGGTCAAGAGACAGGCAGCGGAGCTGGAGGTGGAAGAGATGAAGCTGGTCGTATTTCCTCTGGGAGGGATGAGAATGGATAGGTTTAAAATCAGGGTTAGATGTCTTTGAGAAGTAACAGAGGCTAGATTTAGATGGTCTGGACAGAGGAAGGATAGTGAATACGACGGGGTTTGAATGCTGAAGATGGACCTGCCACGAAGCCCAAAGAGGAGATTTCTGGATGTGGTGAAAAAGCATATGCAGTTGGTTGTTGTCACAGAGGAAGAGGCAGAAAATAGACCCCTAAAGGGGAAATCTAGAACAAGAAAGAAGGGCAAGAAAAGGAAAAAGAAGCAGGAGAAAACCAGAACAAGAACAAGAAACACAAGAAAAAAGATCAAGAACAAGAAAAAAGATCACTGTCTATGCCCATGCTTTAACTTGAGATCCTGCTTCAATTTTTCCACATTATCTTTATTCCTCATAAAGCTGTCTGTCTTGTTAAGTGCACCAGTCCTTCTTGCAGCAAAGAAACCCCCTGACATGATGCTGCCAACCTCATGCTTCACTGTTCTGATGGTTTTCTGAGCATACAAGCTCTTTCCCTTTTCCTTCAAACATAATAATGACCTTTATGACCAAAGACTTTTGATTTCATCAGGCCATAAAAAATGGAGCTCTTTGTCCCTGTGTGTGGTTGTAAACTGGCTTTTTAATGATGTTTTGGAGCTGTGGCTTCCTCTCTCTGAGTGCCCTCTCAGCTCATGTTGGTGAGTTGGTGTGAATCAGATGCAAATTATAGCAAACTGGATTTAAATGGAATATTATGACTTGACTGACTTAATTTGAATTTAACCATATTAAACTTGTTTCTTTTCTCTCTGTTGGTTCTGATGTTACTTTTATAGTGAACTGATGCTTTATACATAAACAGAACTCAAAAACTGAAAAATACCAGCACTGATCTGAAGTCAGGGTTTAAGGACCCTTGAGGAAATCCAGCAGTAGTTCCAATCATGAACATTTTGAACATAACACTCACTCACCTGCCACATAGTCACCTATTCCAACCGTTGTCAGGGTGATGACCACAAAATAAGTCGAGTCCAAACCCGTCCAGCCCTCGATGTGCTTGAAGATCACAGCTGGAATGGTGACGAACAAGATGCAGCCAACCAGAATGAAGAGGAGCGTCGAGGCCACGCGGATGTTCGTCTGACTGATCTGGTTATGTTTATTCTGAGAGAAGAGACACGCATGAGAACACAAACATCAACCACCATATCATTTTCAAGGAGTTTGATTTCTTTATGTTCTGCCTGCAGTTCTTGATAACCAATTAGCTTTGTGCCAAGATCCAGTTTCCCAGGATCAGCACGCCAAGGTTCACGCCTTTGGGTGTTGCCAAATACACTTTGCATCCTAAACATATGTAGAAACAGGTGTAGCGCCCACAGGAGGGCGCACCCATGTAGCTCGCTCAGATTGGTCCGACAATCACTGACTGTCAGTAGTGACAGAAAGAAGATCATGAATGCAAGCAGCAGAAATGGGTTTCCTCTGCTTGGCCATAGTGGAGTTTGGAGTGTGACTGTTTGAAGTTGTGGACAGATGTCTTTTATACTGAAAACCAGTTCAAACAGGTGCCATTAATACATTTTATTGCTTGTATGTAGGTGACCAAATACTTATTTCCCACTGTCATTTGCAAATAAATTCTTTAAAAATCAGCCAATGTAGTTTTCTGGATTTAATTTTCTCATTTTGTCTCTCATAGTTGAAGTGCACCTATGATGAAAATTACAGGCCTCTCTAATCTTTTTAAGAGGGAGAACTTGCACAATTGATGGTTGACTAAATACTTTTTCTCCCCACTGTATGTAGGAGCAGCCTGACAATCAAAGAACGCCCCATTCAGCTGAGTCGGTCCTCTGGAGGAGCCTTATTGTCTCGTAACATGCTGCACATCAAACTCTGCTGTAAAAGTTTCTGAGGAGTGAAGTCCACAGTTGTTGTAACACAGAGCAGATGTTTGTCCACCAACATGACTGTTTCCATTCCTCTGAAGCCTCCCCTCATTGTTGTTGATAGCACAGTGAGGGAGGCATTCATGCATGTGCATTAATGTTTGTTCAGCAGGTGAAGCCAGGTGTTGTTTGTTTGATCAAATATTTCGCACATTTCACCTCAAGAATGTGAAGCATGAGCTCTCAAAACAAGGTATTTGTTCAATCCGCTCCCCTTTTTTACTCCCAAAACCAGCGTAGGGTTAGCTCACACATGCGATGCTTGCTGTTATACTACCAAACTGTGATGGGTCTGAAGAGACTGGGAGCCTTCTATGACTTTCAGGAGCCGTTTATCAGCTAAACTGGTGAGCCTCTTCCCCCTAGTGGAACATTTGATTACTGCAATAAGATGGCGCTCTGACATTAATTCAATTACTTTCAGATTTTTACATTTCCTTGCTAATATCTCTTTAAAAAAAATAGAAAATCCCTGACGCACTTCAAGAAAACATATTCTGTATTTTCATTATTTAATAAGACATAAAGAAGACGAGGAAAGAAGAAAGAAGAATGATAATGACTGACATTAAAATTAAATATTTCCAAAATGATCAAGGTGTGACTCAAGTGTGAGAATTTAAAAAAAGACAGACAATAGAATTAAATATCTGATCCCACTTTGAAACAGATGATCCTGTGAGCTCACTGTTGTGAGGAACACCACGTTAGAGGTGTTGTTCAGGTTGATGTGATCAATCCGTGTCTCTGACTGACTCATGCTGACTCATTGTCTATAAATTACTCGTCTGACTTGCAGCGTGGAGATAAGAAGGGTTTTTTTTTTTTATCAGGATCAGCTGAGTGTGTGTCTAAAAACAGATTTGGGACAAGAAATTGTATTAGCACAGCAAAAAAACAAAACAAAAAAAAAAATCAAAAGCACAATCCTAACTTTAAAGCGTTGGATGCTGGTTGACTGAGAAAGTATCTTAAAGTATGAGATGTGATGCCACAGACAACATGATGACAAGATGTCCCCTACGGAAACTGATAAGCCGAAGACATTTTCTCAAAACCACGTTTTGAGATTGGTGATTAAAAACAAAAGTTATTTTGTTGTTGGATGTCGGCTTTTTAGGAAGGGGGGAAAGGGAAGGAAAAGATACTACATGCTGAAACAAGTGTTTCAGAGGTTACTGGAGATAAATTCTGACAAAAGAGAAAAAAAAGATAAGTACAACACTTATGTCACAAAAGCCATATCTGTTTTATACTGTGTTTATTTATCTCAATGCATTCAAACAGCAACAAAATAATAATGCATGAGTAATGTTCTAACACACAACAGACTAGAAAGAGTTTCATGCAGGAAAAAAAGGACAAAAACAATACTACTGTATCGATCATTTATTTGACCATCATAGATATATAAAACACTGTTATCTGTAACATATCAACCTGCATGGAGAGTATTACATTATGTATATATATATATGTAAATAAATAAATAAATAAATATATACATATATATGTGTATGTATGTATAATTTTCCTGTTTAATGCAGTTGAAAATATGCTTACACATCTTCAAGTTTTAACATCTTCAATTGTGACAAAAAAAAAAAAAAAAATCTAAACTTTTAAAAAAAATACTCAGGATACGGAACAAAAGGAATGTAAAGCACACTTCAAAGTAAACCTACTGGTAGTAGTACTGGTATGTCATGGTAATACAAATGTAATAGCCCATCGTATTAGAGCATCTGGACCATCACACGCTGAAAATGTGAAGCTGTGCTCAGGTGATGATGATGATGGTGGTGACAACACGGTTCCATGCTAGTGGAACGCTCTGCTCCAAGAGTCTGTAGGTCTCAAAAGGGTAGAGACCTGGAGTAGGTGATGCCTGAAAAATTAGCAGCCACCACCCCCCAGCGTCGCCCATCTTTCTCCTGGATTTGAGCGCACCTTGTGTGTTTGAACACAGAAAAAAAATGTGGACAAACTTGCTATGAGCTAATTTCCCTCAGAACATGGTGTGACTCAAGCTAACCTACAGCGTAGGAAGTGCAAGTAAGTGCAAGTCAGGCATGAGTAGGGTTTTCCTCATGTTTCATCTGAGTGGGACGGCATAAAACAACCTGAAACTTATGTAATCGGCTAAAAGGTAACAAATGGAATCAATTTGTTGAAAAAAAACAAAACATACATCCTATCAGCAAACAAAAGTTCAAGAGTTGTACTATTTTCATGCACTCAGTTCTTTAGAAAAAGGAAGGAAGAAAGATTGGTACAGGTTGGTGCAAACGAACAACCTGATTGTTGGATGCAGATTAAAAACACACTGTAATGATGTAAGAAGGGGTCTGACATGTGTCACGTCAACAAATCTGCTAAAACCTCTGAATAACATCAGTGCTGGTGACGCATGGTCACAGCTCTGGGAGGGGGTGCAACACCGTGTGAGAGCAACGCGCAGCTGATGGAGGGAATATCTTAAGGGGATTAAGACTGTCATCTGTTTGGATTAAAGAAAGAGCTTACCTGCCCATCTGTCACCTACAAGCAGCGCTGGACGCACTGCCTTTGCATGCCCACATTTACCTCTGCTCACTGATTAAAAACATGACACCATGGCTCTCAGTGGAGGGGGGTCATCCACCTGTCAGCGTGTGCATGATAGCTGAATTATGCGTATACTCTAAAAAGTACAATCAGGGAGGGTACGCACACAAAAACTGAACTTCTGATGTGTCTTAACGACATTAAGCCTGAATGGGTCATGCTTCAAGTCATCATTAGTGATTCAGCGACACAGAGCTGCGGTTGTAAGGAGTCATCGGGCCCAAGAAGCAGTCCTGCAAAGCCTGGTCAGCTTGTGGGACTGCAAAGGCAGCAGACAGGTAGTTGAAAAGGACCTCAGAGATTTTGTCAAACAACACTGTGGGCAGACAACATGGTATTCTGCTCACCTCACCTGGGGATACAGGCACCCAGGGTGGCTGGGAATCACCTGATGCTGTCTGGCAGTGTTGGTTGAAAAGTTCATACATTGTAGTGTGCAGGTCAGGGATGTTACCTCTGAACTGGCCTGAGGGGACCTCATGGTGTGTTACAACCACAGGGGATTGCATTTTTCATCCACCTCGAATAAACCCATGTCAGGGTTATGGAGTCAACTGAAATCTTGCATTCAATAATCCAATTTTCGCTCTTGTTGTGTAACATCGGACCAGTTTAATCCCTTCATAAGGCTACCTCCGAGTACGTGACAGGTTGCACAACTGGTCTTCATGTGGTTTGTGTACATGGAGGAGGCTTATGACAGTATCTTTCATGGTGTCTTTGCAGGAGGTGATTTAGAAGTATATGGTCCTTCTCTACCAGCTTTTTAGTCCCAGAACAACTGCAGTCAGAGCTTGGATCACGTTGCCAACTGTTTCCAGTTCAGTCACCTTAGGATCACGTCTTTGCAAATACAAGTAAGCCAGAGGTAAAAAATAGGTTAGGAAGTTGCTCTACCTGGCATGCAGTCTGTTTTGTGAGAGTCGCTGTTAAAACTTACATGAACTACTTATCAATAATTACGTATCCATTCGACTTCCTGCCACCCCGTGTAGTTTCTCCACCACAAAGTCTTCAGCACTGAAGATGAAGCAAAATGGAAGACAGAGTTTCACATATTTTTCTGAGATCTGGCACTTAAAACCAACATCTTACTTTTAACGATGCCACAGATTTGCAGTTAGACAGCAGTATATGTCACATCTTCAGGGCGAGAATGATCTGGTTAATCAGCTGTGGACTGAGAGCAACAATTTAAAAAAGAAAATGAGCCCTAGCCATTTAAAACTACCAGTCCTACTGCAAAGCATGGTGCTGTTTTTACAGCTTTCTAAGCAAATCTAAATTTCTCTTGATACCAGAGTTGAAATCAGCAAGAAGACTTACTTACCTTTTGAGACTGAAAGTTTTTTTCATCTGATTTTAGTCCTAGTTGAGCAAATTTGCAGCTGTTTTTAAAAAAGATTTTTTTTAATCTGTTATTTTAGTCTTTTACTGCATCAGGTTTATTGATTGTTTTATCAATCATACAGCACTTTGTTTCAAAAGTCCCTGCAGATGATTTTACAATGATTTTATATCTGACAGTGATTGGCCAACTAACGCAGCCTCCTCACCACAGCAATCCATCCCTCTTGAAACAAAAGCCTAACAGCACAAACATTTATTAAAGAAAAAGAAAAAAAAACGTGGGTAAAGATTGTTCAGGCAAATGATCCGTTCTATTCTTGACAGCAGCAGAGGCTGCAGTGACAGGCCGTTGACGTGCCGGTGTTTAATTACAGAAACCACCTGGAAAGAATGATTCAGAAAAGAAAACAGCTGACATTGAGAAGAAAGCTGTGACTTTTTTGATTATTTGTTGTCAGTATGGATTCACTAGCGGTATGTTTGTGTGTCACTGTGTTCAAGGACAAAACCAACATTCAACTAAGCAATATAAAGTCATAAATGACTTTAAATAGATGATACCAAAAAAAGCTTGATATGATCGGCTGGTAAATTGAGCCCATGTTTGTATACATTTTCCGCGTGAGGTCCTTTGTCTGCTATACAGTACTAAAACACAGAGTATTTATTTACATCTGATGAGGAGGAGGATGAAAAGCAGGTTTATTTTGTTTTAAAATTTGGTGCTGATGTGAATTAGTGGGTTGGAATCAGTATCATGCATTTAAGGGAAACTTAAATTGAATTTTAAAATGTTTTCGTGTTTTTTTTCATGCTCGTATTCTGTTGATTCTTCGCCGTGGATGCTTCTGCAGCGACTCAACTGAGTTCATAGGTCAGGCAGCATTTATTTTAGCAATGTAATACTGAGAAAGAGTAGGAGGAGAGTGGTGTTGGACATGTGATGGAGATGTTAAGGATGTTGACTATGTGAGCAGAAGGAAACAGAGGTTAACGTCTCACACCCACACGTTAAACAAAAAAAAGAAAAGAAAAGAAGAAGGCAACAAACCTTGATATCCACCTACACAACTGCACATCCAGTCTGGACTATGGCTCACTGTTTCTCACTTATCTGCACCACACACACACACACACACATACACACACACACACACTTCCTCCTGTAATTAGCACATTCCCTTCTGTAAATCATTCACAGTTGTTTCTGGACCAGTGACGCTCATTATCGGTGGGAAGTTAATTCACGCAGGATGACCTTTCAGAGCTGTCGTGCCACTCGCCACTAAACTGAGCTGTCATCAAGTTCACATTGCGCCTACACTGCACCAGCTCAAAAATCACAATTCACTATAGTACAGAAAAGAGAAGAAAAAAAAACCCAACCCACTCATCAAAAAAAAAAAGAAGTCTTGATTCATCTCTCTCTCTATCTCACTGCTCAACCCACTCTGCTCTCTCTATCTGCCTCTTCATCGCTCTCCAGCTCCCTTTCAGCTGATGGAGCTTATTGTGGACAAATAGGCTTAGGAGCGTCACTATGGCAACAGCGAATCGTAAAAAGCTACATAAGCACTTCATCAGGGGCCGGGATCCAATGGCTCCCTTTGGAGATGTTGCCCTCAGCCTCACACAACAAGTAAAGGCAGGTCAGAGGAGCTCCTGGGAGGAAGAGGAGGGGGAAGACTCACAGAGAAGTGGAGATAGTACTGTATGAGGACGGGAGAGACGAGGAAGAGAGACCATTTCTGTTTGGTCTTCAGCTGATTTTCCCATCCAAGTAGCTGTCTGATGTCTGAGTTTTATTTTCTTCTGCTGTGATTTTTGCTTTTGAGGAGCCCCAGTAAAAACTTCAAAAGAAGATCAGGTAAGAAAAGAGGGATTTTACTTTGCAGTAAAGCAGCAATAAAGTGGATCAAATGGATGTTTCAAAATTAAGACCAGTGTTATTTTAAGAAACTAAAATCTGTAAAATGAAATTAATACATTAGAAAATGGGAATGTTGCCAAAAGGAACGTTTATTTTTCTTACAATATCAACTGTTTTCACTAATGAATAACTGTAATTTAGGGTTGAAGAAATATGACATTTTCCCACTGGCAGTCAGTTAAAATAAATACCAGGGTGGCAGAAAATCAATTGGTGAATGAATATCAGTCAATCAATGTCAAACAAAAGTGGCCTTGCCACTGATGCTTATAAAGGTTTCATTTATTTTACCTTGATGAAATTTTAGAGTTTCCACAATTTTGGATAGCTGGTAACCCACACCATGAATTGGTTAATAAAATGAAGAATCAGTCACAGATTTGTTGGCAATGACAAAAATAGTTGAACGAAGAAGACTAACTGTCTCCTCTGGTCTTGCAGAGCGGCTGCCTATTCCCCGTTCAGAGCTGCTGTTACATTTCATTTCCGGTGGGTTTGGAGAGTGGAAATCTGCACCTCTGATCTAGTCTGGCCCAGTAGCATCGTATCATTGCTGCAGATGCACGATCGTGGAGTGTAAATCATTTGCTTGGGGATGTTTCTCATGCTTAGGATATCATTTAATAGACCATGGTTACTGTTTGTGGCAAAAGTTTCATTTTAAGCTTGTCAATATTCCCAGACTGCACGATTTCCATGAGTGGCTTCGTTTTGAGACAAAAACAAAAGCAGTACAGTCAGACTTTTTAAAAAACAAAAAAAAATCATAACTTTAAATGTACAAACCACAGCAGGACAGTTTCTTTTTGATCCCGTATGAAGGGGTCAGCCATATTTATTAGAGTTAAACTGGTGGTGCATATGTAGGAGCAGATGTGCCCCTAATCTGACTTAGTCCTCCTGTTGGGAAACCGTTTTCCTTGCACATGCTGTTGTTAATCTGAGCCACGACTTTCTGCTCTACAGTATTATGTCCTGCATGGTTTACAGGGAAACTAATGCATGCAAACAGATTAATTCAGGATTATAAAACATAAAAAGGAGAGAGCTTATTGCAGAATGAAAACCCCAACTAGGTATGAGTGCTGCTGCTTAGATGTACACGGTGTTCAGACTGACTCTGAAACCATTCGCGTTTCAGTTTAAGTTTTTTTAATTAGATAAAACAGATGATGCGACAACATCAAAATAACTTTTTGTTAAAACTCTAAAGACGTTCAATTTAGCACTTGAGCGAAGACAAAAACAGCTTTATATAAGGCGCAGTGAGTCCTCACATCTCAAAGGCTGGATCTTGACCTAAAATTATACAAATAATTAGTTTTTTCATTAATTCATCACACTTCTCATTCAGTTCATAAGAAGGGAAGCTGCAGATCGTAACATCTAAACAACCTGGTGGTTGTGAACTGGGAACAGACCTTTTACTTTTAATCATAATACATCAATCAAACACTTAGACTCACATGTTTTGTTTGTTGTTGTCTTTTTGGACTTTCATCTCTTAAACCCATCCCAGCATAAGAATAGCTGTTGAAAAGCCGCTGTGTGAGCAGATGTGACACCTGGGGAACAAAGAGCTGCAGGATGATGAGATGAATGAGATGAAGGACAAAGTTCTTTATGGTGATGTGTCCAGATCTGGAACATACTTCAGAGGATTAGTGACATTTTTCTCTATGGTTGACAGAAATGACCCCCTCCCCCAGCAGATTGTGGATTTTATGAAAAACAATTAATCAGTTCAATACTGAGTATGACTGCTGCTTCTCACGTTTCAAGCTTTGTGCTCATTAAAACTGAATAACAGTTTTAAACGTCTCAATCCAAACCCATTATTTATATATGTAAAGTGACCCTAAAATCCTGCACACATCCACTTCAAAATCAGTAACTTTTAAGAAAACATTTTAGCATATTATTACGTCTCCTCCTTGTTAGGGTCAGTGAAGGAGGACGAGGCCATGGCCTCCTGGTTCAGCTGGAATGAGCCGTATTACCGGAGCCCCCGCAGGGACCCCGCTGACGTGGCCACTGAAACCCTGATGCTGGAGTTCAGCTGGCAGCTCAAAGAAGCGGAGAGGCAACAGAGAGAGAGGGAGAACGAATACAGACGCCTGAAGACCGGGGTGGACTACAGCTGGCTGGCCAGCACACCACGGTCTTCCTTCAACATCAGCACCGGAGAGAGGCTCGCGCTGGAGGACCTCTGCTCTAAGCTGCCGCCGTCCTGCTGCGGACTGGTCCTCCTGAAGTAAGGAGACACAACAGCGTCACACACGTTACACATCTTTTACATTATTTATCAGTTTATTGCTTAAAAAAGCAAAAAAAAAAAAGGCCACCAGACCGATTAGGGTTCCTGAGCAGGAGACTGAATCCCACATTTGCTGCAAAAGGCTCAGTGATCTCATAGCGCTGGAGGGTTGTGTCAGAAAAAGCTAAAACCTCTGCCAAACCAGTAAGAAGAACTCAATGGTCTGCTGTGGCGACCCCTAAAAGAGGCAACAACTGAGAGAAGTTGTGAAAATCAAATGAAAGCCATCTGATTTTGAAATCTATGTCATCTCTGATCAAAGTGGGAGACAAACCCAACCTGGCGGGAAAGTGAGCCATATAATATAGGATGCATTCTTAAAATGTTTTTTTTTTTTTTTTTTGTTATTTCATTTATTTGGTTGTCGATTTCTGAATCTCACAAAAAATGTGCAAAAGCTTTCAAGTGCTTGCTCCTCTCATAAACTTTCAGAGGAACAGATAAATTGTCAAACACACTAACACTCTGAATGACATTTAAATTTGTAGGAAATGGTATCAGTGAAAACTGTAAAACAGTTACGAATATAAGTCAGTAACGTCATACTGAACAATTTATGGGAAGTAATTACTGCTTAGTTCATTGTATATTATTGCCTTTTTATCTCTCTGCCATACACAGATAATGTGGTTTGCTTATAAAGGTACTGAAATCAAGGGCATTTCTATTGTAATTAGTATTATTCTAATCTTATACAGCCCCATACAAACATCAAGAGTTGCAGCTAATTCACATAAGAAACTGATTGGCTTTGATTTCTCTTCTGTGCTGCTGCGGTTGCTGTAGTCGAAGTGGAAGAAAGGCCAAACGCCGCTTAACCGGTGGCACTTCCTGGGAAACACGTTCCTGGAAATAATGTATTTAAAGGCTTGTTAAGGGCAAACCGTCTCTGCTCAGCAGGAGGAGCAGTAATTGGGAGCTTGGCAGGAGTACGGTGTTTCGTGCAGGTGTGGGGTGATGACTTGGATCATTAGTTGTTGTTTAACATCTGCCACGAAGATGGACTAATGAAGAACAATTAAAGGCATTGTATAAACATGGTTATTCTTCAGTTATACCTCATCACCTTCTTTTCTCTCTTTTTTTTGAAAAAAGGATCTAGATAACTGCAGTTCCAGTTTTCTGGAGGGTAAAAAGCATTGATTTGTTGTTGAAGATCCTGCATTACCTCCACCAACCAAGTCTCCTTATCATAAGAGGCTATAAATAACAGTTTTTTTTAAATGTATCATGTTTAACAATGACCCATCCTCTCTCAGCTCTAATTACCATTTCTTCCAGTGGCAGCTCTGACACCACTTGCTCAAATTCAAATCAGTTCACTCAGTGAAATAAAGCTTTTAGCAGTAAAAAAGCCATAAACCTTTGTTAGAAATGATGATGTCAGACTGATAGTTGTTGAATGTATAAATAAGCATCTGACCACTGTCGCCTTCGCCCGTGTTGTCTCGTGCAGGTTCAGGGATGCTATGCAGGCTAATGAGCCAGACGTGCACGAGGTGTCCAGCCTTTTCCGCTCCGTCCTCATGGAGACCCTGGACAACCTGAAGGAGGAGCAGGAGGCCCAACGGTTGGCCCGCCAGTGGAATAACAAACGCTCCATGAGCATGAACTTCAGGTCCCGGATCAAGATCAACCCGTTCGGAAGCACGGTGGGCCTCACCTCCACTTTGGCAGAAGGGACGGGGATGAACGATCTCAAAACTGTCTCGGAGGATGTGGAGAGAGGGATGAATAGAGAGGAGAGGTCACAGAGGGTGTGGAGCATGCCCGACTTCAGATACAAAGGGGCCAACGGCAGCAAGGTTGTCTGAAGAGCAATCAGAGGACACAAATGAGGGCTGGACGTTTCGTGGGGACGAGTTCTCCAGGACAGTGTGTCCACCTTGAACCAGGCCAAGGGAAGATTTTTCACTTCACATCATTCAGTCCTGTTTAAGCTTTGTATCTGAAAAGAGCACTTTTGGGTGTTTGATTTTCAGCACTTGAAACAACTGTACCCAACCCTACCTCTAGCAATCATGTCTCCTACTGTGTAGAGACAGGCGTCCAAGCACAGAGGCCTGCGTACTGTAGCCTGATATGGTCATTTATGACATGTAAATGATTTCTTTAATGAAGAAGAGACTAGTTGCAGGGTCAAACTGTCCCTCTCTTAAAAAGCCAAGTGAAATAAATCAATAAAATGCCTGTAAGGCCAATGTTTTATGGCATAATGAGATTTTGGAGTGAGAGATGCAGTCTGTCTCCCTACAGTGCTCAGACCGTGCAACATCATGTATTACTACAGGGCAAAAAAAACAACACAAGGCTTCCGTTTTGAATGATACCAGATTTTTGAGTGAAACGTTTGAAAGTAAAAAATTTTTACAGCAATTTAATACGTCTCTTTTCCTTTTGTCAAAACATTCACAAAGAGCTTTCAACTGGTCTGATGTGAGGGGAACCGATCGAAGATACTGAAACATTCATGTCAGAACTTGGTAGGTCAATTTTCAGACAGAAATCATAAAAGTACACACAGTCAATGCTCATATTTAACAAAAATGTACACTTAAAAAAAAAATTAAAAAATCAGAATGTACACAGAGAAGACGGCCACTCCCTCAGCAAAGGTTACAGTGGAAACCTAATGACCAGATTCCTAAGATTTAAACTGAGGACAGCCATCATGTTCTTATTAGTATCTAAAAAACAACTTATGTTAAGTCTGTTAAAGTGTAGTAGGAGATGCTGGGGTGTAGAGAGAATTTCAGGTTATCTATACACATATATATATATGTACACATATATATATGTGTATATGCGTGTTTCAAAAAAATAAAATGATCTCCTGCTCAACCTTTAAGACATACAGAGGAACCTTCATGTTTGTTCTTTTTTTCTTATTTTAGGAGAAAACAAGTGAAATCTGATAAATTTGCTCAAGCAGCCTCATTAGGTCAGTGTTTGCCATCTTGAGACTTCCAATTTGAAACACAGCACATATGGTTTACCAACTGGTTGGGGGTTGATTTGCAATGTAGGCAATGACGACATGTGCTACAGATAAACAGGGTCAATGTGTGATTTAAAACAATGTCTCTCACTCTGCCTCATCAATATTTTGACCTGAAGAAATCCAATATTATTTAAACAATCTGTTGTGAGTCTAAACTGGTGGAGAACTTTTTCCCCCACCTCTCTTTTTGTTTTGTTTTTTTAAATGATGACAACTTAAAACCACAAGCAAACCTGGCAGGTCACCAGTTTCCATTTCCATCAACACAACACCAAAGTTTGGACATCTCAAATGCGTTCAGTCTCCAGGCAGAGAGGAGGACTCTTCCACTCCCTCCAGCTCAGCGCTGCCCCCCTGTGGTGATGCAAGCTACTTGCATTCAGCAGTTCATCTCTCATCTTTGTCTCCTTGTAGAAAGCTGGACTTGTTTCCTGAGCTCTGCTGACGTGTCTGTGCCCAGCCGTCAGGACCAGCTACATTAGCGGCACACTCACAGGGTTGAGTTCAAGAACTCAAGAAGTTCCGCTCGATTTTTATCCCGCTGTCATGAAACAAGACACAAAGTTAGCGCAATAAATAATCTGATACGTCTACGAAAAGAATACACCTGTTGTTTACGTAGCAGTGAAAAGGTTTAATTACCTGTTTGTCTTTTTTCGACTTTTTTACTTTCATCTTTATCTTCTTCCCTGAAATCATGCTGTACTTGCCTTTTTTCCTGTCTTTCAAGTACTACAAGAAAAAAAAAAGAGAATTAAAGCTTTCAAGAGTTGATAGAATTCATACAATAAAACTGTGTTGATCTACTAGTAACAAGTGATAAACAATGAAGAAAAATAATTACAGAGATGTAAAAGTCTCCCATATTACCATTTTATTCTGACTACATAGCGTAAATAATAAATAACACCACCTATTTCTCACAGCAATTTTAAATGATTTGAGATTGTGAAATGTTTTTTTTTATTTTTTTTATTCTTAGAGTGATAATGAATACAATTATTTTACAGATAAAGTACCTCTGGCAATGAACAGCTGATGACGCTGCTGCTGGATGGGATCATTTTACATTCAATAAAATATATTATTCTATATGTGAAACAAAGGTATAGCACACACACCTATACACAACATGAGACACACTAAGCAGAACATCCTTTAGTCTACAGTGAACATGAGTGGATTATTAGTAAACGTTTTGGTACCTTAGAGATTTGTACAGGTCCCGAGTTTTCTTCCCCTCCTTTTGCTTTCTTCTCTTTTTTACGCCTGTGCTTTCTATCTTTCTTCCCTTTCTGGTTCAGAGGACAAGAATAAGTAAACTTGAGTGATCGATGAAGGATTTTTAAAAAAGTTGCAATACAGAAAGAAAAATGTGCTTTTGTTACTTTTTTGTTTTTCTCCTTTTTCCTTTTCTTGGACTGCTTTCTGGATTTACTGCGAGAGTCTGAGGGCAACAACAAAACCACCAAATGAGCTAAATGTCACACCTTTTATTAACACTGAGATTTAAAAAAAAAAAAAGAAAAAAGCCTGAGAAACTTAAGACTGCAAACACAGTTAAAAAGGTTTCTGATGTTCAGGCAAAAGACAAATCAGATTTGTTTCTCAAATCAAATCTTAAGCACAGACTGTCTGCACTGTTATCTGGAAGTGATCAGATTAGTGTGGTCAGGCATCGGCTAGTCCTCTGCATGGGTTGCTGTGGTAACGACACAGAAATAAACAACAACTTGGCAAATCTGGAGGCTTGAGTTACTTCACTGGTCTCTTTTCAGCTTTGCCTCCACACAGAAGTGTCTGTAAAGTCCCAGCAGTCAGTTAATGGAGTTTGTCCACAGACTCCAGTACTCCTCTGATCCCACGTTGTTAAATGGCTTGTTTTTAAAAGTGCACTTACCGCTACTGCTGGAGCTACTCCGACTACTGCTGGATGAGTGCGATGAACGTGACGAGGATGAGGAAGATGAAGATGAAGAGGATGAACTGGAAGAGGATGATGAAGAAGATCTACTACGGCTTCGTTTCCGCTTCTTTTTTTCTCGACCTATTAAAAAAAACAAAACAAACATTAGCCCCTTGACAAAGACAGACAGATAACTATATAGACAGCTGCTTATTTTGGTCAACTTAAAAGACATATATGACATTTTTACATACATATACACACATTTACACAGAATTTACATGATAGAAGTGGATAATTTTCCACACTGTTTAAATTGATCACTTAGTTCATTCCATAATTTCACACCCAGAACACTTACTGTTTTGACATTTTCAAAAATAAATAAATGAATGAACGTCTCAAATTATAGTGACCTGCTCTATATTTAAAAAAAAAAAAAAAAAAACTGAATGCAACCTGGAAAACGTTTATTTAATACTCTAAATGGGAATTACAATATTTTTATATACACAATATCCCTCAATTTTTCAATAATGGTAGCTATCAGAATAAAAGAGGTGATTTTAAACTTTTGACACATACCAGACCTCAAAAGCAGAACAAAAAACAAAACAAAACAAAACTTTTGAATTATGGGACGGCGAGCCTTCACAACAGCTGCATACCACTGTACGATGTTTCATCACATCAGTTTGTATTTAAGAAGTTCACTTCTTCACCATGTTGATGATCACTTCATTGTGATCAGTGCTTTATGGACATTTTTTGTGGTGGTTCACTCACCACTGATGTTGGGCTTTTGTTTCAATAAATAACTTGTTGTTGCACGCTTCGACTTAAATGCCCTGCTTTCATGATATATCAATGCAGCATAAACTTGTTATATTTCACCAGAAAGCTATATTTTCTAAAGTAAGTAGCTTTTTGATTAACCCTTCCATAAACCAGCCCATCAGATTTCCTCAAAGTCGTGACATCACTATAATGAAGCACAGCTTTGCTCTGATGATGCGCGCGCAGTTGCGCCAAGACGTTTCAAGTAACCAGAAAGGATTGAGTCACCTGTAGGAAACAGTTTACATAAACTGGCAAGAATAAATTACTTTTAAGGCTGCAGAAAATTAACCAAGTCATACCCCTCCTCGCCTGTTTCTCCAGCTTCGACCTAAAACAAGGTTTTTAAAAATGAGAAAAGAAATAAATAAAAAACAAACAAACGGATGTCTTGCCTCTGCTTGTTGAACGCCTCCTTTCTTCTGTTTTGGATGTGGAGCTAGACAGTCTGCACTCTGCTTTTGTTGACTGGAAACAGAGAAATGTTTACAGTCTTTCTGTGGTTTTAAAAAGCAGTCAGATATACATTTTCCATTTATTCTGTGGTGTTTAAAAGCAGTCAGATATACATTTACAGTCTTTCTGTGTCCTAGATGTGACAGAAAGCTGATGTCTAAGTGCAGTCAGACATAAAAATCAGAGGTTCAGTATCCGTTAATACGTTCAACATGAGTAAAAATTCACGTATTAGTTTAAAACGGTTACATAAAAACACGTGTTTGAATGCTTTGTGAGTAGGTTTAAAAACATTACTTAGACTTATTAAAGCGTCAAAGCTAAAGATGCTACGGAGCTAAAGCTCTGAGCTATTACAGAAACTACAGGTGTCAGTGATCAAAGAGCTCCTGTACTCACCATAGTGACTACAGATTACTGTTATTAAACCATATAATTACTGACGCCACCACCTCTGGAGGATAAATCAGTATATTTGTGTATTTGTTCGCTGTTTTCTTCGGTAAATTAGCACTAGTTAGCACTCTGGGGAGACATTTCGTATCCCATGATGCCCCGCTGCCAGCAGCCTTGAAAACAACAGCTCCACGATTACCATAGCTCCCCCTAGTGGTCATTTAGGTGAAATATAGCCAGTAGGTTGGGCGATACTGCAAATTCTGCATAGTCCACATCAAATATATAATAGCTATATCTATTTTTTAAAAAAATATCTGTTCTTTAAGATAGAATAAAATGATACCTTCTGCTCTTTTTTAGTCCATGAATGTCAGCATTGGATGGGGTGGTTTTTATTTTCCTTTAAGCATATTGGGGGACATTTTACAGGTTAAAAATCCACAAACTAAGCTAAGCTAAAAAGTAAGTAAATTTATGTTTGGTAGATTATTTCTTTGTCGTAACAATCCTCCATGCCAATAAAGCTTACTCCACTGGAAAGCCTGTTTATTTCCCTTTTAAATGGAGCCACATTTGTAAGGAACACATATTGGTTGGATGAGCAGCAGAGATGAGTATGTAGGTTGGGTCCATGAAAGACTGAAGATAAGATGCTTAGTTTATGACTGTTTGTTCGTTTTTCCTTTTTTTGTTCTTGTACCCTAGTAGATTTAGCATTTATACGAATTACAATCTCCACAGACAGATCTGATGTTACTCTGAACTGCCTTGAGCTTTTCCAGAATGCTGCAGTGAAACTGCTGGTGAAGATTCGCAGGCAAAGATATAGTTCAACAAATTCTAGCTTCCCTTCATTGGCTTCATCTAAAAGTCAGTTGGGCCTAAAGTAGCTGCAGCTACGTGCATGCTATTGTCCCCACCCTCATTTTACAGTAAATTGTATTCTCAATATATCATAGAACATCGTAAACCAGTTCATGTTAATCTTAATAATTCTATTAAAAGAGAATTTTTTTTTATTTATTTCTTTATGCCATAATACATTGATTCATATGTTTATGCAGCTGTAAAGATCAATAAAAGAATACTGAAAAAGATGAAGCTATATCAATGCCTGAAAACAAATTGCCTACATTGTAGAAAATACCAGTGTCCATAGTCCATATGTGGATTATGCAGATGAAGCTACAAGTGCTGCCTCATTATCCTGCTTCAAATGCATCCATCCATCTGAAAGAGTTTTCTTCTCTAAAACAATCAGTTCATAGAGTCAAAATTTATGTGTTTTTTTTCCCCTTAAAAGGCCCCATTACTGAATTGTACTAGTTTAGCTAGTGTCAGCAAAATTTATTTAAAGCAGCTTTGTATATATGCCATTATTATTTGAGTAATTGTTCTCTTTTATACATCTCTCATAGATAGCTATCACTGGACTGATGTCACTGTGTTTGCTGGTTTCTCTTTCCTGTCATCTCAGACCCCGACTGGTTGAGGCAGATGGTCAGTTTCTCTGAGTCTGGTTCTGCTGGAGGATTTTTTTTCTCCCTTCTCTGCTGTTGCCTTGTGCTTCATCAGGATGGGGGAATTGGTTGTTTTTAAAAATTGGCATCATACACATTTTGAATCTGGACTTAATTAGAATGAATTGAATTACAATATCCTGAACTGGAGTATAATTTGACTGAAATTCATTGTATTTAAGTGGACTGCATTGAACTTGTTGTGTAAAGTTCTTTGTGATGACTTTTACTTTTGAAACTGTGATATATGAATACAGTGAATGAATCATGCTTTATGATTGTGCTATCAGCGTTGATCAGCTCTGTCCATTCATATACAAAAGTATATGCTCCAATATTCAACTTATAACTAAACTGAAGCAATTTACCATTACATAAACATGGATTTAAAAAAAAAAAAAACTTTAATGCTTTCATAAATATTTTTGGCTGAGGTATTATTGATAATGTTTTTGAACCCCTGTTACAGAATCTACCACATAAACAGCAGTATTGTACAAAAACATTTTTTATTATGACAGTAGTGGTACATTATACAAATAGGAGCTTGTGCCCACTGTATAAAAATACAAAATTCTTGATGCTATTCAGTGTTCTGGGCACCGTAAATAATCTGAAAAACCTGAAAATATTTGAAGTCTACTTGTAGTCAGTTTCATCTAGCTCTCAGTCTCATATTTTGACATTAAAGACTTTAAAAACCTGTCGTTCAGCACTTAAATGCCTTATAGTTTAAAACAGTAGCTAAGAGAGAAAGAGAGCTCTCACATATTCAACAGAAGCGTGTTGCAACTGCAACAAAGATCTGACTGGAACTGAATCTAACAGAGAAAATGGATGCAACTCAGGATGACCGGTGCATATAATGGAATGTTAAAAAAAAAGAAGAAAAAGATTCCTGTTGATTTATTCAAATCATATCTGAAAAAGTATTGAGTACCGAGAGCATTTCTTAGCTTTGATAAAACTGACCATGTCAATGTGGCTAACAACTAAACTGTATGTACATGTAAAAATGCATTTGCTCAAAATAGAAAACACAATAAACGGTAGTTTGCCCAGAGGCAGGAGGTCTCACACTTAATTATACAGGTGTCCTCAGAAAGATAGAAATTCTGGGGAGTCGTAAAAGATAAGACACACAGAGGTTTGTTAGTTACAGGAGCGTGATGCAACAGAGCATGATGCAACCATCCCTGCCCGCATTTTATCACACAGTTGGACTCCTCGCACCAGGACTGGACTCCAGTGAGGTAATGGGACGCCAGTTTGCCACCTCTTTCTTTGACTTAAGTTTGGGCAGACAAGTTTGGCCGAGGAGTGGGAAAACATATTAGGAAAAGTACACACAAAAGCAATCTATTAAACATGCGAGCATGCTTTTTTTTTTTTTAATAATATAAAATGACATATAGAAAAGCTTATTAAAAAAATAGCTGTGTTTCAGCAGTGAAGGTCCCACTTTGTTTTCTGCAGTGGTTTATTTTTTTAATTTATTATTCAAATGTTTTTTTTCCTATGTAAATTGGCCTCCACCTAAATTTATGTTGGAGTAAAAAAAAAAAAAAGACTTGATTTATTTTCTTTTAAGTCCGCAATCAAAATCTTTTTTGTGGCCTTCCTAGTTATAAATGAAAGCTGCACTATGATGAAAAATAGCCCGCGTGTAGATATCTTTGTGGGCAAAACACTTAAAAAAAAAGGCTGACAGTGTTGGTAAAATGTGTGTTTGTGTGGTTTTGTTAAACAAAAAAAAGAAGCTCAAAACTAAAATTGTAGCTCAAATAAAACGCCTCACATCTTCATTTCTAACTGAGTGGATGACATGTATGTCTTCAAACTTCTGCCTTGTTCTTCGAGTGCTCTGTAGCAGCCAAGCTTCCTTCGTTGTCTTCTTCCTCCTCAGGAACCTGGAAAACACCGAGGACCTGTTAACGTCTCTGCAGCATGATAGGACAGACCTAAATAATGTGAGTGTCCACCCGACAACAGATGAAAAACCGCTGTTCTGAGCACGAGCTGATGCAACAAGACACGTGTAAAATAAAATCATGATTATAGCCTACTGATGCCTTGAAGCTCATCTAACATCGTGAAAACAACCAATCTGATGACTTAAACAAACATTTAGTTGCAGCATCTGTCAATGCTCGGCGGTCAAAGACTGGAGATGGTTATTTATGAGGAATGGGACTTCTTACCTCCCAGTAAATAGAGTCATCAAAGCAGTTCTGATCTGGTGGCTGTCCCCAGAATGGCAGCTTCATTATAAAACCTTTGAAGAAGAAAATTCATTCAATTGCCCGTTTCTTTTCATTTGTCTGCAGGATTTACTCCAATGTGAGTTACGTGTGTGGTCGTTTCCACCTTCACCCACCTGTGATGGCTCCTCCGATCAAAGCGAACCCAAGGGAGGAAGCCAAGGCAGCTGCTTGCATGGCTGCATTGCTGAAATTCAAATAAAATTCAATCACTTCAAAATGACAAACGCTGTTGTAGGTTCATATGTGTAATGGCGTGTGAGATTTACCCGTCCTTCTTCCCCAGAGCCACTGCCACGATGCCAGCCAGTCCACCGAGGATGCCAGGCATGCCGTGCAGATTGTGAACTCCACAGGTGTCCTGGATACCCAGGCTGGATGCCAGGATGGGCTACAGAGGAGGAGACGAGCTACATTCTTCAAAAAGAGAAATATACGTCTTCTTTTCGGACTAAAACTATTTTTTTTTAACACTGTAATGTCCACTGTGACATCACCGCCCGGCTAGCTCAGTCGGTAGAGCATGAGACTCTTAATCTCAGGGTCGTGGGTTCGAGCCCCACGTTGGGCGCATATATTTTGGGCCGCTTGGTGGCGCATTGGTCAGAGCAAACCGTCCAAGTATTGAGGAGGCTACGAGTCCGATTACCAGAACATACCCCCCCATGCGTGTCTCTCTGCTTCATGTCCAACTCCTGTTTATAAAGGCAATTAGAGCCTTTATAAAATATTATAATATATATATATATCTGTACTCACTGAGAGGTACTTGAATCCCAGGGTAGAAATGATGCCAGCTATTAGTCCGATCAGCATGGCCCCAAATGGCTCAATGTTCATGTCAGCACATGTTCCCACAGCAACACCACCAGCCAAAGTGGCATTCTGAATATGCACCTGTAAAACATAAATATATTATATTATTATATATTAGACTAAATAAATGTGTGACCACATTTGTGTTTTGGTTCAGGACTGAGAATATTAGAGGAAAGGTCCCTGACCATGTCCAGTTTTCCTTTGTGCTCCACGAGGCTGGAGATGGCATAGGCAGAGAGCACGCAGGCAGCCAGGGAGAGGTAGGTGTTGATCACTGCTGTGAGCTGAGTGAGGCCTGGTTCAGCAATGGCTGAGTTGAAGCTGGGCCAGAACATCCACAGGAAGACGGTTCCTGTAGAAGATGAGACAGTTCAGGTTGATATCGAGCAGTCAGGAGGTGAGTGGGCTTTTGTGTCCACTAGGTGGCGCAAGTCATGCACGTGGAGGAGACTAGGGAAGAATTAGTGAGGCACTTCACCGCTGTGTTGTCCACGTAGAAATCATTTAATCATTTATACAGTTTATGGCAAAAGGGCACCAGGACCGGATCACCTTCATTTTAAGAACTGTATCCAAGTCCAAAAACACGAGTCAAATATTTAAGCCACTCAATATGCTAAGTAATTGCGCCCAGTTAGTGTTTTAGTGTTTCAAAGTGTTTGAGTCTTACCAATCATAGCAAATATATCAGAGTGATAAACAGATCCATCATTATCGTGTCCGTTTCTTAAACAAGGTCGGTAAAGTACTCGAGCCACTGCGAGGCCGAAGTAGGCTCCATAAGCATGGATGATCATCGACGCTCCAACATCATTGGCCTGTTAAAGGTAAGTGGACACAGATGTAAGTAAGCCTTGTTTCAAGGTAATGCAGCAACATCATCCACTTATGCTTTCATCATTACAAACTCACTTTCAGAATTTCTGCCACCAGATGCTCGTTGGCGGAGAAGATGGTGATCTCGAGAACGGTCATGATGAGGAGCTGCACGGGACTGGTTTTACCCAGAACAGCACCGAAGGAGATCAGGACTGTGGCTGTGCTGAAGTCTGCATTGATTATTCTGCAGCAGCAGGAGGACAAGAAGTCATCAGTAAAATGCGACGAAAACAACACCCAATCATTTATTTGCAAGTTCTTTTCATTTTGGTGCACTCCTCGTGAGGATAGTCACTTTGGATGCATCCATGCTTAAATCTTTTGCACATCTCTAAATATTCAAGTCCATCTCTTATGTGTATGATGTTGGAATCAGCACATTCAGACACGTACTTGAAGATGTTGATCTTGATCTTGCCACCATCCAGGTGCCAAATGCCCTGCATGAGGAGGCCCCACTGCAGGCCAAAGGCAGCCAGCAGCAGGTTGATGCCAACGCTGCTGAAGCCGTATTTCTTGAGGAACGTCATCAGGAACCCGAAGCCAATGAAAATCATGACGTGGACATCCTGAAACACTGCAGATAAGAGAAGGGAAGTCAGTTGTTTGTTTGTTTTTCTGTTCAGCGAGGACATGAATTAAATAAGACATGAATAGAATGGTGCTTCTAGCAAAAAAATAATATTGATATCCTTTTGACTGTAGTTCCAATGACATATTGAGAAGTTACTGGACTTAAGTCATTTCCCTCAATTGGGTGTGTGTTGCCAGTTGTTACCTGTTTGCTAGGAAAGCAATTTAATCACACTATGAATGGCATTCTGGGGGAAAAAAAGGGCCTTGCTGTTCCTGTTAGGTTTGTGACTTGTTTTCTATTAAGTTCATATGATCTTAATAAGTTTAAACTCGCAGAGGAAAGGATCGTTTGTTGGAGTCTTATCTCTCAGTGACAGCTGTTGGTCTGGCATAGACATCAGGGTTTTCAGTTAGACTGGATCCCAGTTTTGTCATTACTTTGTGGTGTTTTCAACTTTTGGCCTGAAAACAACATAAACTGCAGGCTCTGCAGAGTCAGGGTCTACGGGGATAAGTGTGGGGGGGATTTGTGTAGAAGTGGGCACTCCCTTCAAAAGTCATCAACATGACAGGAAGTTAGACTCTTGTTTCCATAAAGCCTTTAAGGTTCATGTGATGAGCTTCACATGTGGAAAATGCTTCAAGGTGGAGAAACGCAGGCTGGGAAACAATAGGCTTCATTTCCTGTGTTCTTAATGAGTATTTACTGTATGTAGCTCCACGTTGTCTGGACTGGACTATGTCATGCTTTAGAGGAATGGTTTAGAAATTCACAACTGTCTGTTCGTTTTCTTTCTTTCTTTTTGTGAAGCTGATGAAACAAGTAATTTCTATCCATATGTGAGATGTGAAGCAGTCTAGCATTATCATGGTTTAGCGACTGAAATCAATGAGAGTGGCTATGACCTATTCATAGACGTTCTGCATGGAGCTTGCTCGATTTTATGGCTGCGTACAATAACGTCGCTGAGTTACTGGATTTATTGTACTTGGCCATGAAATTGAGAAGGTGGAATAAGGAGGGTTAGGATGTGGGCAGGGTTAGATGTCCAACCCGCCCACTGCCATGTTTTGATTGGATTGTTTTTCTACTTTTGTCTACACATACAACAGTCTTAGTTTTTTTTTTTTAAATTTTAACAACTGGGTTCTTCATGCTCAATTATTTTTCCCTTTAGACAGCTACGCCAGACCCCGCCCCGGTGTAAAAACAATTATGCTGCGGCGTAACTGCCCACTGCATTATGGGAAACAATGCAAAGCTGCGTTCGGGATTTTTTTTCAAATTTATTTTTAGATATGGTACACCATGCAGATTAATAAATTGACTTTTTTGCTTACAGCAGATTGCACAATTACTTGTTTCCTACATACTACCTAGCAGGTTTTGACAAAATCAGCATGTCAGTCTGACAACACGTTGTCTTGACACGTAAGATAAAATGTGTAAAATGCTAAGATTAAAGGCCTAAGATTTACTTAGAAACAACAGAGATGTAGAATTTTATTTTATTTTTTAAAGTATTTTGATAACCTATTATTGTTTTATGTAACACAGAGAAAGAAAAGTAAAACCAGATCAATTAATTACAGGATTCGCTTTAGATGACCCCTCTGAGAGGCTTTTTTTTTTTTTTTTACCATCTCTTTAAACAAAACCAGGTATCACATTATCTCAGGCTGTTACATGTTAAATTTTATAATAATATGAGTTTTTTCCTAAGCTTTCCAGTTTGTGGTCCTGACTCAGATCTTAGGTGCACCCGAGTTATTTGCAGCAACAAGCTCCCTAATGTTGTTTACTTCACCATTTCCATAATGCAGAGGAAAAAAAACACCGTCTTAAAATGCAGCAGCCTTCAAAAGATAATAGTGAGGAAGAAAGTCTTCCAATCCTGTTTTCAGGACCATAATTTGCATAAGGAGTGAGTCAGCATGCCTGCCTTTGTGAAAAATCTCTGTATGCGCCAAAGATGTTGGGACGAGTTTATATTGCAATGAACTGGTTTAAATGCCTAATTATGATGGAAAAAAGAATCATCTGTTTTTCTCCTCATCCAGTGAGCACAGCAGTGCACTGAGTTGTGCAATTCTGATCAGGCTTAGAGCTGAAACTCTTGTTCCCAAGTTGTTCTTTGAACCCTCTCTGAATTTTAGCAGTCTTGCTTTATAGTAGGGGGCTCGTAGCGAGAAGTAGGTTGAGATGGCGGTGAAATAAAGTTGGAAGGCAGCCACCGTGACTGGCACCACGCCCAGATGTTAGGTAACGCATTATCTTCTGAAGAACTGGGTGAGCCAAGACCGAGGAGAATCCCCTAAGGAGCTTCTGTAACGCAGATTGTTCAGGAGTTATGTAACCAGCACAAAAAAAAAGGATGAATCGATATCGATTTATTTCAAGAGGAGCAAGAAATCACCTTTGATGTGATCGTTTTTCATAGCAACGATCAAATTAGAAACTTGCGCTGCGTTACATCACCCGGCAACCATGTCATTCATAGTTTATGGAAAATTAACATGTTGCCTGCAAAATAAAGATTCAGTAGTATTCTGCTTTGCTTTATTTTGATACAATAATCACTGATGCCTGGTGAGTATCAGATAATGAGTGGAGACAAGCACAAGCATCATACTTTCACTTACACTTTATGTACACTTTTCTTTTTTTTCATCTTTTGTTTTCTTTTTTTAAAAAAACTTTGCCACTTGTAGAGAAAAATCTGTCTGCATAGTCATGCTTTTTTCCCTACAAAAAAAGCTGAAAACTAGAAAGGCAGTCAAAATTGAAAAAAATCAGAAAAAATGATTTGTTGACAGAAAATGTAATTACAGCTAAAACATGAAGTTGAAAAAGTGTTACTAGTTTAGAGAGCGCACTAATCTATGACTCACACCCGCACCACCCAACCATAACAGACATATCTACTATCAAGCAACACCTTTTAGCTGCAGCTTTCCAGATGCAGAAGAGTTATCCAGAGACAAAAATATACAGTTGCATATAGAAAGTGCTCAATGCTTTCAAAATTATGTTTAGAAATGCTATAAAAGGATGCATTTTATTTTTATTTTTAGCTCCGCTGGTCATATGACTGCCCTCTGTTACCCCTGTTTGACTCAGTAATGTAAATCACATGTGATCCCCTGTATGGCTGACACTTCTCTGTGCAGGATCCTCTTGGCTTCTCAGCTGCATGTGTTTAACTTAGAAGCGAGCGCAAACCTCATGACTCCTTTGATTGCATTCAGCAGACTTAAACAAATTCTTCTATTTATGTTCGCAAGTAATGGGAAAATTACACTCTTAAAGCAGGTTTATGTCACTGACACATGCTGACCTTTTTAAGCCCACATCATACTTTATTTTTTTTATTTTATTTTTTTTTATGATTTCAAAATCAGTCACATTATGCTGTGACACCAAACCTGTATAGGGGTTAAAGATATTTTCTCAGTTTTTCTTTTAGAATTTATCCTATTAATCAATAAGGATGCAACACATGTGGCGTTTTGTAACCTTTTGATGCAACAAAAACTAAATCAGAAAACACTGAAGCATCCTTCTGAAGAGCATCCCACAGAAATGCAGCTCCAATAGACTTACTGGGGTAGAGATCCATAGGCTTGGCTTCTTCAGTATGAGTGGAGTTATGTTCATGTCCATGGCCTTTCCCATCATCATAGACCACAAACACTGCAAACAGGACGATAGTGATAAACTCCAAAATTAAGGCCACGATGGGGAACTTCAGCCTCATGTTGGTGGAATAAGCAGGCATCCTCAGACCAAGTCTGGTTATCTCTCAGCAGCTCTGAACGGCTGTCCCTCTGTATCTGCTGTTTTTACGGAGTTGTGCTGTGTGAAGGGAGGGAAGAAAGCAGCATCTGGTTTTAAACTGGTGAAGGTTTGATGGCGACCAATGACAGGGCAGAGGAGAGGGTCATCGGTGGTGAACACCCCCTCATGCACTTTGCTCACGAGGGATGGGTTTCCTCTGTGTACAGCAGAGAGGACAAAGCAAAATGCAAACATAATGTCACCCGGGGCCAGAGGGCGGACATGAAAGAAGGACTTAATGACTACTCATTCCAACTCATTTTTCACTGTCAAAGTTATTTCTGACTTAAATTCTGCCAGAGCCTTTAATGAAATATAGTAGAAAATGAATTTATAAACAAATGTATTATTAATGCTTACATATGTGCATTTAAATATTTTTTTGCTACGATGTGGATGATTTTTTTTGTCCTTATTTGCTTGGTTGCACATTGTTCCTCTTTTTTTTTTTATTTTAGACTGCTCCCTTGATATTTAACGATTTTGCAGGTTTTGTTTCTGTCAGTTTGGTTAGATAGAAACGATAAAGCACCATCATTTATTTTCATCCAAGAACTCCCAGATGCATGGCTGAAATTATAAAAACTTGATCCACAAAATAACAATTCAAGTCAAATTAAAAATAAAATAAATAAATCAATTCTACCTCCTGGTGAAATAATGGTTAAAAATTAAGAAAAAAGTCACATCAAATTCATTTAAAAACAACAAAACATTGGCTGAAGTGCTGGAAACCTGTTTCACGTCTTTGAACGTCCAGAAACGGTTAACTGGTTCATCAAAGTGCTCTCACGGGGGGGGGGTTGTGTGTTATCAATACATATATAAAATATATCTTAAAAATGAAGGTGCTAATCCTTTTAAAACTTTAAAAACCAGCAATAAAATCTAAAATCAAAACTGGAACTGGAAGCCAGTGAAGTGATGCCAAGACTGGAATTATACAATCATACTTTTTGTTTAAAGTTAAAGTTAAAAGATGAGCCGCTGCATTTTGGGGTTAAATGGACAGTAGATTAAAATAATCTAATGGAGAAAATATAAAAGCGTGCATACAATTTTGGAAAAGAAGGAATATAGACAGCAGTCACCTTGAGATGGAAAATACTAGATTTAACAACGTCACTGATCAAAATGTGACGAAAATAGAATATTGTGCTCTGGTACATAGGCTCATTCAGAGAATATGATTCTATTTGGTGGTAGGTAACTGATAATCTGAGATATTTCATAAATGTAAGTGATTTGTACGTAACATGAAGTCATTTTAATGACTGATTTTGGTGTTACTGGACCACAGCATAGAAAACTTACAAATGCAGGGCAGCATTTGAAAACGTGTACAACAGAAATATCTCTCCATAAAGAACACGGGATACTCCTGTGTAGACGGCACGGCTTGCTTCACATTTTTCTTTAAATTAGATTAGATTTAGCACTTTATCTCACCCCATACATGTATTTTTATTAACTGTAGGGGATTTTTTTTTTAAATACACTTTCATACATTTAATTGATTATTTATGTTTTTGTATACACCATCCATCCATTCATCTGTCCGTCCGTCCGTCCGTCCATCCGTCCATCCATCCGTAGGGGTCTGCTGGAGTCTATCCCAGCTGCAAAAATATTGCTCATCTATTGACACGCTCTTAAAGATACGTTAGGAAGAATAATGAACAAACGCACAGAATGACCAGTAGAGCCAGTATTGACTGTAAAACCTCAGGACGGAAGCCAGTTAGTAGCATGGTTAGCTGAATAATTTGTCATGTGATGAGAAGGTTGCAGAAGCAGATGAAAAATGCATCTGCGGAGCGACATAACAAAAGTCCCCCACGTTACCTGAATAGACATAACCATGTTTAAATTTAATTACAAAACGGCATTCGTGTTCCAACCCTTTAAAGCTAAACTTCACAAAGAAAGAAAATATCATTCCAAGTGTCCACCAGGCGTGACCGCCTCATTACAGCGCTGCTAGTCGTCTCATATTGATTTAACAAGCTCTGCACATTGTCATTCCACGCATACATATCCCTGCATGTCCCTGTGTGTTACTGCGTTCAAGTTACACGCGAGTTCAAGCCCTTCACCATAACTATTTGCTGTGGTGAAATGTAACAATATACATTTGTTATGTGCGCTGCTGAGGCACAAATAAGTCTGTAAGCAAGTAAAGGGCATTAATTTTCCATTTTTTGAGGTCATAAAGGGATTTAGATCAAAATACATAAAGACTGAATATCAGAAAACCCATGAAGTAAAACATATCACCATAGACACCATCTCTGAATAAAAGACTTTAACTTTTCCTGTGCAACCTGAAGACTACAGAAGTACATTCTACAGGTGAGCTGTTACTGATTTTAATCTCATGTTGGAACAACTACCAAGGACTTGACCTGCAAATAAAAAAATATGGCGCTCTTGTCTTTGCAACAGGTTTGCTTCAATGTTACCAAGTAAAATTTTAAAATCAATTCTGAAACTGGCTTTAAATCAAAGAAAAGATGATGAAGCAGGTACAAGTTTCATGCACTTAGTTGGATATTCCCATGTAATATTGTACTTTACTACATCTACGTCGCTTCATGCAGAGCTTTTTATTTGAGATCACGAGAAAACCGGTGCAGAATTAAAGGGTGCTTTGAACATCTGATGATCTAAAAACACAACTTTTCCTGAGGTTTGTGCACAGATCTGCACTTTATCTGAATGTTTGTATGGACATATCAAGCAGCATATGACTCTGCTCCGTTTCCCGCTGGAAACCGTCCAAGCTCACGTCTGCTCAGATTGGCCAGCAGGTTCTGATCCAGTAAGTGGCTCCCTGAGTGAGCATGCAAACAATTTAAAGGCCTGTGAATAAATTTCAGCAGGCCAGAGGTCCTCCATGAGAGCCAGGAGCTTCACAAATGAACTGAGAAGTTAATCACTGCCAGTGACATATTTCTGTTTGTCTTGAATCTGAGAACAGTGAGGGCTTTCCCAGACCCTTTGGGAAATTACTTCCAAATGTTGAGAGATAACCAAAACTCTGACACAACAGCGGCTACTACACTTGCAGTTACTCATTATTCAATCAATACGCACTACAAAGTTTTCCCCTCTTTTGTGGTGTGTTAAAGAGGATGAAATCATAAATTTGAAAAGCCTGGGAGGACTTCTGGTTCAGCTGGCGGTCATTCATTCATGGCAGTCACTCATAATTTTTCTCTTTCTGTCTGTCTTTCTTTCTTTTTTTAACCCTCACAATAAACTGTACCGTTGTGACTCATCTCATTTAATTCACTAATTATTTTTGCTTTGATATATATTCATAACAAGGGGCTCTGTGTTGTAGTAATTAGATAAAGTCTTTAATCTGTCATCCTGAGCCCTTGATGATCATCTCTTCTGCATCCAGCTGTACTTTTTCTGAGTTCTGACAAACAGCATGCGGACTGTTTACGTCCTTCCAGACTGATGAAGAATGAGAAAACAATAATAATAATGATAAAATGTCTGCATCCTAACAGCAGGTATCCCAGGGGAACAAGTGCTCTGTGACTGTTGCTTTTGTTATTTTGTCTTTTTTTATTGTGCATGTTTTCATGACATGACGGCTGTTGAACCCTTCAGTCATTGTGATTGTAGGTGTAAAAAGTGAGCATGGTTTTCTGCAGAAATGGAAGATACACTTGGGAAAAGGCACAGAAACTATACCACTTTTTTACTTTCTTTTTTTTTTCTTTCTTAAAACAAACACTGAAGAGTCCTGTAGTAATCAACTGTTTTAATTATTTTATGCCTTTTTTTCCCCCATGTTTTGCTTCGTAAATTTAAATATTAGAGGACCCATGCACCCACAGTGCTGTACTCAACTGTGGTAGTGAGTTGTTCCTGAGGTAAATATGTTATATTAAAGCTCATATTTTGAACCATAACTTGTGTAAACGTAGATGAGAGTTCCAGTCCTCCTCATTGAGTGACATGTATGTACTCGGCCTTGTACTCTTTTGACCAGAAAACTGTTATTTTGAAGGACAGCTGTTAATTATTTATACGCTGTGCTCCCATTATGCATGCCAAAGAGGTGGCATAGAGGCAAACTCCTAGATTGTATACAGAAAACTGGAAAAACATGTCTGTGGCATCTCTAAATGTTTTCTCAAGAGTTCTGTTTGTTACCATGTTGGCAGGAATTGACTCTGCCCAAACCCAGGATTAAACCAAAAATGGGTCAATGTGCAGAACGCATAAGCTTGACAAGTTAGAACACTCAGCTGACACGACCAAGGGTTCCCTAACCATCCAACACCCCTAACTGTGCATTATTTATGTAATTAAGTAAATTTGACTTTAAGTGATACATTAAAAGTCATTGATAATGCAGTGGTCTTGAATAATACATGTTTCTATGGTGACCAAAGTATGGAGGTCAAGCATCACAGTCAAATAATTGCCATAATTCATCGCATCATTCATTCAAGAATTTGAGTAATTTGAAAGAAAAAAAAAGATGAAAGGAAACTGGAAAGGCAACAAAAGACTGCTTTTGTAGAGGAATAAACATCTGTGCAGGTTAGTGGTGCTGATGTGGTAATTTATTGTAGATCGTTGACACACTGAGAAGACTTAGTGAACCACATCGCTGATTAGAAAACTTAGATAATGACCCCAGCGAAACATCAGTTTCATGTGAGACAACAGCTGCGGGAGCATTCTGCAGCTGCAGACCCATGGGGATGTGCGCTGCGGGTGTGGGTGAGTCAGTTAACACTGCTGTCTTGTACACATGGTTCCACCGTTACCAGCAGAGTAAAAGGATTTCAGTCTCTTGCTGAAAGTTCTGCATGAGGTGCTCTTGTTTTATGCTGGTTGTTTTAATTTAACATTCTTCCAATGCCATTTAAATGGCATTTTCTCCCTTCTGCATGCTTCTTGTGGCCCTAGTGGTAATTCTAGGAACTGCACATTCTTGTACTTCTGTAGAAGCTTCATAAAGGAAAACCAGATGTTTGCTCCATGTGAGAGTCAAGGATGTTAGAAGGAACTCAGCTATTTGTAAAACAGGGATTTTGTTATCTAAGTTACATCTAATTTGGACAATGATCAGCTTTTGCATGCAAATTTGTGCCCCTACTTGAAAGAAGAGAAATGTGAACTTACAACAGAGCATGGCAGCTGTCAGGTTCAAACACAGTTGGAAGTTGGACGCTAACGGTGCAAATAAGACACTGTGTGAATGTTCCCCATCTTTTTCTCCCATCTTCTGAATAAAAGATGGGAGAAATGGAGGGCTCAGAGGAAAGAAAAAGAACATCATGGCTCTTGATCATATCATTCCATGTGTTGTCCAGTAGGTAGGTTTTATTAAAGCTTCTTCTTCTTTTTGATCTAATGTTTATTATTCGCTGAAGCTTTACACACAAAATAGCAGTTGTAGTAAACCGCAGAGATTTTTATCACCATCACTAAGTCTGTGAAGACATATTGCATTCTGACAGGCTCCTTTAATGTTCAGTAATTTGCTCTTTCAGTATTATGTGGCATGGGCTGAAGGAAAGAAATGTGTTAGCTCTATCAAGCTCACACAAGCGGGCAAAACCTGAACACTAGAAAGTACATCAAAAAGCTAACAGAGAAGGAATTCTTTTATCAGACAAAAAAGAAAATCTGTTTCAATCTGGCCTCCCTGTGAACTTCACATTCCAGGAAAGCCATTAGGCCATTTATCTCTCCTCACTCACAACCCCAACGTAAAACACAGATTTGTGGAAAGTAAACAAGTCATCAGGCCCAAATGCGCTCCTTTTGACTCCGATCCTCGTGTACCGTTACGCAATACAGACAACTGGACAGAGCTCTCTGATGTCCCACGTTGCTTTTGAACCACACTCACTGAACAGTTGATACTCCATTCACTCGGTCCATCCATCACAGCGGTGAGGCTCACTGTAACGGTGAGACGACTCGGCGGATGGAAGGGATCACGGAGCGAGGGAGTCGGATGATAAATTACTGCTTCGGTTTCTTTTTAGTTTTCTGTGTCAGGACATTCCTGGAAAAGTCTTAGTGTGCCACATGTCGGGGTTAAACTGAGGTTTGGGCATGTAAAAGCTGAACGTGTAATGGTAAACATTCACTTCAGATCAATACTCTGAAGTAAAGGAAAATCTTTCCTTTTATCCATCCAACCTGGGTGGGAAGAAATGGTTTTTCACTTGAAAGTCATTTCTTAAAATGTCCCACTTTTTGAGGAAAAATGGTCCCAGAGAGACTGAGATTCCTCCTGATGCCACAGCTGGAAAACACACTGCAACGATTCATCAGTCATCTTTAACCGACATTTAATTGACATTTAACAGCATGAAGTTAACTCTTTAAATATATTAACAGAGAGATGGTAAAGTTTAAAAAAAAAAAAAAAATATATA
>JBAMYA010000017.1:3790191-3808728 GCA_037176975.1 Arrhamphus sclerolepis
ACCAAAAACAAACAGAACCCTGAAGTCACAGCAGCAAACAAAAGAAAACACAACAAAACAAGATCAATTTTCACTTAGGATTAAAGGGGTTAATGGAGCATAAAACTTAAACACCGTGCTGTAGAAAGACAAAAATTGTGAATTTAGGTGATAAGTCTCTAATTTTGGCACTAACAAAACACAAATCTCACATGTCTTATAGCTACCAGTTCATTTTGATGAGTTGCAGTCTGGAGCTTACGGATTTATTTATTTATTTATTTGCATCAGTTATATTGCTGTTTGTTTGTTTGTTATTATAAGTGTTCGCAGGGCTGATGTCGTTTCGTGTACATGATGATGCTGATCTGCTTCCCTCCTGCAATAAACACTTGTAGGCGCAATCCGCATTGCGCATGCGCAGAGCCATCGCTGCCTCTGCTGGCAGACATCATCATCTTCATCATCACAGGTTGGACTCAGCATCCTCATCAAGGAGGGATCCGGTTTCTGTTGTATTTATTTCTGCCCTCTTTTTTTTTCTTTCTTTCTTCAAACCGTCGCTGCCACTGCGGTATCATAAAAAAAAAACAGCACAGAGGGAGCAGAAGCTATAAGATGAAGAAACGCTATGTGGACGCGAACAGGCTCCGGAAAATGAAAAAGCTGAAAATCACGGAGAAGCTGTCTGAGAGGTAGCCGAGCGCCGCTTTTGTTGTGGTGCCCGTCTTTGTGTGAATTTCAGCCCCGTCGTCGTCCTGCTCACCTGTTCTTTCACTTCATCCCTGTTTGTGGTGTCACATGAACCGCTGCTGGGCTTTAAAAAGGCTTTAAAGCGTTTTTTTAAAAGGCTCTGAATGACGGAGGTGTTGAAGTTACTTCATTGTTTACAGAGACAGAAAGCAGCAGCTGTGCAAGTTCATGTCGGCCTGCTTTTCCTTCATTCTCCCCATCGCTTTTACACTGTCTCGTGCTTCTTTTCTTTTCTTTTTTATATCCTGTACTTGCTGTGGATGATACTGATAACTGTATTTTATAAGACAGAACAAAACAAGGCAAAAAAAAGGAGCTAGATTAAAAATATATATATACTTTTTCTTTTGATAGATTTATTTCCACAGACCATAAAAGCTATGTTATTTATTTTGCAGCTTTGAACACAAACGTGTTTCAGAGCAGCTTTGTTTAATTTTGCAAAATGATAGGATGTAAAAGTCTCTCTTTCTGTGTAAAATGATTTGCATGCTTGACTGCTTTGTTTGAAATCCTCTTGATATTACTATACTCCATTACACTGGAAATATTGCAAGATAGATTTGGACTTAAATGAATCCAAGATGTTCCCTTTTCTCATTTCTTCTGACTAAATATCAAAGGAAAAAAAAAATATTTACCAGTGACTCTTAAAATAACAATGGGATGATCTTATCTGATGTATTGGTCTCCTTTTGTCCCTTCTCATTGCTGTTGAATTATTTGCATAATTATATGCCGTATTCTGAAAATTTCTTTGAGTGTGATTTAAATACAGGCTTAGTCCAAATTTAAGTTGTACTTATATAAAAAGTACCATTTAATATTTTCTTAAGATCCCTGTAAAATCCCTTTCATACGTCTCTTTTTTGATTGAGTAGTATTTTCAATTTAAAACTGTTAATCTTCATGTTTTGCTGTTATAAAAAACACATGAGATGCATTGAATGAGATTGGTTATTATTAAAATTATGAGACAGATTCAAACTCGCAGAAGGATGCTCTGGTGTGCTGTGGTGCTCCCCCTCTCCTCCAGATGAAATATTGCCATGGTAACCAAACAAAGGGGTGATGTGATGGCAGTCTATGGATGAGCAGAACAAAGGAGGAGACCACAGCTTCTGTTTGGCTCATGGATGCCTAATAAAAAAGAATAAGGGGACAGTGCTTGTTCTTTGTTGCATCTTTTTAAAAGCATGGACTGCATTTTTAAGGTGCACTTGCTCAGTTATACATCCAGTGTTTAATTTCAAGTGCTGCATTGGGGTGCTTGTATTTCACACATAAGTGTCTGAAACATCGTTATTTAATAAAGATCAGATTTCCTTTCCCTCCTCCATCAGTTCAGTAGGACTTTATCCACTTGCTGATGTTTCTGCTTAATTGCAGTGATGTTAAAACGCGTCACTTTTCTTTGCAGCGCGTACACCTTCCTAAAGTTTATGGTGATGTGGACGCTGGTGCTGTTGGCAGATTTCATCCTTGAGTTCAGACTGGAGTACTTGTGGCCATGCTGGCTCTTCTTTGGGAGTGTGTACACCACTTTCCACTGCCACGGGCTGGTGAGGACTCCCTCTGTGTCATTTCATATTCTGTGCAGCAGACTTGATGATGAAAGCCAAGCAACAAACTGTCTTTTTCTTGTGCTTCAAGTGAAAGAATTTTATGCATTTGACTGAAGCCACTTTGTTGTTTGTTTTCACAGGTCATTTGTGTTGTTTTTGTTTGTGCTGCCTTCACCCTGGACATCTTTTGTTTAATTTTTGTTCCTTTGCACTGGCTGTTTTTTGCGGCGAGCACCTATGTATTATTCAATTATATATGGCATACAGGTGAGTATGGATTTATTTGTCATAAAATATTCTAAACATTTCTTTTCATACAAATATTTTTGTATAATTTTTATATTCGTACTTGAAATTGTTATAATTTATCAACAATTGAGATTTAAAAAAATGTAATATTGGCAAATAATTTCCATTCTATGCTTTTTTTTTTCTTAAACCAGTTTAAAATGTGCGCCAATGACTCGTCGAATTGTTTCTTTTTCATTTTAGCCTTAAGGACGTGTGATTTCTAAGAGAAACTTGAAATTTGATCTCATCGCAGCAAAGGACAGTTGTCCACATTTCTTCATTTTATCTTTTAAGAGCTCGGGCCCCATGAAAGCAGCAATGTTCCTCAAACCTGGCTTTGTTTCTCTGTGCAGCAGGTGGCTTTTAATGTCATTCCTTCGTTCAAATCATTTGATTTCTGTCTTTAGAGAAGGGCATCTGTATATCGACAGTGTCGCTCTGGATTCTGCTTGTGTACACGGAGGCTTCACTTCGACTCAAAGATCTTAATACCTCTCATCCCAACCTATCTCATCTTTTTGCTGCACACTGGTAGGTTTCTTTTCTGGACCACTGCTGTCGCTATGCATGAAGTAATTCAGTCTAGACATTTTGAATCACTGTGACATCACTCAGATTCTGGTGTTTTCAGTGACTGTTAATGTCTGAGGAACCTGGAACTTAAAGTGTATTCTCTTTTTTTCACTTTTAGTATTGGATATCCAGTAGTTTATCTGGGGTTCGATGCCACCTGCTACTTCACCAATATTTTTAAGCTGCGCATTCAGAAAGCCGTGCAGACTGAGAATGACTTCCACATGCACCTCCTTCAGCACTCGCTCCCGCCAGGTTTGCAGGTTTACTCCAAGACGGGCACAGATGGCAGCAGCAGTAAGTCTGTGCACCTGCACCAGCCGTTCAGAGGCACTTCCAACTACCATTCTTACAATCTCCAGCTTTTTCACTTTGCTTTTGCACTCACAGTTGCGTATTACAAGTGGTCCTTACCTCGAGTGATCTCAACACTTGCCATGAAGTGTTCATGGGGATTATTCTCCGCCAGTTACACTGGCAGATTAGCCATCCAGCATATATCCAGCAGGGGGAAACAAGCAATGCCTTTGCGCACAATAGAACTGCTTATGCCTGGCCTATATGTACAAAAGAAGATGACCTAACTTGAAACAAATTTCTGCATTATGCAACCTAAAGGGAAAAATCTGTTATTTTCACATATGCACAGCAGTCCTGAAAAATTCTGGATTTGTTCCAGAGGGGCTGAATGTGAAGGTTGAAACGCATGTCCATAGCTGGGGAGACTTCATGCAGACTTTAAGCAGCCAGCTGCCACGTAAGACGTCTGTGAGACAAGACATGATGATAATAGGATGATTGTTTCTGAAGTTAGTCCCTACGGACCTGTATATTGAGTGTGAAAATTAAATATTTGTGTGTGAAAATGAGTTTGAATTAAGGGATTTGGGAGTGCCGAGTTTAAAAAGAATGATCAAAATTGTATTGAGTTTTTATTCATATGACAACATTTCTTCTTATCAGAATTGGACAGCGTTTCTACACTAATGGGTTTTCTGAATTGCTACTGTTTGTAGCAAAAGCTGTTTTCTTTTTTTTTTTTTTTCCAAACTTCCTGGAAGGTTCTTTGTATATCTGTTGACTGTAATTGTGTTTCCACCCTCCAGAGTTAAGTGATGATATTGATCTTTTGGTTTTTTGCAGGCTCCAAGTGGAAGCTCAAGTCTGAATCGGGCCAGTACCAGTGTCAGAACGGCGCTGTGGTGGCCCACGATGACACACACACTCTGGAATGCCTCCAGATCCGCAGCGAGGAGAGACCAGCGGAGAAGGTATCACAGGAGGTAAAGCCGGCAGAATCGAACCGGCGGCCGGTATCAGCCAAAACCGGTGTGGTCGAGTCCAAAGATCAGCTTCAGACTTGGGCAGGACGACCAGAATCATCTGTAGCCCCAGAAAATCTACCTCAGGAGGAGCAGGGAGCTAAAGCCACACGGGCGACCAAGAGTTCCTCACCAAAAGCCCGCAGAGGCAGCACAAACACTCCCTCACCACCTGCAGGGAGGACTGAGAAGAAACAGAGGTCCAGCTTGAAAACAACCAGTCCCAACAGGGAGACAGCAGACAAGAGTGTCACAGCGGCTCAGAATTTCTACGCCGAGCAGATGAGCAAGTAAGACCAGTTTAATTTCACTTTAACTAAGCTATAGGTTAAGGATGATATGGTGAAATTGGTGCCAAAAAGCAGTTTCTTGTCTTGTCAGGCTGGAGGCCGAGCTGCGGAGGCTGAAGGGCGAGCTGCAGACGAGTAGGCAGACCGAGCAGGAACTGAGAAGTCACATCTGCAACCTGACCAACAGCGAACGGAGCCTGAGACCCGAAGTGTCCCTGCTCAGACAGTCCAACATGCTGCTGCAGAGCAAGTGAGTGAAGCAGCGAACCCGCTGAGGGAGCCGAGACTCTACATCTGTGCGTGGGCTGTTTTACACATTACATCATATATAAACACCACAGAGGGATGAATGCATGCAGAAATGCTGCCTGAATGTTTTATTCATGCAAACACAGTTATGGGATGATGGCTGTTGGACAGATTTCTAATCTACCTTCAGAGCGGCGCACAAATCAATATCACACTTGTGCATTTTTTATGGAGGCTATAGAACCAGAGAAGAGAAAATGCTGATGTTTTCTTCAATTGATTCTATTGATAGGGAATAATTCAGTCCATTGCTAATAGTCTAATCTACATTAGCAGACACGTAGAAGACAAAGACGTGTTATAACCACGGTATTAAATTTAGCTTCATGACTCATAATGCAAAAATGAAAACCAGGTTTACAGTAGTTAGCTGCAAACACACTTTAATACTCTAAGCTCATCTAAAAGTGAAAAACATGTATTAGTTCATGCTGTCACAGAGGTACTGCTATCAGAATTACTACATCAAAGCAGACCAGCCAGCCGGGGGCTTTAAATCATGTGTGAGATGAACAAGTTATGCAGTTTTGATCAGCTCCACTGGCCCTGATAAGACATGCTCCACTTTCAAAGGAAGGTGTATTTGTGGTCATTAAAAAAATCATTAAAAGTGGATTTAATGTCTCTGCTTCAGGATTCTGTGCTTGACTAAAACCAAGCAGAGGGACAAGCAGACCAGCGTGATGCTGGAGAAAAAGACCAGAGCAGAGGCAGAGGCCAGACTCTCTGCTGAGAAACAGTTGACTGAGCTTCAGGCTCAGAAACTGGAGGAGTCGGCAAACACAGCACGGAGTCTACCAAACAGGTAAATCGCTCCTGGCAGACCTTCTATGTTCCTGCAGTAAGTCTGTGCCTTTAAAGTGGCCGTGCATCTTCATTTACATCTTACTCAGAGTGATTAGACGCTGTATACCTGTTGGCAAAGTGCCAACAAAGGTATTTTGCAGCAGCAGATGCACTTTTAGATGGTCATCTTTCATTTCTAACCCATGCTTAGGCCACGTTCACTGCAGGCAAAAGTGACAAGAAAATAAAAAAGTAAAAATCTGAATTGAGCATAAAGACCTGCATAACTGTACCATGTGAAACAAATAAACAACATGGGAAAGTATCCCACACGTCATGTGTTTTTGCTGTCAATCACTTTTTTAAATGACCATTTTAACTTGAAGTGCTAATGAAATGTTTCCTTCTTTGTAAGCTGGTCTTCATTTCTAATGAAAGTGCCGTGTCATCACTCAGAACTGATGCTCTCTCCATCTCCAACATCAGGCAGGAACACTGTGAAACCCAAATGTTAAGGAAAAGAGTTAAAGATCTAGACACAGAGTACAAACAACTACAGCTGGAGTATCAAGTGAAAGAGAGTCGTGTGCTAGAACTAGAGAGAGATGTTGAGGTATCTTTTTACTCTATTTGGGAATGAACTTGTGAGTTTTCAGTGTCTGTGAGTTAAAGTGAAACTTCATCGTCCTGAGTTGGTCATGACCTACCTTTGTTTTTGTGCCTTGTTTGAGTTAAAACTGAATTGCGCTCATTGGGGACATTCAGTGTTTTTGTGTGTTTGTTTTGGCCTGCAGTCAACATTTTGCACTACGTTACCACATGTGATATGCAGTGTTATTGTATGGTGGTTGTTGTCTGACATCAGGTTTGCACATGACTGTACTGTGTGGTATTTGATCTCATCTTAGTGACATGATGCATGCAGAAGCACAGGTTTTATTCTAGGAAAGATCTTTGGGTCAAGACCATCTTTCACAAAATACCAGAGATTGTTAAAAAAAAAAAAAAAATCAGTGTTAATGCAGAAACAATTCTCTTTCAGAATATTTCATTTGTGATGTTCGTTTCTTCTGAATGGCTGACCGATCGATCATCTGTGTGTGAAAACCGTTTTCTTTCTCTGGTGCATTGGTTCCCTGAGCAAATCAACCCAAAACCACATTCATGAAGGCAAAACTTAAGTAAAGCTCTGACTGAAAAAAGAAAACAGAAAAAGAATCAAATATGCTTGGGAAATCAAAGCACTGAATCCTTCAGGTGGCCACAGGAGGAAGCTTTTGTGTTTCGTTCTCATTGATGACATTATTTATTCACTTATTCTTTGGTCCCAGGGTTTGGGAAAGTACCGCTGTGTGGAGAAAGAGACGGACATGCTGCTGTCCACTCTGTCAGCCATGCAGGAGAAAGCTCAACATCTGGAGTACAACCTGAGTGCCGAGACTCGCATCAAGCTGGACTTGTTCTCGGCGCTGGGTGACGCACGCAGACAGCTGGAAATCGCTCAAGGTTCCGTCTTTGTTTATGAAATACATAATCTAATTACGAGCTCATTCTTGAGCTCTTTCCTGCATTTTCCTGTGCTTTCAAAAGAAAAGTGTCTGTCTATTCTAAAAGATGTCGCCAGTGTTCACTGTGCTTTTGGATCCAACAGCACCACCGTGTGGTCATTGATGTTGTTACACACTCTGCTCAGATGTTTTTTTTCAAAATAGTTATGATTGGTACTCTTTTCATCCAGAGTATTTAATTCAAAAAAGAAAAGAATTTGCAAAACTACCACTGTTGGTACAATAATTTTCATCATTGTCTCTAGCCTTCTTCATTTTTTCACCCTTTACAACATGTTTTGGTGCAATCAGCTCATTTAAATGCACTAAATTTGTAATTGCTGGCTTGCTTTTAAAATATAGTTATCATTTGTTTCTGAATCTGGCTGACAGATCATGTCAAAGATCTCATAACGTTATAGGGCAGTTGGAGCCAGATGACACAAATTTAGAAACTCAAAAGACTGTCTTGAATTTTAGAAAGTGGTCAGACATGTTTGTCTCCTGCACAACATGCCATAACATCTTGCTGCTTTGGTAAATTTCTGGCTGTGCTTTTGTTTTTTTTGTGCTTTAGAAAATCAGCTTGTATCTCTCTTGATCACTTCCATAATTTGAACTTCTTTTAGCCACCATTGTCACTAGAGAGATTCACGGGGTCAGAGAGGTTTTTGGTCGCTGCTAAATCCCGTGCGATGTCCTCATACATCCTTTACCTGTCTGACAGATAAAGTGAAGAAGCAAGACAGGGAGATCCGTGAGATGAAGCAGAAAACTGCGGAGGTGATGGCAGTCAGCCCTGGCGTCTCCTATGTGGCCCCTCGGCCCCAGGTGCCTCAGTATCTCACCAAGCTACTGAACTCTGAGCGCTACCTGGTGAACCCACGAGCATTGATGTATCAGTGTCTGAAGAAATGAAAGGACATCGCGGAGCCTTGGGAGATCCTCATCCTTCCTCATCAGTACCAGAGGAGTTTTATTACAGAGCTAAAAGACACAGCGAAGACACCTACTTCCAGTCACGAGAGGAAACAGTGCGAGCCTCCACAGGTCAAACGCCTTCTGCACTGTTGGTGCTAACTTGACATTGTTTTCGGTATTTTGAATTTCCTGCCACATCAAAGCTCTCGGGAGTTTCACTCTAAAGCGAGGTACCAAGTATGCAGAGCTACGTTCGGCACAATTGTAACCATGATCATTAAAACACAAAGTCAGCATAGAGCAGAGAGAAGCACGTTGCCGCTTATTCACGTCCTCGAGGCTGAAAGTGTGATGATTTGGTTGATTCTACTCAAGTAACAAAGAAGTCACATGAACGGCAGGAAGTTCACGTTTGGGAAACCCCAACCATGTTCCTCTCATCTGTGGAAAAAAGAAATTTCAGATTGGCAAACATAGCCAGTAGTTATTAAAGAACAAACATTATTTATCCTTTGGTGTGACCAAAAGGTTCCCTACTGCATCTCTTAAATATTCGATGACCACTACGTACATTTGTCATTTCAAGAATTACACTTGCAAGAGTTTAACATTTTTGGGGATTTAACCTATGGCGTCAATCCAGTGCCAAAATATATTGTGGATCAAAATCTAAAATCTGAGAACCAAAGTCCTGAATCAGAGAAGGTAAACCTCCTTTAACCAAGAAATCAAATTCTGTAAACAAAGCTCAGTCGTCTTTCTCAGATACACTTTTCTTTTCTTGCTATCAGAACTGAAACCATGGCTGTTTTTTTTTATTTTTTTTATTTTGTTTTTCTTCAAAACACGTTTTTCATCTGCGCTTATTCTCGTCTTGGTCGCAGTTGTACAGAGACTGTCAAATCAGCACCAATCGCGTCAATCTACAGCGGTGAATGTGGGACATTGTCCAGATCTAGGAGTTCATTGGCTGCTGAATGACTCAGCACTTTCTGTTGAGGTCAAAGTGCCAAATTCCCGCTGATAAATGCCAACTTAGCAACTTAATTGTTATATTTAGCAAATATTTAGACCCCTTTAGTGACCCTTAAAACATTTTTTATGGTGTTATTGGAGACTTTTGAAGACTGACGTGAAAGCCTTTCTAGTCCAGATAACACTCAAGGCTCTTTTACAACACAAACAGCTTTCTCTAACACACACACACATTATCACTTTATTTATTAGACAGTATTGTTTAGAGAAATGCATCCTCCTTCATGGGAGCGCATGCAGCTCAAACTAGACACTAAATAAGGAAGGTTAACAGAAAAACACCATCCATTTTTTAACCTTACTACAAAAGTCTTAAATCTTGAATCATTAAATTGAAAAATAAAATAAAGATGATGCTCTAGGTTAAGATTATTAGGTTATCATAAGCATGCAGTCTTCTTGTACTTAGAGAAAGAAAAAAACATGAGCATATGGACATTTATAAATATAACTATATAGGGTAAATTTAATGGTCTAGACTTGAAATGTCTTTTCACAACCGTCTATGAAGAGTTTTCGTGCGACACACTGATCAAGAGCATCAGCCTTCACTTTCTGAGATGTTTCCAGTCAAAGTCAGGTCCAAACTTTCCTTTCCGATCATTTATCGTCATCAATGAACATGAGAAAGAAGACATAACCATAGTTTTAGCTGTGCGCGGGGGATTCTCCGGGGGATTTTCTCACCCGTTCTCCATGACGCGATGATGTAAAGTCATTTTATTCTCAGTATATATGGAGCTGAATTGACGTCATGTTAACGCTTTATTTAAACAACTTCAAATTTACCGGCTACTTTATTGACAAAAGAATTCCATTTTTAATCTAATCGAAATTAGTAATTTGTATGTCTTAATATTAGACATATTTCAATCTAATCGCGCTAAAATGTACGTGCACAAAAAGCAAAAGAAAAATCAATAATTTTCATCTTTTCATCAAGTGTCCCAGTATGCTGTGATAGTATGTTTCTTGAAACTGAAGCAGTTGATTAATTTATACGTTTCCGCCTATAGTAGTCTGATGTAAACTTACAAATGATCAAGTTTGAGGGATTTCAAACTGCAGCAGATTATATAAACTTTATCATGTGTGTCAATATGATGATAAGATCAAAAATGACAAATCTACTTAATATTCAAAGTCCAAAGGAAGTAAATTAAGTTAATGAACTTTTAGTAATACGATCATCTTTATTGGATAAATGGGAGTCCAAATAATATTCTGTATCAAAGAATAAATTTAACTGTCAACTTTTTTCAAAGACAAGTGTGCAGCAAGATGTTCTTGTCTGCTTGTTTGTAAATAGATAATTATTTGGATTATGCTGAAATTCAGACAAAAGTTTGTGGTTTCATCAAGTTAACGTTTTTATGATGCTTATTGTGTTGGAACGAGACACCAGAGGGTGTCTGGTACGAAGCTTCCCAGCTTCTGTCTGGGAGGCTCTTCAGACCAGTTAATTGTTGTCATGGTAACCCAATAAAAGGAGGAGGTGCAGGAAAAAGGAGCTGCAGCATTTCTGAGTGACAGTTTGATGCTGGATTAACAGGAAAATACCACGTGGGAGATCTGAACTGACGGCTGCCACTCCACCCATGTGTTAAAGTGGATTTGTGAATAACAAGGATTTGGTTTTGACCAAACACGGCTCACGGATTTAATTACTGTGCCTATATGAATTACTTTCAAACTGGGAAGTAAAACACTATTTAATGTGAAAGAGTACTGTGTTTGAATTGAAGTGCTATGTACTGTTTTGTAGTTTTTGTTTCATTCTTCTTTTCCCCACGATGTACAGAATTGAAAAGTACCCATGAAGCTGAAAAACACTCATAAATGGGATGTGGCCATTTTGGTAGCTTTTTATTTAGAGTGCATTTCTAGGGTGTTTTATATGAAAGCTATTTTTTATTCTTGCTGTACTTCTACTTTACTGCTGTAATTTTGTACGGCATCGTGTTTGTCAGCATGAAATGTGTTTTATTCAACTGTTTGAGCACACATTGTGACTTTATGTACATGAATATACCTGTACAAGGGCTATCGTTTCTAAATCATTTTTTGAACAAACAATACTCAATTCCAGCCGTGATCCTCTGACGTTTAAGATCACACTTCTGAGATTTTGTATGAATTATTTAAACTATTGAATTTGTCTAATTTGTGTCTTGTGCACACATTATTTCTCCTAACAGCCTTCTACAATGTAATTTTCTGATTTTAAATATAAAACTTTTTATGCAAATTGAAAAGGTTTCTGGGTTTTTTTTTTGTATATTTGCTTTAAAACTCCCAAATTCAAAGCGAACATGCAGAAAAGAGAGGGAGAAAAAAAAAAATCTATATCCCATTTTTAAGATTACCTACTGGTGATGCTGCACAAAAGACATGAAGCGCTGATGATAGGATTTCTCTGTTGTTTTTAATTTAAGGAAGTGGAAAAAAAGAGGGTAAAAGCATCGTGGAAACAAAGCACAGTGTCCAGCATACAGTGTAAACGATGGTTTCCAAGCATGCCAGGCAGTCCCACACTTGTATCTACAGACCCTGTTTGAAGGTAGTCACAGCATAGAGAAGACGAGACATTTTCAATGACTCCCATTTCCAAATCGCCTACGTTCCTCCTGTTGGTGTGCACAAGCCGGAGGCCACAGGACATTTCCAACAGGATACAGAAGTGTACAGTTGTGCAAACTAGCAGAAAGATCATCAGTTAAGAGTGGTCTGAACCTGTAACTAAATAAGAGGTGGGAGAACAGTGTTGCACAGACAGCGTCAGCCGTGAAGAAACTGAAAGTGCCCCAAAGGGGGGGAAAAAAAAGAAAAGAAAATCCACACATTGATGAGCATAAGCTGACAAAACTTTGTCTGATAAATAACCTTAAATCCTACAGAGGAGAACTGAACCAATTCCAGAAGCGATTTTATTGCGTGTATCGTTTCCGTTTAGACACTTAGCATTCATGATCATTGATGAAGTGCTTAAACACCAAAGCAGCGCCACATGGATTCAACCTTTCTGCTGTAAGATGCCAAACCTACAGACAACTTTTCAGTGAGCTAGGACATACCGATGCGCGCTGCAACATTGGACCACAGTCAAAAAGAAACAAAAAAAACAAAATAAAACTCCCTTTCATGGAAAATAACAGTATGATTCAAAGAAAATGATCAAAGATACATTCAAACAACCACCGGCCTTTGGTGTTGGAAGTGAAGTACATTACACACTCAGGAAGAGACAAAATGGGTTTTTGTTATTTTAACTTGCTCATCAGATTGTGTTTCAGCTGAATATTTATGACTTTGTTGCACAATTAATAGAAATATAAAGTAAAATTGACACTTCTTCTGTTTTACCAATTTGATGCATTTCAGAGCCTTCTGAAACTGATACAAGGTGAGACAATGCCTCACTCACCGTTCAAGAGAAAATTTAAGGATCCAGACAGCCAGACTTTACCTCACGAGACCATAATACACGCACTTCAGTATGCAAGACAACAAACATACAGACAACTATCAAACAGTTTTAGGTAAAAATGTTTAAAATACAGTTTTAACACTGACTTAAGGAAAATACCTCTGTTATCTGTTTTTTTTTCCTTGCTTCTATCATTTCTTTCCTATTTCAGAACTGAAAGAAATAAGCAAAACAGTGAAAACACTCATATTCTCCATTAAGTTGTAACTAGGATTTCCTCTTTTAAAAGAGAAGCAGATGGCTGTATTGGGTGGGGTGAAAAAAACAAAACAAAAAAAAAAAAGATAGAAAGCAACAACCACTTAGTGGCAGCTTTTTCCCACCAGAAGATACAAGGACAGGCTGCAGGATCTGCAGTCAGACCAAGGCTTCCTCCTCTGTCCTCGCAAAGCTTTCCTGCAACTCAGACATGAAGCAAAAGCTAGTCCTGCTGTGGAGGACGAGGAAGGCTGAGAGAAGGCCTGGGCGAGTCCTCGGCTACGAGGAAACCGTCACCGGATTGAGAGAACCATTCCGGCCGTAAAACTTCGAGAAGGCCTCTTCAAGAACGGATGCGAGGCGTGGCTGATCGCCCTGAAACGCAGAGACAATAATGAGAAATAAAATCCTAAAACAGTGGTTTTATAACATCTCCTTAATGTCCTAAGTGGTCAGCCAGGTCAATTAACTTCACTTGCCTCGCTGATGAATCCCAGCTGAACGAGTTCCACGGCCAGCTCCTGCACATTCTCATCTGAGGAAAAAAAAGCCATTAAAGTGACCCTCTGATAAAGATCTGGCACTGCACAGGTTCTTAAACATGAAGGAAGCAGTAATTTCTAAAAGACCATGATGTGATGGTGAAATATCACGGAAATCAAGGTACTTACTTGGTAACAAATCACAGCTCAAATGCCTGTTCAACTTATCCTCGAGTTTCAACAACAATGTCAGCTGTATGTACAACAAAGTATGTTTATTTTAAGTAAAATAAGAAAATACAGTTTCAAAAAACATATGCAAGACTTGGACGCTTAGACAGGACTGAGACTTACATGATGCTTTGTGCCCTCCTCAACGGTCTCAATATTGCACTGCATCTGAAGGACCTGGAAGTAACAAAAGAACAAGCATTACAAGTCTAACAATAGTGAAACTCCTCGTGAAGATGCTGCTGAAGCTGGTAAGAGAGTGTCGTCCTGTACTGGCATGGACTGAGAGGTCACTCAGCCAGGAAAAATTACTCCAAAAGGAACAAACAAACAAACCAAAAAGCCAAATTACAGTTCGCAAATGCAAACTGGGAAAGATAGCTGCATATTTTGAGACATGTCCAGCAGCCTGACGAACTAAAATTTGTTTGGCCACAATGATCGTTATGACGTTTGGAGGAGGAAAAAAAACAACGAGGGGGGTATGCCAGCCTGAGAACGCCATCATAACTGAAGAACTGTGGTGTACATGGACAATGACCCCAAGCATATCTCCAAATTAGTTACAACGTGTCTTAAGGACAATTAAGTTAATGTTTTGGAGTGGTCATCACATCTGGAACAGCTGGAAGGATGTGTGACTCAGTTACACCAGCTTTGTCAAAATTCCAGGAAATTATTGTGAGAAACTTCTGGAAGGAAACCCAAGACGTTTGATTCAAGTCATACAGTATATAAAGACAATACTACCAAATTGTAAATAGATATATGTAAACTTCTTACTTTGGAGAAAGAAAGAAAAAACTGATCTAAAAAAAATTGAACTAAACAAAGGAAGGAAGAAATAAAGTGGGTGCAGCATTATGACTTAACATAAAGTCAAAGCACCAAATACTTATTCAAGGCCTTTTCACATCAACACACATCTTTTCAATGCAATCAGAAAGTGCTTAATTGGCCTTTAAAGGACTGCGTAAAAGGACTTGCCGGTCGTGACTACTTAGTCCCTCAGATCAGCACTGATGGAGGTACAACGCCTGAGAGGCATTTTCAATGAGGGTGCAACAGCCACGGAGATAAATTTAGCAACTGTTGGTCACACATGGAGACTGAAACCGACAACAACAAACAGAAAAGACTGATTCATTTTAGTTGTCTGCAAAAGAAAAAAAAGGTTCCAGCTGAATCTCAGCTGTGTAATAAATGAACCTCATCTCATGAGAAATCTTGGGCCACCTCAGGCTACAGGATACATCGATGCCATCTATTCATCTTGTTGTAATTAAAAAGACTTTTTAAACACACTACTTTTAGTGTAAAAGGACAAGAGTGTCTGGCATCTGCTTTTAGTTCTCACCTTCCTAGTCTCCAACTCAGCAGGTTCAGGAGTCGGGGTTTTGACTGAAGGGGGAACTATGGGTGACTTCACAGCCTCCTGCTGAGGCTGCTGTGGACATGGCAACCCAAATGCAGTCAGAGGATAAATTCCATTCCTGTTAATTCAGAATAACAAAGCAGCAAAACATCAGCCCAGTGCTTTTTATATAACGTCACTTAGAATATGGCAACTTCATAATATTTAGCATACCCAAAACAGGTTTTAACTTATATATATGTACACACGCACGCACGCACAAATAGCCTTAAATAAGAAGCTGCAATAAAAACTTCTTTTACATTTTTGAACTTAATCTGTGGAAGCAACTTTTATGTAATGTTTCCCACCTCAATCAAGTCAGAAACTTCAAGTCAGCTAAATTGTGATTAGGGGAAAAAAAATAACATTTTGACCCCTAGTAAATATCTTTTCTTACCTCACATCTTCCAAGAATTTGTCCAACTCAAGGGCAGGAAACTGGGAGAGCCTGGTGCAAAAGAAAAGCCATAAGCTGTGCTACATTCAGAAGTATCTCTTTGTAATTATCATATTATATATAATATAATTCAATTCATTGAAAATGATCATAAAGATGGGACCTGGTATTTTATACAGTTGAATGTCTTGCGACTTACTTCATCTGAACACCCTCCTTGGCCTCTACAATGACCAGGTTGGGGTCCATGTTCTTTGTCATCTCCTCAAGAGCATTTTCTGGAATCATGTCTACAGATAAAAAAAAACAACAAAACAAAACAAAAAAAAACACAAGATTGAGTCCTGATGAACAGTGTTTTTTTTTTGTTTGTTTGTTTTAGTTTAATGCATTTGAGTACAATTTTGTGAATTCAAATGACACTCATAATAATGTCCTAATAGTGTAGAATCTTGTGAGACTAAACTTTACTATAATGTCACAGGCGACACTCTTATGTGTTCTTATGAGTGTAAGCCTTCATGTAACATATTCTGAAAATACAAAGACACTTTTTCAACCATATCACCCAGTCCTACTCATTAGCTTACCATTTACATCCTCCATGTGTTACAAAGCCTATTTACTGAGCAGCCTTTAACAAGTTAGATTACCGTAAGGCTTGCAGATTTGCTGCTGGGGGATTTAAAGCCGAGGTAAAATGTCCAGTAAGTGCTGTCTAAAGGTGTGTGCAAACAACAAATTATTTTGTAACAAAAGAAACAAAAAGAAATCAAGAAGTGCAACTTTAAACTGATGACATTAACTGTCAATACCATAATAGATGACACATTGTGTGTGTGTGTGTGTGTGAACTCACGCTGGTGGCTGACGATGCAGTGTGCAGCCAGCAGCTTGAGTAAGGGCACCTCAAACAAGGCCTGGTGAAACAACAACTCCCTGGCTGTGGGTCTCTTGCTGGGGTCTACCTCCAGACACTTCTGGATGAATTCCTGAGAAAATCAGGAGGGTAAAAAAAAAAAGAGAGAAAAGGTTAATTTTTTCCCCAAAACTCCCCCCCACTAAATTGTCTGCCAGTTCCCATCTCACCCGTTGCAATGGGTCCTCTAACGACTGAATGGCACTGTTTATGGCTTCTTGGGACACATAAGACGAATCTCCATTACTTTGGATTTCCAACACGGCCATCTGAAGGACAGAGTTATTTACAAAACTTAAATGAGCAGCATCTACTGTCACATCAAAGAAATCAGATCCAATCATCACTTTAGACCTGACAGTATTTTTAACAACAACAGGCTAAAAATGATTTTTAAAAAAACAACAACAAAACATTCAAACATCTGATTTTCATTCGTCTGACTTCCATGAACACAGAAATATTTCGAAGCCAATCACAACACTGCCTACATACGGAACAATAGAGTCTAATCTAATGTTCGGAGCTATGCTCGTCAATGATTTGGTTTTGATTCCCGCTAACAGAAGAACTGTTTACCAGTGTGACTAAGCACTCAGGGCATAATAACGTCTCCTCTCACCTCTAAGGCGCACATTCCAAAGGAATAAATATCCACCGCTGTGGTTACATTGGCAACAGCTAGAAACAGACAAAAACAAATTAATATCTCAGAAACGAATGCTGAGTTCTGGTGTCTGTTAAACCAGCAGGATCTTACCTCCATACTCAGGAGCAAAAAAGTGAAGGCTCTTCTGCTCTTCCCGACAGGTTTTCACATGATTATTGATGGTGTCTGGAGCAACTGTAAGAGTGAGGGGAAACAACACCTGATGATAATGATAGTTATCACTAAATAGAAATTATGGACCTGCTGTACAGAGACACAGCAGTAGCAGACATGTATAAGACATAGGTTTTACATTCTGTAATTGATATTAAATAGAATTAAATAAATCTGGCTGCTTTGAGATATCTCTAAAGCCCACCTGAACCAATCTTGATGAGACCGTTGTGCTGGATAAAGATTGTGTCACAGGTAAGGTTGCCATGAATGATCGGATGTTCACAGGAGTGCAGGTAACTACAGAAATGTAAACAACAGTTAAGAAGGGGATCTGTGTTTATCCCAAAATCAGTGTAAAGACGACTGTGGTCTGTGGCGACAGCTCTGTCTCCCTGTGTTATGAACTAAAGTGAGTGTATCGTAACCAAGTTGAGGACCCTTAGGTCAGGTTTTTAATAAAATACAGCTCAGGAGAGCACATACTCAGCCTTTTTTTCTAGTTTATATAGTTAACAGCAATATCTATGATGGATTAAAAAGTACTGCGATAAGAAAATACTGAAAAATAGCTTAATGCTAATAAACATTGCATTTGTTTATGCTAATTAGTCATGTGGAGCTGGAATTGGCATAATTTATTCACAAACACAAAGCGGCTCACACAGCTTGACCATTATGTGGGACTAACCTGAGAGCAGACAGTATCTGTGTGCACCAGCGCTTCCAGGCCTGTTGGACAGGAAATAGTCAACAATCAACATTTCCAGTCGTGCTAATGCCATTTCCAGTTAAATTCGTTTCAAAATCTGTTGGCAAGTCACAGCAGAGCTTTACAAACCTTTTCGTTCATGGTCTTGTGGTTTTTCTTTGTCTTTTTCAGAAACTGTTTAAGGCTTCCTGATGACATGTACTCTGTGATGAAAATAACCTTCAAACATAAGATAACATAAAAATTAAGCATCAAGATCAATATAATTCTATCCATGTGATAATAAGGCATAATATTTATAAAAAAAAATATATAATATACCCTGGTTCTGTTCTCCTTGACGTCTGCCCAGTACTTGTGGAACTTGACAATATTCAAATGCTCCAGCTGGATCAAATTGTCAAACACAGCTTTGACCTTTTCCTGTGGTGAATGAACAAAAAGGAATAACAAATTAAAGTTACACTTTGACACACAATGGCACTTTAAACAATAGCCAT
>JBAMYA010000017.1:3817521-3855820 GCA_037176975.1 Arrhamphus sclerolepis
TCAGCAGACTGTCAGCTACAGTTTGGTGTTAGCTGCATGTCTGTATTCATCTGTTACCTCACAGTGTTGAAAAAGATGATAACCCCCGACTTTTTTCATGTTCCGGATCTTAGTATCCAGAATATTACCAGGATCCAGATCATTCTTTTACACATTATTGATGCTGTCATGACCATGTCCCGTAGTTTTTTTTGCCAAGCATTCAGAGCATTTATTGTGGAGATATACACATATCCTGAAAATTGCCCTATCTTGCAATGATAAAAAATCTTAAAAATTCCTGGATCCAGACAGGGATCCAGATCACCTCCAATATTTAATAATTTGTTCGCTGTCCCAATTTGGACATATCCTGAAATTTTTATGAAAATCCGTCCATAACTTTTTGGGTTATTTTTCAAACAAACAAATAAACAAACAGACAAACCAACGCTGGCAAAAACATAACCTCCTTGGCGGAGATAAAAATAGATGGCCAAGCAGCCTGTCTGACAGTGACGTTTTAGGTTCACTGTCAGCCACAATCAAGCAAGACACTGCAGGGAAAAGAAAAAGAAAAAGAAAAAGCAACAATTGGGAACTTGAGGAAAGCTTACTGACTTCAGTTTGTAGAATACTTTATGGTGGAATACACTTGGGTGGGGGTGGGGGGGTACATGCAGAATAAAGAGAGGATATCCAGTGTGTCTTTATAATGTGCTCAATGTGTGGAAGTGGATTCTGTTTTGGACATGTGGACTGACTTTTTTTTTTTTGTTTGTTTGTTTGTTTTTGCAAGACTGGGCTGATGCTGTGACATTCATTAATGCACTCATTTCAAGTCAAACCAATGAACTCTAAGCTCCAGACTTTTGAAAGAAGAGCTTATTACTCAGCAGCTCTGTGATTGCTGAAAGTGAATGGAATCATGTGAACATTTGACCTGTGTGCGAAGATTGTGAGACTGGGAGAAATCACCTGGCTATGATCATGGTCCAGTTGTACATGACTGGCATTGTGATGACGAATAGCAGTAAGTCAGTTTGCTGCAGGTGGGCGTTGGACTCTATCAGGGCTGCAACATGTCCATGTCTCCAACTCTATTCATAAATTGCTGAGACAGAATTTCTTGATGTAGCCAAGGGGTGAAATCTTAATGCGGCGAGGTCCAAACCTCACTGCAGAAGTTAGCAGTATGAAACAGTAGAGATAAGAAGAAGCATATACAAATCTGAAACAATGGTCCACAGTTGGAATGGGATGAAATGCCCTCTCCAGGTTGGAAGATGCCACCTCAAGTAAATGACTCCAATTTTCTCAGGTTCTTTTTCACAAGGGGGGGTAAAAGTGGAATAGGAGACCAACAGGTACATCAATACAGATGCCACATGGATGCTCACTCTGTATCTGTCTGGTGGAGTGAAGAGAACTGGGCCTAAAGGCAAGACTCTGTTTGATGTCTAATCACGTTCCTACCTTTACCTTTGTTCACAAAAGTAGCGACCGATGACTGTGGATGCAAGCGGCTGACATGAGTTTCCTCTAAAGGGTGACTTGACTCTCCCTGGGCTATAAGGAGAGAATTTCAGTCCTCCAGGAGGGACTCAAGGGTAGAGTTGCTGCTTGAATGTCGCAGCTGTAAGACTGATTTTGGTTTGCACTAACCTGACCCACAGCCTACCCAGGTACAGTATTCCACAGAACAAACACACAAACATAGAAATTATGTTCATCAGATCTAAGGATCAGCAGCTTTCCAAAATGTTTGTTTATTTATTTATTTATTCATTTATTTATTTGTAGTCCTTTCTTTTCATGGCATTTTGCAAATTAGAGCTTCTGACAGAGAATCTTAAGATATGAGACATGAAAGACGGAGGCAGCAAGAAGACTAAGAATAAGATTAAGAAAAATCTCAGTTGTGCTAGTACAGAGAGGGGATTTAATTTGTGACTTTGTTTGTTGATTTTTTGTTTTTGTTTTTAATCACAGGAACAAACTTATCCCCAGTATAAATGGCTTACATGTGAACTGATATAAAGTGCAATGACACCAACTTTTACAAGAAGGAGTTAACATGTCATCTTAAACACAATGAGAAAAACAAGAAATGGGCTTGCTTAATTTTTTCCTAGCTGGCTTCTGTGAAGTGCACCGCTCTGAATAACAGTCTGGCTATTAGATCAACTAAAGCAGCTTTTAATTTACATATTTGTAGGCCCTATTAAAATCCTCTCTAATCTGGGACTTAAAAGCACATCAGATGTGCTATAAATATCAACAATATGCAGCCTTCATTATTATGTACCGAGTTGTGATAGCAGTGAAAATTTCTTGGCAGATTGAGTGCAGAGGAGCGATGGACTGCATGTCATTTACCCCGAGGAAATTGTTGCCTCAAAGGCTGATTTCCTAAGGAAGATATTTCTCGGAAGGGTTCAGAGCCCGAGGGGCTGCACAACAGTATAAGCACAACCATGAAATGAAGTAAAACTGGCCTGTTTCTACAAATAAATTCATGTAGCAAAGAAGTCATTAAACAATTCTCTCTCTTCAGCACAGTTCATCTAAAGTGATTCCAATTTTAATGACACTCATTAAGCGGAGGGTCATGGTCATTAGATATCTTTTAGGCATCAAAGGTCGATGGCACAGGGGAACAAGCTAAATGGGCCATACTTGTTGGTAAGATGAGTTATTAATTGATTATGACCAGATTCGAGCCTCAACTGCTCAACCAGAGAAATCCCCAACTGTTTTCTCAGTACTTTGCATTTTGTAAACCCTAGAAGCCTGATTCCTCTGTATGACTATGCATGAGAAACACTGAAACACTGATCTTCACTCCTGAAGATACAATGCATCTTATCAAACAAACACCTGGGGTCCCTGAGCTCCTCTGTTCAGTCAAGCATCAGAAACATGGGGGGTGTTGTTTGACTCATCGCTGTCCTTGGACAGGCATTCAGGGGAATTGTCCAAAAACTGTTTTTTATCATCTCAAAACATCTTGAAACTTAAGAATATACTTTCACAGAATGACTTGGAGATGGTTTTACATGCTTTTGTTCCTTCTAGACTGGATATTCAAATTCTCTTTCTACTTGTTTTAACACGCGTTCTTTAAACCAACTGCATTTTTGCCATTATACTACCATCTCATCTGTGAAGAGAAACAAAGAGAGAAACTCATGACAATACCAGTCTCACCATGACCAAGAGGCTATATCTAGCTATATCCTATAACAGAAAAGTGCCTTGACTGACCTCTAGACCAGGGGTAGGCAACTCCAGGCCTCGAGTGCTGCTATCCTGCATATCTTACATGTTTCCTGCCACAACACAGCTGATTCAAATGAATGGATCTTAACATACTTGTGCAGACCTGGATGACAAGCTGATGGTGATCCACTCATTGGACTCAGGTGTGTTGTGGGAGGGAAACGTGTAAGATATGCATGACAGTGGCACTCGAGGCCTGGAGTTGCCTACCCCTGGTCTGGTATATGAGGGAGTTCATGGTGGACTTAGTGGATATAAGGAGCTCAGACCCTTTGGGTGCAAAACAATCCAAAATCATGACCACTCCATCACCATGCTTGACAGCGAGTATGAGATGTTTCCTCACCTGACAACACGACATCATCCCAGAAGGGTTGTGGTTTGTTCAGCAGAGGTTTTATTAACCTCAGATATGTTTCCAGAAGAGGCCTGCTATGTGCAACCTTCACGAACAAACAGTACTTGTTCAGTCTTCTTCAATCAAGCTGTCTTAGACTTTAACATTTAACATGCTCAGAGAGGCCTTCAGGGAATGAGATGTAGCACTTGGGTTTTTGAATCTCACTCGTAAGTGTCAGAGCATGACATGGTGAATTTCCAGGGAATTCAACTCCTGGCAAGATTGATAGGTGTATTAAATAGTTTTCACTTATGAATGATCTTTCTGTAGAACATTGAACTCATAACTTATAACTATTTCTGTGAATGGTGTGAAGTAACAATTGCTTCTCCAGGACCATTGCTTATGTCTTTCACCTTTTGGCATTGCATTAACACACACCTGTACCCTGTAGACAAGCAGCCTGAAGTCTACTTTGATAAAACTCTGCATTCCTGCTGGTGACAAATTACTGTAATCTGAGGCTGTATTTCCGAACATAAAGACTCACCAAGATCCATCCATCCATCCATCCATCCATCCATCCATCCATCCATCCATTATCTATCTGCTACTTTCCTATGCAGGGTCACAGGCTCACAAAGATCAGCTGATGAAGCTAGATCAACTCAGTTCAACTCAGCTGCCTTTAATGTCCTTTACAGTCAACACATACAAAATACATTTCAAGGAGGATTTACAGTTGAGCTTACACAGCTGTCTTATGTTTCTAAATAATTTCTTTCTCATTTGTCTCCCAGCGAAAACTGTTGCAGCAGGAGGAAGAGACTGAAGAGGAAAAACAGTTCAGGGCCATTTACCAGCAGATTGCTGGTGAGGTGCGTAAAACGGGACACATATGACCCTTTTCCACTCATACCTATTCGGCTTGACTCGACTCTACTCTACTTTAAAGGTTATCCACTAGGTCATTGTACCGGCTAGTACCTCCTTTTTTCGCACCTACTTGGCTGAGGCTAAGTGAGAGGGTCCTGGCTGCAGACTGCAGAACAGGGAGGGGTTGTATATTGGGCAGGGTGGGACGTCCGACTCCGCCCTTAACTGATTTGATTGGATAATGCTTTTCCTAACCTTAACCCTCACCCTGGCCCCTCTCCCCCACTCAGTAATTTACCACGTCCCTCGGACATCCGACCCCGCCCAATATCCGACCCCTCCCTGTTCTGCAGCCAGGGTTTTCTTGGGCTAAGTCGGGGTGAAAATGCAACATCACCAGGCTGCAGGCCACTGATTGGCCAAACAGTGACGTCATTGTTGAGTCTTCTGAGCTCCTCCGCACCGGCCATATTTAAAACTCGACAACAGCGGCTGTGATTTACTTTACCTTTACAACTAAATTTTGATACGGCTAAAAAAGGCAGGCAAACCTTCTCCGTGGTACAACAAGGACGCCTCAATGTCCTCCACTGTTGTTGTCTCATACATGATAGGAGTTGCTCATATAAAGACGTTAACATGGTTCGGGCTGCCTTAGCATGAAGACCCCACCCACATTGAGGTGGTACTCAACTGTAAAGGAAAACAACTGAGACCGAGCTGAGCCAAGTAGAGTAGGTACTAGTAGAAAAGGCCCAATACACAACAGCATGGATGCATTTATCTGAGCTGATGTGGAGTAAACGTCTTTCCTCCCTCGTGCAGGACATGCAGATTTGTGCCAATGAGCTGAAAATGATCATGAAGAACGTACTTTCCAAACGTGAGCATGGTTAAGACACATCTAGGACACAACTGCAGCCCGGATGCTCCGCACTCATGTCAACCTGTTCCTTTTCACAGATAATGAAATAAAGTCGGAAGGTTTCAGCCTTGAGACATGTCGGAGTATGATCGCCTTGATGGATGTATCCTTTGGACAGTTTTAAACAGTAAATGGGTTCATGCACAGAAGAAACAGAGCTGAGCAAATTCATCCAGCGGTCCTGTCTGTCCACCTGTTTCAGTGGTAGATGTATTTCTTCTTATATATCCAACTCTGGCAAACCAGAAAAGAAATGGTTTATACATCTACTCTTGGTTGAATTTTTCTGATCATCTCCAAAATGTAAAAGTGGCACTAAATAACGTTTATTTGTAGCCTAGAGGGCCCCCTATAGGCACGGAGGTTAAGTTGCTTTTACAAACAACCACATATTTGAATGCATGTATTAAACCAGATAAAACCAGGTAAAACTTGTTTTACTTGTAGAAAAAATAAAGAGCTCTACATGTACCACATCTTTAACTTAAAAAGTTAGAATCACTGGTTTTATAGATTATAGATCCAGGTTACAGAATAGAAGCGAATGAACCTTTTACAACAGAATCCCTTCAGAGAGTAACAGGAGTCACATTTGATTTCAAATGGACACTTGCTAGTGAACCACATCATCATCATCACGGTGAGATTTAAATTGGAAAAAAAAGGAATGGGATCGTTTACAAATGGGACAGATTTCAAATGACTGCCAATTTATCCAGGATATAGAATTGATAGTGATGTTTCAATTTGTTGGCATCTCCACTATTTAACTTGCCAGTGATACATGCCAGGAAATTTTAAAAAAAATTTTTGTTTTCTAGGAGCAGAGGCCAGCAATCCTGTACTCTGGACAGATGAATCAATGAGAAGTGATAGGTCAAAGTAATAAATAAAACTAAATGTTGAAGCTGAACAGAACAACTCAACAGTATGGTGACTCAAAAAGAGTAAAGAAAGATTTGGAATTGTCTAGTCATGAGCTGAAATCTTATTTGTTTTACTTAATTACTTGGGTGATTTAAACATCAGTGACATAAAACAGAAATTGCATGATGCAATTTTCTTGTTTTAATGGAAATTAAAAGCTTCTTTTTCCGTGACTGATCCTTTCTCAGACTGATGGGACAGGGAAGCTGAACCTGCAGGAGTTCAAGCACTTATGGAAGAAGATCAAGGAGTGGCAGGTCGAACAGTTGACGCCTCCGCTTAACTTCTGCTTGTGCTGTCGACATTTCAGCTAATACTGTCCTCATGTTTGCAGTGTGTCTTCAAGCGTTACGACAAAGACAAATCCTGGTCCATCAGTAGTTTTGAAATGAGGAACGCAGTTCATGATGCAGGTAGGCAGTATGAAGGAAATTCCTTTCGCTGTTAACCACTGGCTGCTGGTTTTTGGGCTCCAGATGTACATTCATAATTTTGGTTCCCATTATAACCCATGTATGTTGTATGTATGGCTGATGTGGGAAACCTGCAAATGTGATATAAAATGATCTTTTCCTCTTTTTTTTTTGTTGCAGGATTTCACCTCAATAAACAGTTATATGACATCATTGCCATGCGCTACGCAGATGAACACCTCAACATCGATTTTGACAGTTACATCTGCTGTTTTGTGAGGCTGGAGGGCATGTTCAGTAAGTTCAAACACTCACTCTCACCGAGGTAAAAAAAAAAAAAAAAAAAAAAGCCTCAGTCACACGGTTTTATCATTCACATGCAAGGCGTTAACTGAATCAGAAGAGGCCGCTGCAAATCAAATGCAACTGCATGAGTACAAGACTAATATAAACAGGTTGGTGTGGCCTCATCTGTTGTGTGTTTTACAGGGGCTTTTCATGCATTTGACAAAGATGGAGATGGACTAATAAAACTGAATGTCCTGGAGGTAGGCTGATTTCTGTTTTTTTATATTACACACCAATTTATAAATGTTTTTGACTAAATATCTACATCTCTAAGTTCTTCCACATCAACCTGCTTAAATCAATAATAAACAGAATTATATACTCACTGTATGTACTATAAAGTATTAATTAACGCCTTCCAAGTATAAAGCATTGAACACCTGTTACTGTCAAATCTGCCCTACTTGTTGCAAACATTCAGCAAGTTGTTGAACAGACTTCGGTCAGGTTAGCATCACACAGTCACTGGAGATTTGCAGCCAGAACATTTATGATCTCATGTTCCCGCACATACCGAGCTGTGCTCTATTGCACTAACATCTGTTGACTGGCGAGGCCGTTTCAGCGTGGTCAAATTATCATGTGGCCATCAGACGACTGGAGCACTGTGGTTATAAGGGGATGGACACAGTCAGCAACAATCTGAGGCAGGCTGTGGAATGTAAATGGTGCTCAGCTGGTAATAAGCTGGTACTTCTAGGTGCCTGAAAACATCCTCAACATCGTTACGCACCATACCGAACACTGCTTCAACCAACAAGACAGGAAGGTTCATGCTTGCGGTCATGAAGCTCTCTCTGTGTTTTGTTTTAAGTTAGTAACATGATCCAGAAATCTCTTACCCTGCCTTTAAAGTCGTCCCCATCATTCTTTCTCATTTAGATGCTGCTGTCATTTTAAATTCCCCAAAGACTCTAAAAGCATCACATTTTGGCCACATGATAAGCTGATATTCAGAAAACAAAATCCTCTGTGACAGCCTTTGGCAATATTTAGATGTTTATCAGACATTAGACATCTTTATGAGATTTTTGTGAAACATCTTAAGTATCTAGATATTAATGATAATAAGGCCAGTAGTCATGTGCAGCTAAAAGGTCCAGTCAGGGCACACAAGATAAATGAGTAGTGGTACTAGTAACAGCCTTGTTTATAATTAAATTGAAACTGATTATACTAATTAATATTTTGTTGTTTTTTCCCCCCCAGTGGCTTCAGCTGACCATGTACTCATAGGCCACCAACCTATCAACAACCCTGAACAATGTGGCACAACTTGGCACTGTGATTAAATTAAGGCCGTGATGTTAGTTTGAGAGGTTTTGTTTATTTCTCCAGTTTTATGTTTGATTTAATACTTAGATGTCACTCACCAGTTAGGTTTTGGATGATCTAAGGTCAGTTTTACTTTAAGGCAAGATTTCATGAATGCCAAAGACAGATTTTAGTCTGAATGTGAGAAGAGTTTGCTAAATCTTCTGTGTGTATTAAATATGAAAGTGCTCTCTGTTTGACAAATCTTTATGGACATGCATCACATTCATTAGTTTCAAAAAAATAGTAAAAATATTTTAAATTGTCTTTATTGCTGTACACATACACCTACAATAGGTATTAAATTTACAACACATGGCACAGTATAAAATATAAAAACTGAATCATGAATAATGCAGCATCGTAAAAGTTACTTTCTAGACAGTTTGGCTTTAAATGCGATTTCTACAAAGTTGCACAATCAAGAATATTTTTACAGTGACACAGGATCAGAAATTTGAAGGTTTGGAAATGATAAAAGGTGACGGCTGAGCGGCACTGGTTAGGACAGCCTTGAAGAAATATAGTGGCTGCTATCAAAACTGCATACAACAACAATACTGGTGGCATGTACATCAGTAAATATGAATATGCAATATGTAGAATGCAAAAGAAAACAAAATGCTGTATGCTAAAAGTACAACACACTGGTCAACCTGGTATGCTGTATGATGCAATGCACCATAGTAGTTGAAACCGGTCACACCGGCTTCTGCCTATGGTGTAGCTTAGTCGCTTTCATGATGCCATAGCGGCTACCAATTCCAGTTATTATGCAGTATGCAGCCTATACTGCATAATATAGAGTTTTGAAAATGGCCAACATCACTGAATAAACTTAAACTGCATAAATTTAATTTTGTTTCCTGTCACACGACTGAGCTGCTCAGCTCCTTCAGCAGTCCTTTTAAAACCTTCCCGGGATCAGATGGATGATTTCACAAGCTCGTTGGCATTTCTATATGCATGCATATATGTGAATCACCTTTACCTGTCACTCACTGATGTTCACAGAAAATACTGCTACAATAAAGCTTTCAAATGTTTATATTAATGCTGCACATTTCTAGAAATGCTCTGAAGTCGTGGCTCCACATACGAAAAACCATCAATTAGCAATATTACAAATAGATGGCTGCAGATAACTGATCAGAAAACGCCTGAAAGTAATAATCCTGTAAACTTTATTAGGATTTTCTTCTCTTATATTTCCATAAAGGTTGTACAAGGGAAAGTGAGTGCGTTCAAACACTGCATTTGATCTGTTAATGGAAATTGTGTCTATGCAACATAAAATTAAACATGCTGGAAACAAAAAGATGATCCTGTGTGTCTTAGTCTGCAAAGTAACTTTATATTTGCTCCCGTCAAGACTGAACCTTGCTGTCGTTCTCTACGTGGTTTTGCATGTGTTCAGGCAGATCCTGTAGAAAAAAAGAAGGAAGCGAATGAGGAACCTTGAAAGGTGATAAACAGGAAAAAGAACAGATGTCTGGTATAAAGGCAGTGTATGTAATAACTTGCCTGTCTAACTGAGTGCTGTGTGGAGAAAAAAGCGTTGCAGCCTCTCCAGCGACATTTGACCGTTTGCAGATTGGGGTTACTGTGATCGCTAACAAGGTGCTGTATGAGATGCTCTGGCATGCCGAAGATCAGGGAGCAACTCTGCCACTGCGCACACAGCACATGTAGTCAGTATACCCACCAAATCTCAATCAGTAAATAAATTCAAGGATGAGACGGTGCGAGCGGGTTGAGAGTACAGTCACGCTCCGGGTCTTACCCAGCAGCGGTGGTTCTTCATTAAGTTGAGCTTCACCGCTTGAATGCTGCCATCGTAACAGCCGGTGTAGATCTGTGTGAACAATCAACAATAGATTAATAATTCAACAGCATTCATGCCCCCACTCCCCCACTTTGAACATCTGACATGCAAGTTTAAAATAAATGGGAAAAAAAGAAAAGGAAAAACCTGTGCTGGCGTCGTTTCATTCTACTTACCACACTCTTGTGTACGGCCATGCACATCACCATGTCGCTGTGGCCCCCGTACACCTGCAGGCGGTCATGGGACTAAAGAACAAACAATAAATACAAATCAATCAACAAATAACCACTGTTGTAGAAGCTTGTTTTCAAATTCTATAAATATTGGCTGATAAAAATCCATCAACTGAAAAGAAATTTTCACATCTGACAGCTACGGAGTATTAGGGCCACTGGGAAAAAAAAATTATTCTGAGAGAAAAAAAAGTCACAAATCTGAGATTAAAGTCAGAATGCTGACTTTTTTTTCTCAGAATTCTAATTTTTTTCTTCAATGGCCCTAATAATAGTTTGTTTGTTTTATATACAAAGGCAACTCAAAGTGCTTTACAAGGCATTTAGATGAAATAAATGGATTTAAAAGTAAAAAATAATAATGATAAAATAAAATAATGAAATAAAAATAATTTAAATGTATAATTGGACAGAAAAGGATTGAAAACAAAGAACAGTAAAATCAGTGCAGTAACATCCAACTAAAGAAAGACTAAAGAAACCTTTTTTTTTCAATTTCAATTCCTTTTTTTCAGTATCAAAGAAAAAAAAATTTAAGTTTTATTTTTCAATGAGTTTCAAACGAGTGCATGAAAATGGAAAATCCTTCTCCAAGTTCGTCCTAATTCTTCCACAAAAGTGACAGAAAACTTCCTCAAACGTCCTCAAAGTAACTTATCTACTGCAAGCAGGTCATCTTCACCAACTTCAATTTGTCCATTTCAGCAGAAAAATGGGGAATTTTGGCAACAGATTTTTTTTTTAATTATCTTCTAAATGGCTTTCTAGTCTCTTATTTTTCTTCAGTCTAACTAACCAATTAATCCTGAAATCTGATTAGCACTTTTGTTTTCTTTGCTTGTGACTGACTTAAAAAAAAAAAAAGTGATTTGTAGTTCAAAATAGTGACGGGAAGAAAGATTTTCAGAATGTGTAGATTTACAATGATTTCAATGTGGATAAAGATTTGTTGAAAAAAAAGTGAAAATCTGAAACCATTAGAGATAATAAACATCTTTTATGTATTCTACGCAGGCGGTAAAAGAAAACAGTTTATCGCGTACAAAATTTAAATGTAAATGAACATCATCACTGAGAGCTGAAAAAAAGAATTGTTCCTGAAGCTTTCACTTCAGAAATGACATAACCGCAAAGACCAAAAGAAACGACACCATAAATACCTGTAGCTCGTACACTCGGACCAGTTTATCCAGACAGGCCGTCACCATCACCTTCCCCAAGATGACGATTGATGTGACGGCATGACTGTGACCCTTGTAGATGCGCAGCAACTCGCCAGTCTGCAAGCAACAAAGACGAGAGCGATGACAACAGCGCAGACGAAGCTGAAAACCAAACACAGATCAAGGAAGCATCTGCTGCTAATTTATTCACACTTTGCTCATCTGGGACACGTACGTGGATGTTGTGCGCATGTACAGATGTGTCACTGGAGCCGCTGAAGACGAGGTCGTTCACCACCTGGAAACGTCAAGGATGTGGAATCAGGTTCACATGACGACAACGTAGGGAGGTCTCTTTCTTTTGCCATTTGTTCATTTCATGTTTTTTTTAAAGCTATATGCATTTATACCAGTTTTATCCCTTTTTTTGAACGTGTGTTTACATTTATTTGTCATTTGTTGCTGTTTTATGTTTTGTTTTACTCTGTAAAGCACTTTGAGTTGCACTTGTGTCTGAAAGTTATACTATATAAATAAAATTATAGACTTTTTTCTGTTTTATAAATAAACTTAAAACTGAGGAAAAAATTCTATATTTACACTCCCTCCATGAAATGAAAAAATAAATAAATAAAATAAAAACATGACATGATCTTTGAGAGAGGACTTAAAAAGTACATCCTTTAAGAAGTAACCTTAATTGCTGGGTAACTTCCCGTTTCTATGGTGACCAGAAAAATCACCATCATCTTGCTGTGGACAGAAGAGCACCTGCATGATGTCCTCACCTTCATACACAGCACAGTCTTGGTGTGACCCTGCAGCGAGCGCAGCAGCAAGCCACTCTTGGCGTCGCGAACACTGATGGTGCTGTCATATGATCCGACCAGCAGTAACCGACGGGCACCTTCCTGGGCTGTGCCCAGACAGCTCACCCCTCGTGGACCATGACACTCAAATACATCCAGCTCCTTCAAAGACTGAGAAAAAGAAAACATGAGAGGGTCAAGGAAATGATGCAAGAATAGTTTTGTTCAGATCGGGGTTACTGACACTGCTTTTAAAAACAGCAAAGTCTGGAAACTTTTTCTGACACACTGACAGAAGACGTTTATACAAAAGCATCGACAATATAAAAAAGGATCTGTGGTATATCTTTAGAAATTCGGTATATTGTATATAGAAACCCAATTTCAAAACGTTGGAACAATCTGTAAATCTCATAAACCCATAATTTGGAAGCAACACACCTCAAAACAGTTGGAATATGGGGCAATAAAAAGGCTGGAAAAGTAACTTGCAAAAAAAAAGAATAAATAGAGCAACACTTGACATCCAATATGAACAGTTTTATACTCAGTCAGTGACATGACAGGACACAAGAGGAGCACTTCAGAGAGGCAGAGAGTCTCAGATGTAAAGACAGGCAGAGGTTCACCAACGTGCAGGAAACTGCATCAAAAAAATGTGGAACAATTCCAGCAAAACGTTTCTCGCCAATATCATCAAAAGATTCAGAGAATCAGGAGGAGTGTCTGTGCGCAAGGGGTGAGGCTGAAGGTCAAAACTGCATGTGTGTGATCTTCAGGCTCTCAGGCAGCACTTGCATTAAAAAAAAGTAATGATTCCCTGCTGGACATCGCTGCATGGACTCAGGAACACTTCCAGGATCAACAGTGTTAAACCACATGCTGCATCCGTCACAACAGCATGACTTCGCAGGAGGAGTCCAGCTGCTGAACTGATCTGCCTGCAATCCAGACTCTTCACCAACAGAAAACGTAAGGCACATAAAACAAAACAAAACAACAGCACAAAAAAACAGCAACAAAAGCTAAAGACTGTTGAGCAGCTGGAATCCTGCATCAGACAAGGATGGGACCACAATCCTGACTAAAACTCCAGCAACTGGTCTCTTCTCTTCTCAGACTTTTACAGACAGTTGTTAAAAGAAGAGGAGATGCTACACAATGGTAAACACACCCATCCGTTTCTGCCATCAGAATAAAAAAAATAAATAGTATCCATGAAATGGTAAATCGTCTCAGTCTTACGATCTGATACGTATTCTTAATGTTTTACTGGAAATAAAAATGGGTTCATGAGATTTGTAAATCACTGCATTCTGGTTTTGTCTACATTTTACACAGCATCATATTTTCTTCTTTTGGAACTGGGGTTGCATTGTAATAAATGTATACATTTGTTTCATTTCATTGATGTAAAAATATGATTAAATGTAGTTGTTTGTTTTTTTTTTAATTAATTATAGGTGATAATGTGACTTGTGAATGGTTGTTTCAGCCTGCACTGCAAAACAGTCATTGCATCTGTACTCTCTGTTTGAAAGTCCCGTGTCTGTTTTGTCCACTGCGTGGAGTTCAAATAACGCTTGTGCACGTTTCCTGCATTAAATCCACTTACCTTAACATCGTAAGTGATGACGCATCCACTGGCGAGCCCCACGTACAGAATATTCCAGGCTATGTGCAAACATAACACTCTGTCTGGTAGGGAGAGCTGCTCCAAGCACCTCTTCGACTGGGAAGAAAAATGTTTCAGAAATAAAGGATCCAAAAGTTAAAAAACTAAACTAAACAAAAACAAAACAGTGCTAGCAAGAAGCAGGTGTGTATGCAATGTGTGAAATCTTTAAACGTAGGGTCTATTTTCCCAGATTTTTTATTATATATGTGTAGAGAGAGAGAAAAAGGTTGGAATCAACCAAATATGGAGTGAGACACATCTGTGATGCAATCCAAGATGTCCATGCCTGACAAAGTGGAGATACGTTTATTACCTTTGATGACATGGTACAAGTATTCATGATTTTGTTAAAGCTCCAATCTGCCAGTTCTAATTTTCTTTCTTCTAACTGTAATCAGCTTACCTGCGTTAATTCAACCAACAAGGTAACAGAGGCTGCAGGCTGTGTGCTCTGCTGGCTTTGTGTTTAGCCTGTAAAACTTCAGAGCACTGAGCATGCTCAGTGGGGTGTGGGATTGGATTTCTCAGTTAAAATAAAACACTTCAAGGTTGTGTATATGATGCATGTACTGAACTAAAAATATATATCCACTATCAGCAGATATGAGGAACCAATATTGGCTGACACTGTGCAGAGCTGATCAGGTAAAAAAAAAAAAAAAAAAAGCTGATCATTCTTTCATGAGAGAATAAAGGTCACAAATGTAATTTTAATGAATTTTAATTACTTGGTAACACATACAAATTGAGGCAGAACAGTTCAGCTATAGCAAAGACAGGAAACAAACTACCTTCCCAGTTTTACTATAATTAGATATCATCAGCCTTTTGCATGTAGGATAAATCTTGTATTGAGATTTTGTACCTTAACACTGTAGCAGCGGATCGTCTGGTCGCTGGATCCAGTGTAGAGACGTGTCGGCATGTTTGGAGGGGATGACACGAGCAGACAGTTGACTTTGTTCGTATGACCCTCAAACACAGCCTGGCACTCACGGCTCTGTATCCATAGAAAAAAAGATTTAATGATATTTTTCTTTTCTTTTTAAAGAAAAACAGCAGTTGCAACGCACTGAACACTTTTTGACACAAAGTAGCACTTTTATAATCTGCTATAATCATCAGGAACAGCAGCTAAATCGACTGGTTTTCACTCATTTATTGAACTCTTTAACTTAAAAACAGCAAAATCTCCTGAAAATGTGAGGAGCGTTGGAGGGCAGCAACAGAAAAAACAAACTTCTACACAATGACCTGCCTGCTTACTGCTACTATGTCAGCTGGGTGAAATAAATGTGCCAAAACAGTGAAGAGCAATTGTTTTTGTTTTTTTTGTTTTTTTTAAATCATAAACAAAATTAAAGTAAAAAACTGAATAAATGTGTATTACTGAAGTATTCACACCACTGTGAATACAACTGCTTTTTATAGGTGGATGTAAAAATGTTCGACTTGCCACCAGATTGTAGGCCCGGGCCGTGTTGTCCCCAGAGCAGGTGAATAACAGGCCGTCGTGGACCTGCAGGCCGTGAACAGGTCCAGCGTGACCTGAAAAGGATCCTAAAGATGGCTCCATGTCCTCCGGAGACTCTGAAATAGCATCGTGTTTAGTGCATTTCGTGACACGTCACATTTGAAATAAACATGGTACATGTACATCACTCACCTGCAGGAGTGCTGGCATTCTTTATTGGCATCGTTGAAGGCTGAAATTTACTGAGGGGTCCAAGAGAAAGGAGTTATTAACAGAGACTTCTTATTACATGGATCTATAGCTGAAGCAGACCTGTAGCGGTCGGCATTTCATGGAAATGAACGTCACCTCTCAGTTTCATTTCGCTGAGACGTCAGCGAGCTCTCAGACATGAAGCCCATGCTGACGGATTTCTGAGGAGCCTCAGGCTGTGCTGGAGCATTTGTCTCACAGTCGGATTCTTCAACATCTATGACCTCCTGGTTGGACAGATTGACCATTTCCACTGAATGGTCACTCTCGTTCCCTTCATCATCTGCCTCAGGTGCTTTCTTCTCTCTTTCAGAGACGGACCTTTCTGCTGCAGGCTTTTTTGCTTTAACTTGTACCGTGCCCAGATTTTCTCCTGACATCTCCTTAACCCTCCTCTGAGGACACGGTGCATCTTTTGCCAGTGCCTTTGTCTTCATGGAGCCCTTTAACCTCTCCTCAGCTTTTTTCTGCCTGGCTGATGTTTCAGGCAAAGTTGTGGAGCTCTCTGCCGAAGGCTGCTGAGCACCTTCGTGAGCACCTAAACGTAATCGTCTGAGTACCACTGAAGGGAGCAGATTAGAAGGCAACAATGGCACAGGCTGGTTTACGGGCACCTGAGATGTTTCAGCGTTAAGGGGCGCTGCTTTGGAAAAACTGCTGGCAAGTCCAGCTGGAGTCAGAGGACGGACGTCTTGGTTTAATGGGACACCAGACAGAGTTTGGGGAGTGGCATTAGGCTGGCTGATAGATGATGATGATGATGATGGGGCTGCTGCAGGTGTTTGGTGGCTCAAGGAAGCGGGAAGGGCACTTAAGGAAAGAAGGGAAGGTGACGGCACAGTAGCAGCTTCTCCTGCCGATGAACTGGTTGCCATGACTGCAGCGTTAGATTCTCCAGAGTACCCTTCTGCAAGACATAAAAAAAGGTGAACATTAAATAGATCGTTTCTAGCTTCTGATTACACATAAATGCAGTACGTATAAATCAATAAAATAAAAATAATCTGCAACAATACAGGATTGAAAAAAGTATGTAGGTAACCGCTTAGCAACAATGTCAACATTATATATTTCTGAGATATCTTGTTTCTAACAATCCAAAGGTCATGAAATAAAATCATAAATCCATTAAAGTCACCTAACTCACTTCTCAGTTAATAAAGCTGAATATTCCTACACTTTGCTCATAATTTAGTTAACTAGTATGTTTTAGATTATCATGTTTTCGCTTGTCAAATTTTTTAATACATTTTTCATGCATTGTTCTCTACATGCATGCACAGGGAGCCCGGAGGTTGCAAAGAAGCCGAAACTATGATGCTCACTTCACTCTGCCCCAAGAATTAAGCTGTAGTGTTGCTGTTCAGCAACTTGTTTCTTCCAAACCTGGGTGCTCGTTTATAAACGCTGTGCAAGCAACTTCCCACGCAAAGATTGTGATCTATAAAGAAAAACTTGATGAACAGTGGAATGTGCGCACCCTCTAGGCAAGTTTTGAACCTTGAGCACAAGCAGTTTTGAGATGGGAGAAACTGGTGACACAGATGGTGAGGTGTTTCACGGAAGTTGCGTTCATCTCAAACATTTCATTTCAGTTCATATCAGACTTGAAGATCCACCAATCATAAACAGCCAAACCTGCAGCATCATAGACCATAGAGCTCAGTGCTCTTGGATCTATGTGCTGAACTGGGTCCAGTGTTAAACGGACCGACCTGGAGCAGGTGTTGACTGCTCTCGGGTTTCTGGGAATTAACCGACAGGTGTGCCTGATATGATTAATAATATATAATGTTAAATTTGATCTTGTTTTTACCATTACCAGTCAGCCCATCCAGTTTCCTTACAGTGTGGAGAACAACATAAAAAGACAGTTTACAGTAATGTTCAGTTTTGCTTTCTCTCTTTTTCTTGCCTCTAACAACAGACCCTCTTCACTTCCTTCGCTGCCTCTGCCACGATGTTTGTTGTGACCGTGTACGTTCATCTTAGTTAGCGTCTGGCCAACTCCACATAGTTAACACTGTGACCATGGTTGCCATGTCGGATTGTTATAAGCAAGTCTGCATTGCTCGTCTTTCTGTAAATTTGCTTACAAATATTGGTAGTTTGCTTCCCTGTTTTAATTGTGGACGTATTTAATGTTTCCGCAGTTGTAGTTTGAGATGCATCAATAATAAAAATGGGAAAGATGTGGAGAAACGACATTTACGACATAAAGTCTGAAGCATTTCCTCAACAGCACAAACAGCAGCTTGGTTAGTGCGTGTTTCAGTAATGTCACAATTTTAATTATGTGTGTGTCTTAGTTAAATCTGATTGTGAAGGATGGCGACTTACAGATCTCCAGTAATTCCAAAGCGTACTCAACCTTTTTTTTTTTAATTATCTATTCATCAACATATACATATACAGGTTCTCAGTACTGATGTAAGTAAACCTCACCTTGCATTAACTGCAGGATCTCAATGCGCTTTGCTCGCAGACTGTTGACCTCGTTTGTAAACTGAAATGGCAGAGGACAGTCTAAAATGAACGTAATGAACAAATGGACATCTGAGGAGAAGAAAAAGAGAAACATTTATTATTTGACATTATTCTTTTAGTGGCGGCACCTGCTGTCTGAGTAGCACGAGTCTTTGGACGTCTGTGTAGGCAGCTTGCAGGACACTGCGGGCATGGACCAGAGACTTGTCCAAGTCCTGCAACGAGTGGCTTAACTCGTCCTCCCTCAGAGACACCGACAGCAGCTGGTCCATTTGATGCCAACCTGCAAATTAAAGGATCATTTTTAGAAATATTTGCATTTGTGATCTGCTCCAAACAACAATCTAAACTGATGATTTTGAGTTTACATGAGACTATTAACAGATATGTCTGATGATAAATTTATTTTTAATGGATGTGCTGCTGTCTGAGGGCCAGATGATGTAATATTGCAACTTGTCCCCTGGAAACAGAGATTTCTTCAGATTCAGATCTAATAATTATATGATATAGATGTAAAATATATTATTATTGTGAAATCCCCAAATTCTTTGAATTTTATGTTGAGAAACATTAAATTTCAAAAGTTAAAATTTGCTGAAAGGTGTATCTTATTAATCTATTGACATTAAAATAAATAGTTGTGAGATTGTATTACTTTAATTTACCCTTTATACAGTGTTTATTATTTTAAAAATAAGACTGCAGTAAAAATTTATTTTGTACTTGTGATAAACCAGAAACGTTTTGAGAAACCCTGTATAATTTGAGTCCCACACCTTCCACTGTTTGGGGGAGGACCCTGCCCCCTCGCTCATCATGCTGCAGGTGGCTGGCCAATGTTAGCGAGAATGCAAGCATGTGATTGCAGTCTGGAGCCCTGCTATCATAAAGAATCATTCTTAATTAATGACGAAACAAAATCAGAAAATACCTGTATTGCCCTTGTTTGACTTTGTTTTCTTCTTTTTACCACCTGATTTGTCAGAGACATCATCATCCTGCAAAAACACATCATGATCACATTCTATCATAAGAGAAAAAAGCATCAGTAAACTGGATGCTGCATATTTTGCTCAATATGTAAGAGGGCTTACATTGTTTCCTCTCTTCCCAGCACTGATCTTGTCCCTCAAGTCTTCACTCTCATCCTCCCTGTTTGGTTCTACTTTCACTGAGACTTCTGTCACTGCCCGACTTGTCTGAGCTACTTCAGGTTGCTCCAAGGAGTCCTGCGTCTGAGAAACTGACTGTGTCTCCATGTGACCGTCATCGGATGGAGGCGGTAAAGTCAAGTTTAGACCTGAAGCACTGCCTGGAAAAGACTCCCAGTGGAAGCCCTCAGACAGAGGTGGATCGTCATCCCATGACAAGCTTTCATGGTCAGTCTGATGCTTTACCAACTTGATTCCAAACCTGTGAAAAAGTTAGAAAAGATTGATAGAAGCACTCGCTGAAAAAGAAGTAAAACCAGACATGAAGCTGGTGATTCTCGTGACCTCACCTGGGCGAACCCCTTACATTCTTCTTTTTCATGTCTTCATACATCTTTCTCCAACTCAGCTTACTCTTGGGTCCTGATAAATGAAGCAACTTCTCCAGGGTCGGTTTATGCCCAGGCTCCTTCTCCCCCACTCGGCTTTTGTGGGCAATTCGGACTTTACGGGCATTGCCCACGTTTGGCTCAGAGGAAGTCATCTTGTCAATGCTTCTGCTACCTTCAAACGCCCCCTCAGATTGTCTTTCTGTGCTTTTTGACAGCTGGTCTGCTGCTAGCGAACTTGTCCGACAGGAGTCACTCATTTCTTGCGCCTTTCTGAAAGTTGTCTGTCTTGATGTAGCAGAGGTGATACTGGAAGGACAAACGCCAGCACTGGTTATGGAAGGAGGGGTGTTAACCTGTGGAGGCAGTATAGTTAGCGAGGAGGTGATGTGGTTCCTGCAGAAGCTCCCTGCTAGCTGCTTTGCCTCAGTTTGCTGTGTCGTGCTGCAGTCGGCTGCCCGGGCACCGGCCTCATTGTTTTGCCTCCGAGCTTCTCGATCCGCCCTGCACGGCTCCCTCACACCCAGCGCTCTCCTTATTTGCTTCAGCATGACGGTGACGTCCATGTCCCGTATACTGGCTGCACTGACAGGTTTGATGGCTGGAGCAGGTTGAGCTGAACCGTTTGAACCTTCTGGCTGAGAAGAATCTGTATTCTCACCTTGGTCATGATCAAACACAATAGCTCCCTTATCAGGGAGGTTGTCGCTGGTGAAGTCTCTGTCTGGTTGGCTGTTATACGGCACACTGTAATAGCTGTGTTGGCTAACAGCGGGGAATGTTTGACTTGGCTTGTCAGCAACACCCTCTTGATATTTGTGTGCTGTTTGAGAACATCCGTCAGTTTGGGAGCTCTCAAATCTGACTTGCCTTCTCAGGTTGCTGCCAGAGAACTTGTCATCGTACCTCAGTTGGCAAACTTGGGTGAAATGCTCACAGTCGTACTGGTGATGAGGTCGACCTGCAGCTTCTTCTGGCTGACAACCGGGTCTCTTACTGTGAGTCCACAGAGTTGATTCTCTATAGTTGAGAGGTCTTTGCAGACTGGATACTTTATTCTCTTTGTTTTGAACAACAACATAGATGCCTCCTTTATAGTGACTTTGCATCTGATTTGGCATACTTATTTGCACTGCTTCAGATTCTTCCTGTGCTGTCCCTTTAGAAAACACAGTCTGACTTCTGGCAGCTCCCTGCTGCATTTCTGCACGCCTCTGCCCAGTCTGTTGCTTCTTTTTCTTCTTTTTACCTGCTTTCTTTCTGCAAACAGACAGTCATTCAAACTTAGTTAAGAAGAAGGAGAAAAAAAAAAGGGAAAACGGCATATAATTGTTCTGGATCTGAAAAAACAAATGGAATTCTTACTCCTCTTTCTTTAATGCCTTGTTTCTCTCCATCACCTTTTGTATGGCCTCTTTGCTCAGAGTCTTGAACAGTGAAAGTGGCTTTATGTTTCTGGTCGTCAAGCTTTTCAACTTTACTGCATGCTGAACTGTTGAGATGTGCTGTGCGTACTCATCTAAACTCAAGGAATTTACCTTACATGCCTGGCAGTCATGAAAGGCATCCCTGTTCATGAAAGGACATTAAAAAATAAAACAAAGAATAGCATATATCACACCATAAAGTTTCCATAACTATGACCACATACAAGCTGAGGCCATTACAGCAAATTATGAGATGATTTTCAAAAGTCATGTCATTAAAAATGGCATTTTGTTTTTAAATAAATATCTTATGCAACATTATTTCCCTCTCGTCCAAAGCAAGAAAAAGTCTTTCAACGCTCATTCATGGGATATTTGGTCATTATTCCAAAAATGGACATCTTTCAACATTCTTTATTGATATTGAGTTTGAAGAAGTATGACAGCTATACCAAATCCTGCAGCTTCGTCCCTCTTGAATTAGTCCATTCTGGGTTTTGAAGTGTGTTTAAGATTCTCATCCGGTTGTACAAGTTTGAGAATTTGCTGGTACTGAATTTAATCCATCCTTCCCTCAATCGGTGAAGCATCCTACATACCACCGGTTGCAACACAAGCCCAAAGTTTGATCAACTTTAAATACCACTTCTGGTATTTGTTGAATCTTTTGTTGTTTGTGAATGAGGTTGCATGCCGATATATCTAGACTTTACCACTATCCGTCGTTTTTTTGTTTAACAAGTTGATTGTCTAGGTTTTTGTGTGAGGTTTCTCATCCCTCATGATTGACAGGTACTCACTTGCCCAACACTTCCTCCAGCTCTTTGTGATGCAATATGCTGTGCATATGCTCATGTCCCCCCTGGAGTTCAGAGACAAATCAAGATATCTCATGTGTACGAAGAAAACAATGTAATTCAACATTATTGTATCGTGTAAAATGAAAAGTCACTTACATTATTTGAATAAAACCTGCGGCACAATACACAGTAGTATTTTCTGGTCCTCCGGTGAGATTGTGGAAGTTCCTTTTTTACAGCAGCCTGGTGCACCTTCTTATGTGGTGTTTTACGATCTGCCATTTCTGAACAGGTGAAGGAGATATGAAACAGCACAACTAATGTCAGAAAATAATGGTACCAAGTGAATGGAATGCTAGCCATGCTCAAAAGAACACTGCAATCCCTTTCTACTTTTCTTCTCAACTGTTCCCTTCACAGGTGGTGACAGAGAACCATCTGCATCTTCTCTCACACTAACTAATTTCCATAAATCTCCTCTTCGGTCTTCCTCCGAGCCTCCTGCCTGACACTTCCAAGCTCATTATCCTTCTACCGATATATTCACTATTCCTCCTCTGTACATACCCAAACCATCTCAGTCTGGTCTCTCTTTCTCTCCAAAACATCTAACATGTACTGTCCCGCTGATGTCCTCATTCCTGATCCAGTCTATCCTCGTCACTCCCAAAGAGAACCTCACCATTTTAACTTCTGCTACCTCCAACTCTGCCTTCTGTCTCTTCCTCAGCGGCACAGTCTCTAAACCACAGAACATGGCAGGTCTCACCACTGTGCACCTTTCCTCTCATTCTTGCTGATATGCTTTTATTCCATCTGACACTTTTCTCCACCGTTCCAACCTGCAAATATGTATTCCGTCTTGCTGTGGCTAATCTTCAGTCCTCTTCTTTCCAGAACATGCCCCCACCTGCTCCCTGCCGATCACAATGTCATCTGCAAAGATCATAGTTCATGGAGATTACTGCATAACCTCATCTGTCAGCCTGTCCATCACCACAGCAACAAGAAAGGGCTTTTGATCCTTGATGCATCTCCACCTCTACCTTGAACTCTCACCTACACCACACCACTGTCCGACAGCTCTCACGCATGTCCTGCACCACTCTAAACTCCATGAAATGAGATTATTGATTATGAGATTTTTGTACAGCCACTTCAGATTTGTTTGAGATTGAGGAGTAAAACTGCAGCGGCGCTAAAGAACAGCGATCACAGTGGAAGTCCACAATCACACCTCACACACATCTGAGCGATGTGTTCATTAACTCTGAAATACTAAATAATACATACGGCGTGGTTATAAAGTTAGCGCCAGCTAATCCTTCTTGGGAGGTTAACGTGATGAAGTTAGAAGCTGCACAAAAACGTTCACCTCACTAAAATTAATGCAAACAGCTGGACAAAATTAACACCATTTAGGTATGTTTTTACCGTGCAACTAATACGGGAAAAAGTACAGACAACACGTGCATACCTCGCAAATTTCACATGGCAATAGAACCCAGAGTGCTGTTACGCCGCCATGTTTGTCTACGTAAATTACGACACATCTCCGTCGACCAATCATTCAACGAAGAGGACGCCGAAAGTCCCATGAAAAGCAGTAGATCTGAAAAAGACGAGGATGATACGACGTAAGGCTGACGTAATTACGTCCGCGCTTCCGGATGGTTTACAGCTCTACTGAGCTGCAGGCACCACCGATCCGCGCGGAAGAGGAGTTTGGGCTATAAAACAAAAACAATTAGCCGTCGTGTTTTGTTAACAGTGTATTGCTGTACCTTTTAAAAACATTTTTTTTTTTACACAGTTTTAACTTACAATGTGCAACGGTTGCGTGCAAAAAGAATACCCCGACCGGGTAAGTCGAAACTGCTGAAAGACTCCACTATTTGTTCTTGCAGTACAAACGCTAATTTGACGTACACTACTGCTGTGTTGTGGCGACACATTCAACGTTAATCTGAGTAAGGAAGAGCTGGATATATGATGGCATGGCGTGCCTCCTATTTGTCGTCCAGGGTAACACTTGTCTGGAGGACGGCTCCTACCTGATGAACTACCTGGGCTGTGCCAACTGCCACGAGAGGGACTTCGTGCACATCAGCAATAAATCCACCGAGGACGACGATGGCGAGGAGATTGTCACATATGACCGTTAGTTTCTATGGAAACTGCTCTCTATAAATGACAACGCCTTGCCTTTTTCTACTCATGCAAGGACAGGAAATGAGTGCCTTAGTATGTTATATGAAGACTCCATGAATTTCCACATTTCTTTCCAGATGTCTGCAAAAACTGTGACCACGTCATCGCCAGACATGAGTACACTTTCTCAGTCGTTGATGAATATCAGGTAATACCTGTTGTAGTGATGTGAATGTGATGAAAGGGTCATGGATTTGGCGAGTTGCTGCCATGATCTTAAAGGTCTGTATTGTATTTTCCAGGAATACACCATGCTGTGCATGCTGTGTGGGAAAGCAGAGGACTCCATCAGTGTGTTACCGGATGACCCCAGACAGTCTGCACCTCTTTTTTAGACCTGAACACCAGAACGGCTGTTTTTAGACCGCCTGTCATCAGCATGGAAGCGATGCTGGGTTCTCCCTTCAAGGCTTCAACCATTTAAAAAAAAATCATCCATTCAAAGTTTTATGCCTCTTTAAAGCACCGCTTTCATGGGTAGCCAGTGTATCATGAGCAAGAATTGTAACTTTTAATGATTTTGCACGTTGTTAGACAATATACTGTAAATATTTTTTTTACTATCATTAGCTGCAAACACAGAATAACTTGCAGCTGTTAAACTGATTTCTCTAAAAGGAAATTACTGCAGTTCTTCCCATTTCAAGCACTTTTAGAAAAGGGATCATTTATTACATCATTAATATCTAACTTGTTGTTGGCTGAACTGGCTTTGATTTTCAAACGTCTCTGAAATCCTATCAGAGGGGTAGGACACCCATTTTCTTCCAAATTATCTCGGGATATTTCCAGATAGTGCTCAACCAGCTTGCCTGCCAAAGATTCTAGTAGTTTCTTACTTTAATCGAACCATTCAGTGACCCCCTCATGTCGTCTGGATTAGACTTTTGTGGTCCTGGAAGTGACTACTCCCATCAGGGTGGAAACGTTTCCACACTGATTGAAATTGTGACCATGAGTCAGAGGTAACGTGGCAGCCAGGCAACAATATACGGCACTCATACAGCTACAAGCAGAATTTGTACAGTGACAGATTTTTTTTCTTTATGCTGTTACCTTTATAAACCACCATAATAAATTTGAAATAAAACAATAAAAATTCAGCTTTAATTCAAGACAATTCACTACAGTAAAGTTTGCCAATTGGAATATTCAGCATTTTTAAAGCAAAGTATGAAAAGTAAAGTAAGTGACATGATTGTAATATAACCATGATCTTTTTATTTTTGGATGAAAAATATTTGCATGTCAAAGCCTGGATGGAGTCCATGGACATCACGAGATCCTGCACAGATGCTTTGCCAGGTCTTCACTGCAGCCACCTTCAGTTACTGAAGTCATCTTGCTCTTTCGCTAACCAGTAACGTCACCAGTAAACACCACTGCGCATGTTCCATTGACAATCATGACGTTACGCTGCTGATGTATTTGTCATGTGATGTGGTATGATTTGGATCATGAGCTGTTTCTTTTGTATCACCATACCTTTTTGCTTATATCAGAATTCTGGTAAAAGTTTATCTTGGTTTCATCTGTCCAGTTGTTTTCTGGAAGTTTAATCTGGCATTCTTGAATTCTTGAATGCTACCAGTGATTTTTACCTTGTTGTAAACCCTCGTATATGTTATGCCTTCCTTCTCGAGTGTATTCTTGACTTCTGATGTGAAGGTGTTTTTCTTCAACTACAGGATTCTGTGATCACGTATTTCAGTTGTCTTTTGATGTTGCTGAGGTCGCTAGTATTTCTTTCTTTTTGCACCAAACTGTTGATCTGGGCACACCTAAGGTTTGTTTTTTTTTTGCTATATGCCTTTTATTGATTTACATTCATTTTTTCCACTGAGATCTTGGACTAAGATCTCCTTAAAAATCTAATGTGCAGCTCCACTTAAAAAGCCAGTAAAAAGTCAACTCAATCACTGACATGAACTCTAGGCATCCTAATGGATGAAAAAATGATTTTGTTTTTAAATTCTTTCTGTTCAAATCGTCTTCCTCAACTTTTTAAATATCAGTGGGCAGAAGAAAAAGCAGCAGCAGAAGTCTGTGTACAAGCTGAGATCAACTACCATCATTTTCTGAATAAATATAAATCTGATATCTTTTATATCCTCCCCATTTTCATAACACGATAATAAAAAAAAATGCAACTCTTTGCTGGTCTACATTATGATGTATTTTGATAAGAAGCAGTTCATTAAAAATACAGAGCTTTCAGCTGATTGTACAAATGAATAAATAAAAGTTAAGACAAAAAAATCATCAGTAATGATACTCATGCACGTTTACAATACTGAAGTGAGTGTACTTAACATGTACATTCCAAAAGGCCGATGCTTGTTGCATGATGCATATTTTATAGCAATGTAAAAGCACACTACCAACACTGATATGCCAAAATGAGCAGTTCACTGTTCATTACTATCATAATTAGCTATTTTGCAAGAGTGAGGTTGATATGGGAGCGATTACCTCTGCTCTACATGAATGCTGATTTAGGTGTACTGCTCTTAGTGTTATTTTCTATTAGTGTTCCTAATGTGACTATACTGTTTCTATAATGAGTGAATACCATTTTACTAATGGCACATATCTACAGTTAGCATCATTTTCACATCCCTCATGAGCTAAACAATATTTTTGGTCTCATATTAGGCCTTAACGGAGGTTTAATACAGGAGTGAAATGAGAGGTAAGAGTTGGCAAATCTCAAGACTTTCTCTACGTTGTTGTTTCACACCTAACAAACCAATAAATAAATAAATAAAATTTATCATACATTTTACATTACTTACAGGACATTCTCTTGAGTAAATACCATATTTACACATGCTATCAGGGACAGGTGGCGAGGCAGCCTCTCGCTACAGTTGCACAATCTGGATCAGTCAGTTAATATGTGAAGACAGTCACCGATTCCCTTTTCCAGAGCCTTTGCTCTCGTGAGGCGCCCCCCGTCCTCTTGAGCTGTGACTCCACTGACCCGGCCCGGAGGCCCTGTCCTGCGGGTGAACGTGGCGTTGGGGAGGGGACCCTGACAGGCTGGACGGAGAGCGGCTGCGACCCGGCAGAGCAGCGCCGTCACGGAGTTCCTGGCGGGACGGGGAGGAGCTTAGGGAACGCTGCAAGGAGGAGAAGCTGCGAGGCCGAGGAGGGGGGCTGAAGAGCACCCCGCTGCGATCCTGCATCAGCTGGGTCAGACTGGCCAGGAAGTCTGCGTCGCTGGTGCTGCTGGCACGCACCCTTAACCGCCGCCGTCTGAAATAACAGCAGTGAAGAGAATTCCTCTCCTTTGAATAAACTCACTTCTGTGAGGTTTCTCAGCAGGCATACAGGACTAAGATCTAAAGACTTCAATTCTGCCCCAATGACTATGTGAAAACTAAAATCTCTCACTCTGAGAAACTGGAGTCATTGTTTCAGGAGATTTATCAACCTGAGTCAGTACAGTTATAGTCAGTACTTTGAGAAGCAGTCCCGAAAAGAGACCTCCTACACTGAACTTGAACTTTGGGTCCTACAATTCAGAACTCTTATAACACATAACAGACAATCAAGTTTGCTGCAAACATTTTAACTGAAAGTTGGACCAAATTGGAAATCATACCCCAGATCAATGACAGATGTTATCTACTCTGGAAGATCTGGTTTGATTTGCTCAAGTTCACTCCTCTTCTACTACAGAAGTGGTGTCATAGATTTTCAAATAAATGATGGTCCACAGATGCCTCAAATGCACCATACAAATAGTTAGTGCAGTTACTGGTTGCACTTTCTGTTTATCAAAGACCAACACTGAAATAAATGTTCTGTTTTTTGCAAATATTACATAAAATGCTCCCTGCTCAAACATCATCTAAAGACCGCAACGGCGAGGTTCATTCCTGTAGAAATTGTTTCCATAATGTTGTCGTGCCCTTGACTGAATTATAACGGTACACAAACCTGTTGTCTGCACTTTGCCGGACAGGTGGTTTCCCTGGAGGTGGTCGGGGAAGAAACTTGCTGGTGAGCTGCTCTGGCAGAAACGGGGCACTCACTGGACGTGGGATCTTACTTCTACTGCCTGATGAGAAGGACAGGGAGAGCGGTTCTTCTCCAACGACGTCAGACCTGGATCCTCGTTCGGAGGAGAGCCGGTCCCTTGGCAAAGCGCAGGGCAGGTTATCACAGGACAGAGACGGAGATGGCGAATGGGTGGGGGAGCCTGGGACCGGACTGCTCCAGCGGTGTCGTCTCTCCATGTTCAGATCCCTGCTTGGAGAGTCCAAAGGGTTGCTGGGATCTCGGACAGGGATTTTACTCAGTCTTGGGGATGAAGGGGAGTCTCTTCGCCTGAGCAGAGCTGGTGGTGGAGAAGAGGAGACGGTGACTGTGCTCTCCACAGCACCTCCTCCTGTGTCAGCTTGCAGCTGCTGGTTCGGTTCTGAGGAGCGATCAGGCAGACCGGAATCACTCTCTGGGTCTCTGTCCTTGGTTGAAAGACCAGCGGGGGCTTTAGCTGGGCTCATCACCGGGGCCAGTTCCAACTTCTCTCCATCATTCATGCTTTCCTCTGCGAGCTCCTCAGATTTACCAGATGGATCTTCTAACGCTATGAGATTGCTCTTCTGTACAGGCAGCTGTGGTGCACAGCTGGAAGACTGAGAAGAACCAGATGGTCACTAAAAACACAAGACTCTCTAAATCTACATAAACTCCTTCTGACCTTCCCAGTACTTCCACACCAGCATTTCTTAAAGCTAACTCTTCTTAACATGAAAAACCTTTACTGCTCAGAAACTGAACCCACACTGTCAAACCTCACAAAGACTTTTTGACTTCTGCTATAATTTCAAACATGTTTCACTTTGTCATTAAGCCAAAATGCGGAAAAGACTCTCCAATTTGCTCCAACTTCCCTCTAACACCCAGCATCTGAGGTCACAGGGGTGTGCTCCAACTAAAGCCAGACTCTTCGTGATTTTCTTCCCATTATGAAAACTTGTTTGTGACCTGATAATCACTAGTAAAACCATTAAGCTTTAGATGAACGCGGTAGTTCTCAAACTGGAGGGTGTGCCCCTAAAGTGGTGCTTCATCGATGATTATAGAGACACAAGTTGCCTTCATACATCACTTCCAGGGTAGGACGTTTTCTTGGTCCAATAAAGCGGTGGGGCATTTTCTTTGTGCCTCTGTTCCTCTTGGGAAGCAGTAAGAGAGGTGAAGCAAAGAGGAGACGAGTGCGAGCCAATAGCGAAAAAAAAAAAAAAAGGTTTTGATCTTCATATTTAAATTTTTAAAATAATTATTTAATTTTTCAAATCAAAGCTGATCTTCGTCTGTTTTGCTATAAACCTTATATAACAAATGTCATATACGGGGGGATGTTTTTATTTTTTTTCCTCCAGAGGAGGGCATGCCAGATAAAGTTCGAGAAGCACTGGATTAAAATGTCCAAAAGCGTGGACGTGTGAGTGTGCACGGTTATTTTTCTTGCGTTTGTCTGTGATGGCCTGAGAAAAGGCTGAAAACTCTAAATTTTCTTTTCTCCAACATCTGCATGCTGAATGAAGTCAAACTCAGTCTCTTTTAGTTCCATCACACCACTCACGTTACTTAACAGATCAAAATTCCTGTCATCACATACCTGCTCCATCTGGGGTCTTCCCATGATGACTGATGGCATTTGCCCCAGCATCCCTGGAATCCTCCGATGGCCCAGCAGCCACGTACCGGGCATGGCCATCTGCGACAGGACAGGGCTGGTCGGCATCGCGGGACTGGTACGACCGTCCTGTGGCTCAGCGTGAGCGGACCCTGGCTTGTCCTCATTCTGGACTTCAGTCGGAGGCTTGCTTCCTCCAGAGCCGCTGCCTTGCTCCAGCTCCAGCATCACCCACTCCTGAGAGTCTCCCTCCTGTGGCACGGGGCTGAAATTTACAGCAACAAAGCCGCTGCTTGCTGCGCCTTCGTCCGGGTCAGCAGTTGCTGTGCCAGAGTTCTCCTCGTTGCAGGAAGGCGTCTGCTGACCATTTTCCTTCTCAGGAATGGATTTCTCCCCAACATAAGTAAGAACAGGACGCTTTTTGCCCAGACTGTAAAAGCAAAAAAACAAAAAAAAACATTACGACCAGCATGTTTTAAGGCCGAGTTTCTGCTTATTGTATCTGTAAAGAGTACTAACTAGGCCTCGAGAAACCGTTCAATGGTGGGTTTCGGTTCAGGTGCGAGTCTCTTCTCGAATGCCAAGCTCTGACTGTGTCTCATCCTCCGGAGCAGCGGCACACCCCGGTCCAGGACCATGGTCTCTGATCGCACTCGTCTCGGTGAACTCTGTACAGAACCTGTGTTGGGACTCTGGTTCCCCTGGTTTTGACTATGTTCATCCTCACTGACCACCTGAAGACACAGAGTGTCAGTAGTAGGTTTTACTGGAGTCATGCAGGAACAGACTAAGGAGGTTTAAGACATTATCATTCCTCCAGGTAAAGGGAATGCAGACTTCATATGTATTCAGGGCTCTGGAGACATTAACATTGTGCTATTCACTGCACACAGCAATAACATTATTATTAAATCAGGACTGAGTATAAGGGCATTATATTGCACGTTTACAATAAAATGCACCACCCCTGACCTTCCTGATCATCGGCTGCGTGTGTTTATGATTACGATTGCGGTCCATCTCTTCCCATACGTCTCCACCAGGGGTTGTCGGCGTGGGGATGGGGGGGCAGTTGTCAGCGTCGCTGAGGCGTTCCCCTTGAAGGACATCCTCTGTGTTTTCTCTCTGCAGCTCGCCTGGCAGCACTGAAGCATTGGCCATGCTGTAGAGGAAAAAAAAAAAAAAAAAAGAGGAGGTCACCCTGCTGCTCAACTCCATAGCACAATTTACAGCAGTAATTTCTCAGGGATCTCTGACTGTGCAGATTTCTAGTCTAAAAAAAGCTGCAGCATGAATGTACAACAGAGTGTGAAGGAAGTCTGAATAGTAAGTCAAACTGCAACAACTGCCTACAGCAATTTAAAAAGTAAAGTCCTAAATGTCAGGAGTAATAGGGATTTTATTTTAGTTTTAAGTACCCAAGGTAAGCTGGTGTGAGGCGAGTGAGCTGCTGAGCAGTAGTTGCTGCGGCAGTGATGGTCAGCAAATCCTCTGAATCACATTTCTCCCAGTCATAGGGGTCATTTTCCAGCACATTGTGGCTCTTCATGGCATTCTCAAACACAGACATGAGAAGCTGTCTCCGGGGGAACAAAAAAAGAAGAAAGAAACACATGCATCAGCATTTGATAGCTGGAGAGAAATGAACACTGCATGCAATATATGCCAACTGGAAGATGACAAACCTGATAGTCAGGCTTAGTAAAGTAGTCCAAGGTTGAGATGTGATCAAGAAAAGTCCTGAACTCCGAAGGAAGGTGCTTCAGCATGAGATGATGGTCATACGTCTCTTTTAGATTTCCGACTTGTTCCTATTATGAGCGTGAGAAAGAAAACTGAATAGGAGGACCTTTCTGTACATTAGAAATATTCACCCATGAAGCCACAGGAGAAGCGTACTTTGTCTTTAATTTTCCTCCATGGGAGCTGCCCAACCATAAACTCAACCAGCATGTAGAAGAGAGACCACAGATCATCATGACGTCCCATTTCCTGCAGACACGAGCAAACAAGAAAAGGAAGGTAACACATAAACAAACAGTTAATGACCAGGAGGTGGGCATACATACCCCTGAATGATCATCTCAACCTACCAATCATGTCTAAGTGTCTATCTGGTGTATAACAGTATACGCTGTCAGATTTAACAGTCTACTATCGAGAGGCATGTTCCTCTATTTATAGGTATATTGATTCATCTAGATGCTCCGTAACTTAAAACTAAACTTACTTAAATAAATTCGCAAATGGACTTCTATCTTAAATGCAGTCTATGGATGAAGTCATTTGAGTAACTCAAGAGTTTGTGTCTACAAAAGTAGCAGAGAGCAACAACAAGACAGTCTCTCAATTGTGTACCATGGAGGCAAAGCATACAAGAAGAGAATGAAAGCTTAAAGACACCGACAACATGAAAACATAACGTTGATGGCCATGCTAAAATGTAATGTAGTGTTGGAAAACTTTAGTGCTGGCTGCTTGACATGCACACCTCAACTGCACTGCAGCTATACGCCATCTGCATTCCCTATTTTTCACACATTTGGTTAACAAAAAGATAGTTCTCAAAGAAATGTACACAAATCTCTACAATACACACTCAGCTGTGTGTACTGTAGCAGTCCACCTTTCGATGCACAGGCAACACTTCAAGGAAATGAAAACGGTGGAGGATGAATAGTTGACGTCACATATCCATCGCTGCTGTCTTGAAAAGAATCAGTTGGATGAAGCGTTGTTGTTGAGTTCGCTCGATTTTCCTTTGATGTCATTATATTCTAGCAAAGTTCTTGACCTCAAGCAGTTTCTCAAAAATACAGATGGTTGCCGCTTCTCCTGGTAGAGCTCTACCCTCCTTTAACCACTTTCTTCCCAAGAAACCGCTTCATGTTGCAAAAGTAAAAACAGGCATTCCTTTGTCTGTTCCCATCTTTTGCTCTCTTGCTGTTGCAGTAACCATGGCAACGGGTGGTGTGTCGTTTCAATATGGCAACTCCTTCCAAACATGCGACTCAAGGCAAAAACATCAAGTTGTAGCTCTTTATTCTCTGTACTATTACCCCTTATGAAAATTATTTTCTGCATAATTAAGAAAGCTCAAGACTGTTTATGCCAGACTTGCCTTGACAGATACTATCCAATGAAACACCAGTGACTCTCTTTCTGGCAGCTGCAGCCAAGCCCAACAGATTGGTGCACTCTGCTAAATTGCAAAAACAACTAACTTCACAGCACCTAAAGGTTCTGCTATCGTCATCCCGGTGCCAGACAGCAGACGACCCCGATGAAGGGTTTAATGCTCTAGCTGATGCTGTAGGTGTACTAGTTTAAACAGCTTACCTTATTCTTGTGAGCATTAATCGAGGCATATCTCACAGTTCCTCTGAAACCTGCCACTGGACGGGGCTGAAAGACGAGACACGTATACGACTGATTACCATTTACTGATTTAGTCCGAAACATATTTCCATAGTGATGCCACGTTAGGACATCATGTGGTAACATCCTGTTTTGCGTTAGTGTGTTTTATACAAAAACTTTAATCACTGCCAGAATATGCTCCAAAGTCATCTTAAAACAGAACTGTAAAATTCTGAAGTTGACTTACAGGACGAACTTCCTGGTTGGAGTTGGTAAACTGACGAGCCAAACCAAAATCAAGCATATAGCAGCATCTGCAGGTACTAGCAAGCCTTCCCATCGCAAAGTTTGACTGCAATTTTAACAGAAATAAAGAAGTTTAATTACTGATATCTTTAAGCTGGTTTCTAATCAGTAGCCAAAAGAATCTGAGTTGTTACATACACACTGAACGAAGACTTCACCTAATCAATAGACCAACTTACTGGCTTAATGTCTCGGTGCAGGAAGCCGACTGAATGGATGCTCTCGATGGCCTCTAAAATCTGCTTGCCAAGTCTCAAAGTAGTGGAGACGGAAAAGGTTCCACGGGTCATCGTTCTGCGTAAGTCCGCAAGATTCCTCCCCTTAAGACAAGAAATACGTGTTGTTCGTTACAAGTGGTGTCAGAAGCACATGAAAGCAACCGACTTATACTGAGTGGTGAAAATCTTACCTGGAGCTCCATCACCACGTAGTTGAAGCGGTCGTTCCTGCCACATCCCACAAAGCGGCAAACATGGTCTTTGCCTATGAAAGAAATCATAGTTAAAACTGTTTAATCATCACCGTCTCTTTGGTTCATACCTGACAAAATTTGTGCTGCCCAGATGTTCATATTCTTGGAGTAACTACAGTATATCTCATTACGGACAGAGAATTTTAGGTTTAATTATGTTCATTCAAGTTTCATATGTTTGCTTTAATATTCTGCAATAAATTCAAGCAATAATTGTGTAAAAACATGACATCACGAATCGAAGATTTTGAGTGGAAGATTTAAAATATCACCAGCTCCCCGTCCAGTCACTCTATGTCTTAACAAGCTCTGCAGTGTGATTCTGACACTGGATTTTTCTGCAGTGTTTTGTGGTGCAGGTGAGCCGTTTTGACTGAAACAATAACCAACAGTGCATCGTTGCAAATGTAATTTAAAACAAAGATGCAATTGTTTCAACTGAATTACAAAAATTAAATCATTTAATGAAAAATATGTTAAATTTCCATTATGGTTTCCCCTCTTTTGCAATAGTGAATGAGCTTTAAATGCAAAGCTGAGCATCACTGCAATGCTGTGGGCACAATTTTGGTTTATGCCAACCAAAAAAAAAAAAAAAAGGAGCCAAACTTGCAAGTCAGAGGACGCGATTTGTTGAATTTACAGCAAAAAGAAGGCAGTATAATACATTGATGCTAATGTCAAACAAGAACAGCCCAGAAACAATACTTAAAAACACATCAATGAAACAGATCATCACAAGCCCTTCTTATTTATTGCGAAACACTTCAGGAACTCCATGACAGGGCGACAGCATTACTCACCCTGAAGCTTCTTCAGCACAGCCACCTCCATCTTCAGAACCTGTTTGGGTTGCTGAGCAGACTCAACCTTCAAGGCGAAGGTGGCCTGGTTTAGCTGATCCAGAACCTCATAGATCTCACCAAAGCCACCTCCTCCTATCTTCCTGGTCTGAAATAGCAGCATCAGTTGTTAAAACACTGTACTGTAGGTGAAAAATATTGTGTGCTATGATTTCATTTCGCGTTTTTTTAGTGATTCTTCTTACCACTTTCCACCTGTCCCTGACTAGGTCTCCCACTGACAGGATGTCTGTGTGCTCTCCAACCCCACTCATCCTGAGTGCTGTCAGCTCTATCCTGCAGCTGGCATCAGTACAGCGAGCACCTCACTGCAAAACAAGCACATCACCACTTTTCTCAGGATGGATGCATTAGAGGAACGAGGCGCTGCATGAAAAAGACAGAGCACAAACTGTATCCTGATACTGGACTTTATAAGCAGCACATCGTGTGCGTGCACCCCCACCTCCCCAGCCTCAGGCTGCTCTGAGACGCTAGCTGAGAGTCAAATAGTAGCAGCTAGCACCGCTTGCCTCGTCTGAAGCAAGAGACAAAAACACAACCCAGCTGTTGGTAGTGCAGGGTCAGCCATGGGTCTCGTGCAGGGGGATAAATCTAAACCGTCCAGTGGCTAATGTCGGGTAGTTTCTGCTGGGGCTGCGGTGGTCCTGCTGAGACTCTGATTAGCATGTTTCCAAATGGATAAATCTCTTACCAGGCTGCGCTGCATCCCTGCGACACCAGCTGGTGTGTAAAATCCAAACAGCTTCCATGCTTTCGATCTGAGGCAGATTCGTCATCCCGGGAGACTGTTCTTTGTTTTTTGTTTTTTTTTTTAAATAAAACTGTTGCGTTAGCTACCGGTAGCCAGCTAGCCGCTAATGGGTGGGCAGCGATGCCACCGTGCGCTGCCGCTTTCCCGCAAGCCTTGGTGATTACGTCACGCGATTCCCATCTTCTGATTGGACCGAAAACTCCTGCATCCCACAGGATACTGGCAACGAGGAGGGAGTCATCTGCATATAAACAAACCAGAGTGAATCTGCAGACCTCAGACTGCTGCAGTCAGCATTCACACTAATATTAACCCTTCGAGCTCAGAGCGTTCAGGCGGCTTAAAAATAAATAAATAAATAAAAATAACTATGTTAAAATGTATAGGCTTTAAGAATGTTCAGAATAGTGTCTTATATAATTTTTTCAGCACAACCTAGGCAATCTGATGATTTATTTACCATTTTCACCAACTATATAAACACACCTGAGCAAAACCAACTCAGGTATTTGTATTATTATTTTTTAAATTATTATTTAGCTATTGTCAATAAAATGTCCCAGTTCAAAGTTCACTTAGCTTGTTTTTATGAACAAAAATACCAGAAAAGCTGTCTGTTGTGTGAGATCTGTGCAATCATCCCTACTTCTGTTTTTATTTATTTTTTTTATTTTTTTTATTTTATAAAATTAATCACAACATTGACTAGGCAACACAAAAAGACATACAAAAGACAGACATGTTGTAAAGCCAGAAAAAGTGACTGTAAACATACACCCCCAAGATGTTCATTTAGCCTATGAGTTGTGCACGACAGATCTGTGCTATACTCATGTTTGTGTTTTTGGCTTTTGATTCATTGCATATCATTTCCCCCCCAGGCATATTATTAATGATACATGCAAGATTTTGCATTTTTGACTTTTCTTGATTTTTTTAAATGTATTTTTCATTTTTAGACTATTGTAAACAATGCAGACTGAAATACTCAAGTCAACGACCCATACGCACAAAAATGTGCACATTGAAATCCATTCAAATCCCTATCTTTTGATCCTGCTCTAATAAAAACCACTCATCTTCTCTTTTTCTATACTTCATTTGAGGCCTGGAGCTTTAAGTCTGTGTTCTGAAGGATTTATTTCCCATCATTTTTGCATGTCTATAGAAAATACATCAATTATTGTGCTTTTTAGACCATAAAATGGAGATGCATCATGACAAAAACTTTGCATTTTAAGGATTAAAATAAAAAAAAAGACAAACACAAAGCAATATTTGATATGTATGATTAGGACTAATGCTGGTTTAAATAATGAAAAAATGTGAAAAAAAAAAGTTGTAACATGAATTATAACATTTTTATAGCTTGGTTTTGTTACAAGCACAATTATATGTGAAGGGACTTTAAAAAAAAAAAAACATAAATTTTTTGCAGCACATTTCACTCAGTAGAATTAAAATTCAAAAACACTATTGATCCCTGAAGGGAAAATAATTGTTCCAGTAGTTTGACCTAATCTGGACTCTCCTAAAACCCACAACTGTCTCCTTCGTTTTGTTCACATCCAAGATGATACGATTGTATCATACACAGACATTAAGATGAAAATAACACAATAAATTATTAAATTAATAATAAAAACGTCATAAGTATGTAAATAAAATGCATTACAAAAAAATATTTAGACAAAAAAAGAACAATTAAAAAAACTTTTAGAACTGAGAAGTAAAACCTAAACTGTAGACTAAAAAAAGGCACAAGTGAACAGCAGAATTTAATAGGCTGACATCTTATTAAAGCTCTCAGACCCCACTTGGTTTTATATTCTACAAGGTGATCAGAAATATATTATGGACCCATATTATTTACTGATTTGTCAACTTTAAAGTGCATTATGTGAGTAACTGGTAGCCATTAACCCAGCAAGCTTAGAATACGAGTGATGTGCTCAGTTTTCCGGTTCTTGTTAGAATTCTGACAGCAGCATTTTGGATTTGCTGAAGCTGTCTAATTTTCTTTTTGTGTTGGGAAGATCAGACGCAAGAGAATTACAGTGGGGAAGTCTGTTGGAGGTGAAGGCATGGATGAGCTTCTCTAAATCAGGTCTGGGCATTAGATCGCTGACGTTTGATATTTGTTTTAGATGATAAAAAACTTTTAGTTACAGCCTGGATGTGGCTGCTGAAGCTCAGGTCTGCGTCAATTAAAATGTAAAAGACTCTTCTTCAGCCCTCTGGATTCAAGCTGGGAATCAACTTTTAGTATTTCCATAATTTCTTTCTGTCTTGTCTGGATTTAATTGTAATACGCTTGGTTTCATCCAGCTATTCACTTGCTCCAAGCGCTGACACAGGGAGTCTAATGAGCCATAGTCATTCGGTGAAAGAGCCAAGTAAATCTGAGTGTCATCAGCACAACTGCGGTAAGCAACATTGTTGTCATTTATAATCTGACCTAGGAGAAGCAAGCACAAAATTCTCAGAGGAATGTTTCTGACAGCTAGTTGAATCCACGCCACAAATATTTAGGGCAGTTCTGAAGACAAAAGGAGTTCCAACTAGTGAGTTCAAGTGTCCATTGA
>JBAMYA010000017.1:3869970-3887787 GCA_037176975.1 Arrhamphus sclerolepis
TTTTAGAGACACAAAAATCTGCTCATATTGTGCACAGAATGCTGCTGACACCTACTTGCATGCTGTATGGGACTGTATGGGTCCAAGCATTCTGGCACAATATTATCAAAACTCTCTCCCAACTTCTGGATTGTAGAATCCCATTATCACCATCTCTCTGGTTACTGGGAGATTCCTCCATGATCTCTCTGGATAACAGCTCCAAAAAAAACTCTCTTTATTGCCTTAATCCTCGCCAAAAAAACAATCCTCGTATATTGGATAACTAAAATTTCAATTAATATCGCTCTCTGGAAAAACTTACTAATTGACTTTATTTCAATGGAAAAATTGTCAGCCACAATAAAAAAATCAAACTGACAATTTTGATCAAATTTGGAATAAAATGAGTAAATCTTTACAATTATAACATAGATTGTCCCAAAAAATGATCTGTGATTGTGCATCAATAATCCTTCGACCTACAACTTCTACAAAGACTTCTTGTATCTGCTCCTACTACAGTTGCTCACAGTTAGCTTGGTCTTCTTCTGCCTGGCAATACGTTCATGTTTTCTTATTGATCCCGGGGGAGGGATAAGAATGACTATAAATATTATAGGGATTATTGTCATCATTGTTATCGGTCCACATGTGCTTTTTCCTTCAAGTCTCATCAGAGTTGTTGGGGTGGCGGGGCTGGCCCTGGGGGGCGGGGGCGGTCGCTGCCTCCTGCATGCTGCCTCTGTGCTGGGTGGCGGGAGTGGTGGGCGATGGGGGGTTGGCCAGCGCTTGGCGGCGGGGTGGGGGTGGCTGTGGGGCGTCTCACCTGCCCATGCTGTGTTCAGTTGGTGGTGGCTTGGGCGTCTCTCTGCCTGATGGCTCCTCTTGGCATTGGGCTGGGTATCTGGTCCTTGGCTGGGGTGTGCTTGGGTCCCGCATGGGCTTTGGGGCCCCGGTGGTGTTGGGCCTGCCGACCTGGGGGTGCTCCCTCCGGTTGGGTCCTACTGGTTGGGCAGGGAGGGGCTTTTGTCCCCTGGCCTGTATCCGTTGTTTGTCCTACCCCTCTCCAAACTACACACAATGCACAAATTGGGGAAAAGGGAAAAAAAAAAAAAGAGAGCGAGGGAAGAGGAAACTGGGATGCAGTGGGACCATCCACCCTCCACGCCCCAACCCTTTTCAATGCACTTAGCTTACACATAGATCTAAATACAAACGAGAAGGAGGGGTGAAAAAAACCAAAAACAAACAAACAAAAAAAATAACAACAAAGAAAAAAGCAAACAAACAAGAAGGGCTAGCGATAAAGAAGCATCCATCCTCCATGCTCCACCTCTTGTTTTTAATGCACTCAGTTAGACACACACAACACATACAGGAGGGGGGTGGCCAGCTACACTGGGGGTATTTCAGCCCTTCGCTGACCTAGGGGGGAGGGTTTTCAGGGTGGCCATGGGCCCTGACCAGTGGGGTAGGGGTATGTTCCTACTTTCGGGGGTCCCTTCTCCGGCGGGGGCCACCATGGCCAGCTCGTGGTCCCGGGTATACCCCCTGCTGATGGACTGGGCGCCCGGTGTGGCCCTTGGGTGAGTCTTGGGTTTGGGGGGTGTTGGCCTACTGCTGGCTGGTGCACTGTGGCGTGTGTAGGGGGGTGCCGTGCGGTTGTCCTGGCACGGCCCTTTGGGGTGGGCTGCTCCCACTCATTTGCTGCCGCTGTTATGTCACATGTGGGTGATGAGAGGGCGGTGGTGGCTGTCTTGGCTCTCCTAGTGGGGGTCACGTTCCCCCGGTCCCTCCCTCCCTCCCTTTCACCGTCTCCGCCGTTTCCTCCTTCCTCTCTCTGTTGGCGGTCGGATGGAGGGCGGGGGTGCTACTGTCTCTGTGCTGAGGAGGTGACGGCTGCAGGGTCTGTGGGTCCTGTAGTCCTACTGTTGCAGGCTGGGGTCTGGTAGATGTGGGGATTGGGCGGACGGGGCGGCCTTGTTGTGGTTCTGGCTCCCTGGGTGCCATTACCTGGTCCCCCTGTCAGTGGACATGTACCTTGGGGGGCTGCCCCTGGGCCTTAGGCTCCTCTCAGGCCAGTCTGGTCCTGGGAGGTGAGAATTAGCTGGCGTTTTCTCACCCGTTTGGAGATCTGAGATGAACTAATATAGGGACAGTGGTGAAGGTAATAGTGGTGACAATTTCTTTGGACACTACTATTAGTTGTATTGTTGATGTCTGTATGTCCATCTCAAGTAATACATGTGCTTTCAAAAGTCCACTCACAAGTCTAGTATATAGATATTTGTGCTTTACATCCCCTCCTTCTATCAACACAATCAATTCACAATGTTTACATGATTTCTGCTAGTAGTAGTTAGTAGTTTTATCTATTTTCTATACATTGTCTCTAACGTTTGTCCTTTATTGTACTGCACACCCTTCACACTCCACAATTCTGCACACACCTCACCCTCACTGTTTTATAGTCCTGTCTTTAAATGTCACACCACTGATGATCCTTAGTCCTCTCTGACAGAACCAGGATTTCAGATGTGAATGAAGATGTTGGTATAAACTGCCAGAGAGGGCTGGTGAAGGACACGCTCACCCCTCACACTAGCACAAAAAAATCTGCTACAAGATGAAATTGCATATATACATTGAATGGATTTGCCAGATGATGGAATTAACCATCAATATACATGCAGACAAAAAAAAAAGAAAGAAAAGGAAATGGCTTGAGAGAATATTTTCAGTTGCTTGAATCAAACCAGCATAACGATCGGGGGAAACTTTTTGACCATTTCTCTTTATACAACTGCTTCTTCTCAGACAAGTGTCTGTATGAGGGTGAAGGTCCAATCTGACTGAACCTCTCCATAAGGTTTTCTGAACACAATTTTGGCCAATTTACTTCAATGTGACTGTCCTGCAGCATCATCCAGCCTATACCAAAATTAATCTGGCAGATAGCCATGCTGACATTACCCTGGGCAGAAAATAAAGCTCAAATTATGATCCTCCCTCCACCATACTTGACCATTGGGATACTTCATTTTAGCTGTGTACTCATATTTAAAACTGTATGTATTGTGACTTTGGAGTTATCTTGTCTGGACACCAACTTCCAACTGGAGCAGTCACAAAAGTAAACTGTGTCAGTTTATAATCACTGATGGACTGATGGATGTTTGAACACTTTGGGATGACTTTGTGTCCTTTTCTAGTGAGCCATAGTTTACTTCAGCAGATGGTTCTTATGAACATCAAACTTGTCAAAATGTCTAAGTGTCTTTTATCTATCAAAGAAGCTTCAACTCATTTTGGTTACTTTTTTCACCAGTACTGTGAATTTTTACTAGATGTGATGAAATTATGACATGGGAAATGATAATTGGTTGTGTGTTATCATCTTAACCAAATTGATGGCGTTATTGTGACTTAGATGGAGATCAGATTGGATTTTCATGTCAAATTAGTGTGGAAAACCAGTTAATTCCAAGGGGTTTGCATCCTTTTTCTTTTGTACATGAAAAGAGTAGCAAATTACATTTCGTATTCATGTATCCTTTCACCTCTAGGTATAAGATTTTTCTATATCATTAATCATTCTTGGGTGGGGCAGGAATTTCAGATCCATTACCCACAAGGTCATCTTGAGCTAATCAAAGCAATCAGCAGGGACAATCCTGCTGAGCAATGAAGCAGCCAGTTACACACTGAATAATGTCTTCAGAGCTTTGTTAAGTGCATGAGGTCTCATGCCACAGTAAAGTCGATTCCCTTTTAATTCCCTCTTAAAGCCAGGCATCTTTATCAAGTAACTGGAGGGAAACACACTGAAATTTGACACCAGCAAAGAAACACTGAGAGCTCACTGTGTCATAACAGTCAGCATAAAACAGCAAACTGGAGCGAGGGAATGAGAAGAAGAGAGATGAGGTATTGGCACTGAAGCTGCTCTTAAATGTTGTTATGAAAGACACTTTTTTGAAAATTATGGATTATTTCCTTCATAGAACATTAATACTGTAAGTTGTGGGAAGGTTGCACCATTATCTGATAAGCTGTCTCTGTCTAAATAGTAACCTTAAGTCACGCTCACCTTCACTTTACTGCAGCATTTATTTCTCAAGGGCAGAATTCACAAATTTATTACTTTTATCACTTCCAAACAGATTACTGTCATCAGGTCCTTCCGCAGATGATGCAGTATTTATTTAATTTATATATATAGTAGGTTTACGATCCATCTTTCTGATAGTATTCACCTCTCTGACATGACTGTAAAGTCTCCAGAGGCCCTTGCCAGACATGCTGCAGAGATACAAAAATAAACATACAGGATCATATTAAATCAATCAGCCCATTAAAGAAGTTAAAATGTTGCATGATTTGAATACATTTGGCTCAAACATTGATAAAGCAACACTTCTCATTGATTTTAAATTTACAGACACTTATTGGTGCTCTGAAAGCCTGAGTGGTCATAATTAGCATTTACATCACACATCCCAAGTGGCTGACATCAACTACACTCAAGGGGGTGGGGGTGGAGTTGGGGGTGGGGGGGATCATGCTTGGAATTGATGGATTTCTATGACCACATGGATGCATTTTATGATTATGGGATAAAAGTAATAAAATCATCAATCAAACTGCGTGCACTCCGTGTGGAATTTTTAAAGCACTTTAGATCAGGAAAAAAAAAATAAAAAAACATACCCAGGGCCAGCACTATATAACATTTAGCAGCTAAATTCAATTCAGTTCAAGTCAAAAACACTTTCTCTTCTCCCTGAAGAGAAATTCAGTGTTGAAATACCTCACCAGCTGTAGATGGAACTGGAACTATTTCATTTTGCAAAGCTAAATATATTTTAGATTTCAGAAAAAAATCTTTTCATATCTGGATGTAGACAGGAAAACAAAAAAGGAAAGACTAAAAATCTGTGATAAAGAAATGCTTCAACTTTAAAGACAAGATACATTACAGACAGAATAAACTGAACATGTTTCCTGTATTCATATTTCATGTTTCTTCTTATCAAGGACAAATCAGTTCCTACATTTCAGGCCTGAAACATATTCCTCCAAAATTTGGATGTGGCAGTTTAATCAAATTTCCAGTGGGAACCATTAAGTAGGTGCTGATGATTCAGTCAAGCTGACCGCTTGGATGACAGCATGGACAATACCTCCCATGCATCGTACACTGTAACCACCCTTAACAGAACCTCCAGAATTATATTTCTGCATCCTTATCCATCAGGCTGCACAATAAAAGGACATCATTGTTATTACTTCTGTCTCCCAGTCTCCTGTATTTGGGTCTTCCAGACCTTCAACTTGGTATCTGTTAAGTTAGGATAAACACAATTAATTAGTGCACCAAAAAAGGATTAACACTCAGTAAACGACATTGACACAATAAATTATCTACCCTGTGAGCAGCAATAACTGGCATGTCTCTGGGTCTTCCGCTGGGAACGTCCTTTGGTCAGTGTTTCATTTAGTTAGTCCCACGCATGGGTGGACTGGGACCAAAAAACGGCCCTTTCCTCCCCAAATAGGCCCACCTTTCTCCTTAAGTTTTCTGCTTGCCATCTTTCTGTTGACAGACACTAATGTTAGTCTGCTTTGTAGACTTTTACGCCTACGGAATAACGATTGTCCGATAAATTAGCATCTTAGCGCCACCTGTTGATAGATGACAGACTGAAAATTTTGGTTATTAAGCAGGACCGACGGCTGTAGACCAGATAGCCGTTCTGGACTTTTCCAGAAAGCACAGATTACCAGTCTGCCCCTGGTCCCCCGACACCTCCAGGAGGCTAAATACTGATTTCTGGCATCCCAGAGTCACTTCCCTAATGCCAGGTCTCACTGCTCCTCACGAACACAACAACCTCCATTACCTAAACTGCAAAATGGCTACCTCTATTATCTCACTTACAAAATGATTACTACAGCTAAAACAGCTTTGCCACCTTCACCACACACAGGCTCCGTACATGCAAGCTCCAGGTACTGACCATGCTGATACTATCTTCTCTAACACCTATAGAAGCGAACAAGCTTATGTGCACGGTCCCAGATAAAGAGATTCAAATAGGCCACACCCACTCCGACTCAGCTCTACCATATTTTACACAAACACAGCAACATCCATTATCTCACTACAAAATGACTTACCTGCATGGTCCCAGATAAAGAGATTCAAATAGGCCACACCCACTTCCCTAAATAAGCTTTCTCTTCCTGGGTTTCTTCCTGAGTTATGATTGGTGGACACCATGTCTCTCTGCTTTCACTCCTTCTTCTTCATGAACAGAGGAGATTTACTACACTTTTTATTTTGGTACCCAGATAACATTATATCTCCTAATTCAGATCCACTGGCTGCATCTGGCAGCCTCATGTGACATTTCTTTTACCATCTTCCACAAACTCTGCCCACATATTCCCAGTTTTCCCCCAATAATGAAAATGTTCTAGTCACAAAACCTCTAGCCAACATCCACTGGGCTGCTCAGCTTCTGCCCCCCAAGTCTGCATATCTAGGCTTTGTCCTTACGCTTCCTCCACTAAATCTTCCCAGGGAACTGTTAGCTCGATAAAGTAAACTATCCGCTGACTAACTGGCCACAAAACTATATCAGGCCTGAAACTAGTACAATCTATTTCCTGTGAAACAACCAGCTTTCCACCTAAATATACCTGCATTTCCCAGTTGCTCACAGCTTCTAAACATCCAAAGTCTTGCTGAGTTTCTCCACCTTATGCACAAATTGCATAACTGCGCTTTGTTTCTTAGAGCCTCCTAAATTTTGCCTGTGTATATTTTCAATACCTGTAGCTTAACTTTTCAGCACTTGATTGTGTGAAGGAATTCAGAGAACAGAGAGCAAAGATGTAAGCATCATTCATCAATAGCTCATATAACTACACGAGCAAGGGAATAATGAGGGGGACCCTTTAAAAGCACAATAATAGCAAGAGAAATTATGAAATTCCATCTAGAAGCTGCACTGGGATGGACCATCAAATACTGTGAACATATATTGTGGTCAGAAGAGTCAGATCTTTAAAGGAAGGAAAAGGCGCCGTGCTCCAGACTGAACACAAAAGGGACCAGGCTGTTAAAAGCAACAAGTTCAAAAGCCATGATATATGATAGTGTGGGCTTGTATCAGTGCTCTTGGAAATGGAAGTATAATTTACACTTCCGTGTACATCCTTTCCAGGAACAGCCAGGCAGTTTTCTGGAAGACTATGCAAAACCACATTCTGCTTACATTACAAAAGCATGGCTGCTGAAGAAAATTGTACAAGAACTGGACTGGACTGCCTGCAGTCCTGAACTGTCTGCAGCAGAGAGTGCATGGAGGGTTTAGAAACAAATACATGTGATAATGCAGATATGCTAATACTAAACACTAATAAAAAACAAGTAATGCAATTCATTATGTGGCATCCTCAAAGCCAGAACACCTCAAAAGTGCAGTGAAAAGAAAATAATATAAGATATTATAAAAACAATGAAAAGCTTTACTGCTTCAACTGTTCTTGGAATTGGTTGCAGGCCTGAAAAACAAAAATAAATGTGCATCCATCCACCCATCCATCCATCTGTCATTAGCACAATGGAAAATCTGACAAGTTGTATTTATAACTCTTCAAACTTATTTTAAACATACAGTTATTAATAATATTTAGTTTAATAGTAAGTACATTTGTTCAATTTACTTACCTTGTAAAGAGGGTGAGAGCTTTAGGAAAGATAAGGGCCGAGGGAGGAGATTGAGAATGGAGAGAGAGATTAGAGAGGATCTACCAGGTGACACAACTACACTGGAAGGAAAAGTTATTAGCTTAATGTTTTGTGTCATGTTATAATGATTTTGCACTGACAGACAAGTCATTGTAACAACATTCTGTTGCAATAGGCGCTTGTCTGAAAGAACAAGGAGGACTTGAGACTGGAGTTGCACCACGTGGAGCTAATTAGTCTGCTTAGATGAGGACCTGACTCTGAATGCAGGTAGTCTGCTTAGTGACTCATCCCTGTGGAGAAGCCAGTGCTGCAGAACTGAGAACTAGTTAGGTTAACTTAACATTTTGTTTTTTAACAGACATAATACAACTGTGTGGAACCCATTGACATACAGTAAAAAAGAAGAAGAAGAAATATAACAAAAAAATGTTAGTACGTTAGTGATTTTGAGTGTGCATCCTGCAATAGATTCAGGGACCATTGAGTATATTAAGACCACTGGAACAGGCAATGGCTCAGTTTGGAATGGAAACAATGGAAACACTGCAAATGCCAGCAGCGATGATAAAACTAAGGCCAGCACTGCCGTGTGTGAGCCATTGGAACAACCGGATAGAAACTGTAATTTATCTTTTAAATTTACCACCAGGTCAATAAAGCACAGTCACTGACCAGAGAAGTTAATGACTTGTTGCCATGGACTGTGAAGAGAGAAAAAGACCACCTTCAAAATGCAGAGCACAGGAAAGTCGTACATCATGGGATCACCATGAATGCACAGCTGGAGGATGGAGATTAATAAAGAGGAAATCTACAGTAATTTTTTTTTTGTCAATTTCTGTTTGAAACCAACAACCATTTCATTATTCTGCTCAATTTCCATACACTCATCTAAAATTTCAAAGGATGACAGTTGTTTACATCTTATATATGTGACTCACTGTGCTCTAGTGCACATCTGTATGTGTAGGATTCACATTACAGAGGTGCTTTGTGGTACCTGAGGTGTTTTAATCCTTCACTCTCTTCATCTCTGTGTCATTCTCCTGTTCCTCCTCCTCCTGATTCATTAGCGGGACTCTGATCCCTCATTTCCTTTACTACCACCATTAAATCCTAGCTCCTTTCATTGCAGCTCTCTGTGGATAGTGAGGATGTCACTTCATCATCCAAACTAAGAGCCACGGCCACATTGTTGACATTTTTCAGCCTGCACTTCTCTTCCTTGATCCAGGACCTGCCCGGCTCAGCTCTCCGTGACTGAGAAATATGCCAGTGAAATGCAAATTCAATTTATAAAACGCAAGCGAGTCTGTGATGAACAGCGAGAGGGTCTGAAACTCTTTTTTTATGCCTGCTTTTCTTTCACTTGTATTCATCTGTAGATGCACATTGTTTATTAGAGTGAATAATGAAGTGGGGCTACAGCTCATAAAGTTTCTCGTGAACTTGCACTTTAGGTGCAAAAGTACATTGCTAGCCAGTTAATTTAAACTGTTGGGCGTGAGGTGTGGCAGGAAATCATTGAGTATGGAGATAATTAGGAATTAATCTGAAAAAAAAGAAGCACAGAAGGTTGCGAGAATTTCTTTTGTGATTGTTTTCCCTCCACCTGTCACTTATAAATGCCATCAATATAAATAAACTTCATTTAAAAATCCAAAGATCCCCAAATCACTGTTAATTACTTTATTTGAATAATTTACAATATACTTGTAGCATCATATGGGTCCAGTGGAAACTGGAATGATGACACATAATTTATTCTAATATTGTCATAAAAAGGAAAGAGAGTATTTTAACAACCTGGAAGCCGTACAAGCAGGATGAGGGAGCATAAATATCCCCAGCCAAGTGCTTGCATACTGGGATGTTAGAAGCTCTGCCTCACCCTTGCAGTGTTTTGGTGTTACCCGTCCGCATAACGCAGAATTGATTCTGTTAGTGAAGGCAAATACCAGAGGTCCCGGTGGAGCCGACGGTGCACTGAGGCGAACTGGAGCTGAGGACTTCAAGGCCTCAGAGAGGGACCCCAGGCTACACATGGGAGACTGGATTATCTGCTAATCTCCGTCTTCATAATTGCTGAGGGTTTCCTGGGCATGAATATAATGGTGGACAACAGGCATGACCATAAAGGCTTACTGAAATCAGTCTTTCTGTGTGTCAAAATGGGATAAGTCACACTGCAGGGTCTAAGGTGAGGTGAAGGTGATTTCAGGCTTAGTTGAGTATTTCTTATCAGCCAAAGAAAATTAGGCCTGGAATCTTTATATTAAGATTATTTAATAAGATTAGTCATGGTACGGAGATTCATTTCTATTTTTTTCTTTCTTTCTTCTTTGATTTTTACTTAGATGTTCTCTTTCTTTACATTTTGTCTATACAGACATGTATAACACTTGAAAAGTCTGACAAAACAACTGGGAAATCAGCTGGGTAACTGGAAAACACAAGACACTATTAAGCCATCAAGTCTGGATGAATCATCATATCATCTTTCTCTCACATGAGAGTAGATTCATAAAGCAGCGCCACAGGTGTACGATGGTCTATTTTTGCTAAAGCCACTAAAAAATAAATATAATTTCGACCAAGAAAACTATTTTTCAGCAGTTTCATCTTTGACTCATCCGTCAAATAAAGAAATGCTCATAGAACCTGTTGTTGCTGACTCCTGCAAAACTTCAAATCTGTAAAACCTTCAAACCAGTAAAGGACACTGATTGGTCTGAATCACTGTAATTCAGAAGTAAACTGTACTGAAGGTGGTCAAGACAGATGTTCATGTGATCGTGACCTCACAATCCTCATCCTCCTCATGGGGCTCCTCTGCATTGCAGCACAGTCTCACACCCAAAAACTCAAACGTTGTCAAAGTAACAAATGATGATGAGCACTTATAATAACACGTCCCATTAAGGATTTGTGCAATAAACCTAGACTCAGGGAAAAACAAACAAACATAATACCAGTACATAAAAAAGTTATTTCTTTGTTCTGCCTGGACTGAAATTAAAATGCCACTGGTAAAAGTCCAGTGAGTGTAATTTGACTGCAGTCTGCTAAGAAGTACCAATATAGCTCTGATGACAAACACTGCATATGAGTTTAAAGCAATCCAGAACAACTTTTCAATTTTGAGATTTTTAGCACTCCCCCTACTGGTGAGTCCTACATACTGATTTTTAAGACAGTGACTATCCTACACATGAATGCCTTCACAAGCCGGTAAACAGAAGCAAGAAGAAAGAGAAAGGCAACTCCAGGAAAACTTAACATGTTGACTGAGCAGGTAAAATAAGACATAAATGTGCAATTTTGTGTGAACTTGACAAGCATAGAGATGTTTTTGCAATGGCATTCAGTGATACATCCTTTCTGCAGCATTTTTGCCAACGACTTCTCCAACCTAAACAAGGTTCTGTGTAGAAGTAAACAGATATTCCAGTGTGGCTCTTTTATTTAGGCTGTTTTACACACAACCCTCGTCAGTATGAACGTCTGCTTGAGATTTACTCTTGTTCGCTCTTGATCGATCACCCTCTTGTTTTATCTTTCTTGTATCCTCTGTCATTACTTTCTTTGGTTTCTTCTTCTTTGGTTTCTTCTCGCTTTGTTGATGAGTGACAAACTGGAATGAAGTCATATGCAGCTATCGTGAGGATGCGCTGTCTGGGATCCAGATGTTTTGATGGTTTCTGCAGACATCAGGCCTGGATGGCCCCGAGAGCTCAAAAAATAATCAAACGATGCGGTATAAGACACCTGAAACAAATATTTTACAATAATGAAGTTATTTTTGTTTAGTTGTCCAGTTTAATTGCAGAAACAAACAGATATTAAAACAGTTTATCTATTAAAGTTTGTACAGTAAAATATAACACTTCATACAACCTACACAGGGTTGAAATGGCGCTATATGAATATGAACCATTTACCATCTGTGCTCCTGCGTCCTTGAACCAACGGCGCACTGACCACAATCCACTGCATGAAATACACTGACGCTGTAGAAATACTTCATACAAAATCATTCAAAAAGTTATAAAACTAACTCCTGAAAAGTCCAATTTGCCTTACACACATGCATCACTGTGATGAATGTGAGATGAGAGATGCAGTGACCTTTTATTTCCTGTGAGGTTCAGGGACAAATCCCTTCATAGACCCCGAGGCTTAGGATTTATACAAGTTCATACATTTAACCTGAAAACAAATGGCAGACTGTTCAAGGAATGAGTTGGAAGTATACAGAGAACACAGGGACGAGTGTAAAAGCCTGCTGCAGAAACATCTCTGGACTGCACTCAATCAGCTCGCATCAAAAAATCTGTCTAACTTCACAAATATGAATTTCCAGGAGAAGAAAACCTGCTTGAATAATTTTTATCGATTTGTTTTTACTTTCCTTTTATGAAAGTGACCCAAGTGCTTCTGACAGAAATCTGATTGTTCAGCGGACACCTTTTTATTCAGACGGTTTAATGCTCCACCACATCCAATCAGATTGCATTAGGAGTTCATTTAACGCAGCAGAAATGTTGTGGTAAGCAGGTTCAGCTTTAATGAAATGGGGGGGGTTAATTTAAAGAAAAATAAAAGCCTAAACAGGAAGTCTGCGACACAGGTGTTCATTCTTGCAGCAGTGGCGTTTCTGCTGACACACATTACGTGACCTTTACAGGTAATTGCCCTTTTTTAAAATTGAATTTCACAGCACCTTGGCCAATGACACACAGTGTACAACCAACAGAGTGCATAAATGCTTGTGTTGGTTTATGCAGGGACAGATTTACTTGCTCGGAGGGCTGTGCTATAGGCAAAAATGAGCTATGTGTGTTCACACTCAGTTGCTACGGTTTGATTTCATGTGTTAGGAGAAACTGAAACACATCTTACCAAACATCATACATTAATTATCACAAGTGTAACACCATTTCTACAGTCATATATGGATATCAATTTCTCTACAGAGAGAAAGCTGATGGCTTAAAATGTTCTTTATGCCACGTTCTGGTGTAACAAGAAATATTTTATAATGCAAAGGCAACACCAAATGAACAATTTCTCATTATTTCAACTCATTTTCAAATCAAGCACGGACTACTCTGCTGTGCAAACTCAACTGTAGCAACCTAAAATATCCTTATAAAGTACTCATTTTTGGAAGTGAGAACAGAGACACCAGCTGCTGTTATAAATGATGAGAATCCTGAAATAACCACAAAAGAGAATGCTTTCTTTGCTGGCAGAAAAAAAGAAATGACAGGACGTTGAAATTCCCTCCATCAGAAAGCCACAAGAGTGAGAGTAATGGTGAGGAAAGCGCTTCTGTCTGCAAATGCTTTCTCAGACAAAACCATAGCAGATTCCTCATCACAAAGATTGATATCACTGCTCACACGAACATCTTTTGACGTTTGCCATTTTCTGTTCTACCAATTTAAAAAATGGGCATTTATTTTTCAAGAAACAATACATTTCTTTCAGTGTTTCAACTTTAAATTAAATATAAGATTTAAAATATTTGCAAATGTATTCACAGTTTCCAAATTGGACATAAGTTTGTGACTCAAACGTTCAGCACGGTATGATTCTTGAAGTATAGATGTGAAGCATCATAGTACGGTAGATTGCACCATTGTAGATGACTTGCGAGTCAATTTGATCTAAGATATTATCTGAAACATCAACACAGACAGTCACCACGGTGACGGTCACTGATCTGTAGTCACTTGATGGATGTTGTTTTCTGCTTCGCTGTCACCATCTTGGTAAGAAACTGGAAGTCACAGGTAAGTGGTGGATCTCACTGAAAATCTCAAACCCTCAGCGATGTCACATATAGGTTTCAGAGGAACCATTCCAAATCCAGTTTCATTTACTTATTTATTTATTTTTTAGGCCTAAGGTGGATGCCATGCTGGCAGGAACTGGCTCCACCCAACCCGAGTCCATTCAAAAATGGACAAAGAAGAACAAGCGATGCGTGCTTCGTCTTAGATTCATTCTGACGGACTCTGTCCTTGTGTCAGATGACAGTATCAAAACGGCTGAAATGCAGACTCCCACAGCCAAAATGAGGGGTGTGGTAGCTACTGCTGTCACTAGCCTATACTCAGCTCAGCTACATGGCTCAGACCTTTCCAGGTTGGCCTTGAAAGGTGTGGTGGTGCAGGCAGCAGAAAGTGTTGAGTCCAGGGCCACAAACTAGTCGATTATCGGTAGATGCATGTGGCAGAAGACTGAATCATCTCGTGCCTCTGCTCTCATGTGGTGTATTGAGGCAGGCTTGGTAAAACTTCGTTCAGTTGTCATGGATGAGAAATCAAACTACTGTATTAAGACTAAAAATGCTTTTTGTACCAGGATGCAAGTTTGTTTATTTCTGCTGCCAAGTAGGATATTTTAACATGGGGGTCAGTGGAGATTGGCTCACTTTTGGTGCAAGAACCTAGTGGTCAAAAGAGGAACTGCCTTTTTCTGTACTGCTGGGATCAAGTCCGTTTAGTAAGCCAGGTGTAGCCCCTCAGTGGTGACCCTTCAGTCTTCTCTGAAAATATGTACAAAGTGTAGCCTGTAAAATCATTGTCTACTCTGTGCAACGGAAGGTTAATTTATAGATGATCAATTAGAGTGTGTGCTAAATCTGTCTTTACAATCAATATAAACTGACAAAAGCACAATGAAAAAAGAAAATGTAGATTGAGCAATATGCTAATCCACTAATGCAGTTAATCCTTAGACTGTTCAAAGAGAAGAAAATGTTCAAAAACAACCATGTCACTCACTGCCATTGATGATTTATTTTAACGTGCCTAATTTCCTTGAATGCCTTTCAAACGCTGCCTATAGACAAGGAACCTGCTGAGCTTTAGATTCAATGAGAAAGGAAATGGTTCGGGTACGATCTTGCTGTGAAAGAAGGCGCTTCAAGTCCACCGCATTGGAGACCCCTGCAGAGAATAATTTTTTTTCCTTTTTCTTTTGTCGTGCAGCAACTCGTTGAAGTGGAAATTATGAATGGGGACAGCAGATCAATACTTTGAGGAACCAAAAAGGGTGACAACTTAAAGATCTTCATTTGCATTTTTTTTAATGCACATAACTTTATAAATTAAGTGTTGAAATGTAGAATTGGGAATTTTTCATGCTGTTACGACAGAACACAAATAAATCTAACAAACCTTAATTTTAAACCTTTCATGAACAACACAGCTTTTCTTTTGTGTGCACAGTTTAATAGGTTCTTCCCTCACAACATGCCAGAACAACTTTCCAGTGGATATCAGCGTTTTTCTTCCCATTATGCTCTGAGAAATGTGTGACTTCTCATTCAGCATCAAACATATTTGTTAATTTTATGCAACTATTTTTATTACTTGCTTTCAAGATGCATTAATTGTTGGTCATGCAGACTGTGTAACAGTTAACTCAGAGATCTATAATGCCACTTTTAAACATCAAACGGTGTCATTCTAGTCTCTCGCATCTGGCAAACACTCGGCTTGAACTTTCAGCGAGCAGACAAATCAATAAAGGACATTACTTTGAAAAACATTAACATTATGGCCTCCTGCATGCATCATTGCAGCTTTCTCAAGCAGAAAATGGGCTTTCAAACCTCTGAGCAAAGTTCAGGTAATTCCTTTTAGATTTCTCGCAATTTTAGTGACACCAGTCACCAGTAGAAAATGACAAAAACTTTGCCGCTGTGATATTTCTCTGCCAAACTGCAGGAGGAAGACAGTCCAGGAAGCCGACGCCAGGGATGGAGTGTTCTGCCCTCAGCGGCACATAGTGACTTGCTGTCATAAAGGGAGTGATAGGTTGTTAAACGACAAAAATCTCATTTTGCTGGCCCATTTTCACAAATGTCATTATCGTAACCCTCAATGTCCTGGAGGCTGGAGGCATCTGTATTGTCTCCTGCGCTGCTCTCACTGTTCCTGAAGGTGATGCTTCCAATAAAGGGATACACGCTGCCTGCAAACAAGTCTCTGATATTGTAAGAAGGGAGTTCTGGATCTTTTCTTTCAGGTTTGGTGATACACTGTCCCTCCATGGCTTTGTTCCTTTGATAGTACTTGGAAAACTTATTAAAGATGATGGAGATGGGCAGAGCCACTACTAAGAGGCCGCAAATGATACATAAGGTGGCCACTAACTTCCCCGCCAGCGTCACTGGACATGTGTCACCGTAACCGACAGTTGTCATAGTGATCGTGGCCCACCACCAACCTGAGGGGATAGTCCCCAAATCTGTATACTCCTCTTCCTTCTCTGCAAAATAGATGAGGGCAGAAAAGATGGAGATTCCTACAGAGAGGAAGAGAACAAGCAGACCCACCTCATGGTAGCTGTGGCGGACGGTGGCGCCCAGGGCACGCAGTCCAATGGAGTGGCGAGCCAGTTTGAGGATTCTGAGGACCCTCATGAGGCGCAGAATCTGCACCACCCTCCCCACGTTCTCTAAGTCCTCGCTCTCCTCCACGCTCTCCTCGTCAGCTGTCTCCAGAGCTAATGTGGCATAAAATGGCAAAATGGAAGCAACGTCGATGATGTTCAGGGGGTTTCCGAGGAACTTCTTGCAGGAGGGAGCAACAATCAGCCTGATGATGAACTCTGCAGAGAAGAAGGCGATGCATATCTCCTCCAGGATAGTGAGGACAGGGTCCTCGATGGGCTTTTCATTGTTATCCACCTGCTGAAACTCTGGCATGCTGTGGACACACATGGCAACAATAGAGGTCAACACCACACTGAGGGAAGCCACAGCAATGATCTTTGACGCTGTGGAGTGGCCTGGATCCTCCAGTCTGAGCCAAACGTAGCTCCTCACTTCTGCACACCAGGCACCCTTGAACTTCTCGAGGTCTTTATCAAGCGCGGAGAGCTCCTCAAAGGACGAGTCAAAGCTCGGCTCCTGCTGGTCGTCGCTCCTGATGTCCCAGTCTCCGTCCTTGATGTACTCCTTCCTCTCATGGTAGAAGCTGCTGCAGCAGGGGCTGAGGTGCAGATCCTGGATGCCCCAGTACTCTATTTCCTGGCTGAAAGAAAAGACGCAGAACTCCTCCATCATGTGGATGCGTCCCGTGTGGTAGAAGTTGAGCACGCAGAGGAAAACCCGGGGATTCCGGTCGAAGTAGTACTCCTTCTCAGCCGGGCTGTAGTCGTCACACAGCTCCAGGATCGCTGCCTCGCTCCTACAGTGCAGCAGCCGAGCCAGGCGTGTGTGAGGGAAGCGGAGCAGCGTGTTCGGATCCACATCATGTCGTATCCCTCCCACATTGAGATGGACCTGGTCCTCCTTGACATGCTGGTGGAGGATTTGCCCATAACCCATGGTCCTGTTCATACATCCAGACACATTATGACAAAAATGAAACCTGTTAAATATTTTTTTCTAGTTTGAAGTAAATGTATTTTTAAATGTATGAATGGCTAAGATGATGAATTCTCTGTTCTCTGGAAAAACACCAGTTTAAAAACAGGAAAAAGCTTGTTCTGATGGAAGAAGAGGCTGAAGGTTCTGTCACTTATTGGAGAGCTCAAGTTCAGAATTACCACAAGACGAATCAAATTACAGAGCGATCTAAACCAAGTATAAGAGGGAATCAGAGTCAACAAGTTGATGCTAAACCTCCAGCCCATTTCACACATTTGTCAAATACCTGCAGGTACAGTACTTATTTCCAGCCAATGCAATATTCTATTATGTTTCTATACAAGCCTCTCGTGCTGCTTCTTATTGGCCAATACTTTTATTTCTACTAAAACTGGGTGGAAAATATAAAGCTTGAACATACCTGAATTTGGAGCCGCTGTTTCCATTAAACCAACTTTTAACCCGCAGGTTTTATTTTCACGTTGGTCTGAAGTGCAGCAGGTCCATGGAGGGAGTGAGACGCTGCAGTTACACAGACGGGACAAGAGGAGCTGGAGGCGGGACAGAGGCATCAGGGAGGGGCGAGAGGAGAGGAGGGGAGGGGTGAGGAGAGGAGAGGAGAGGAGAGGAGAGGAGAGGAGAGGAGAGGAGAGGAGAGGAGAGGAGAGGAGAGGAAAGGAGA
>JBAMYA010000017.1:3893712-3933065 GCA_037176975.1 Arrhamphus sclerolepis
AGTCGCCCCAGCGTGTCCTGGGTCTTCCTCTGGGTCTCCTCCCGGTGGGACATGCCTGGAACACCTCCCAAGGGAGGTGTCCGGGGGGCATCTGATATAGATGCCGAAGCCACCTCACCTGGCTCCTCTCGATGTGGAGGAGCAGAGGCTCAACTCCGAGCTCCTCACCCTATCTCTAAGGGAGCGCCCCGCCACCCTGCGGAGGAGCACTTCTTTCTTTACAAATTAGAAATTTTATACTCAAAACTCAAAAATCTTTAAATCTTCCTGATCTTACAGCCTTGGAAAAAATATCATTAAATTGTCAGCCCAACAGGGGTTTGATGTCCTGTTTTTACGACACAATAAGAGACAGCTCCAAGGCTTCCTCTGAAGATAAAAGGCAGACGTGGTGTGAAGACTTAAACAATGAAACCTCTGCAGAGAACTGGCAGAAGGCATGCTCGAAAGCCCAGAAACAGTCTATTAACTCCCACTCTAAACTAATCCAATATAAATGGCTAATGAGAACATATGTAACACCAGCCCTGTTGAACAAATTTAATCCCAGTACCCCAGATGTGTGCTTTAAATGCCAAAGGTACATTAGTCCGCTGTCTGTGGTAATGCCCTCAAATACAAGCCTTCTGGGCAGAAGGGTTAAATATGCTTTCTTACATATAGAGAATGAAGGTACAAAAGTGCCCTAAACCATGTATCTTGGGAATTATGCCTGTAGGACATGCAATGAACAAGATAAATAAAGAGATAATAACCTACAGCTTTTTACAAGCAAGACACAATATAGTGAAATTTTGGAAGTGAACTGAAAAACCAAGCTTTCACGCCTGGATGGCAGCTTTATCCAAATCATTAGCCCTAGAAAAACTTACTTTTATTGTAAAAGAAATATATTCAAGATTTACAAAGATATGGAGGAAATTCTTATCATTTTTAATGACAGAAAACACTGAAAAGCCCAATCTTACTAATTGTTCTGTAAACTTTGTTATAATATTTTTTTAAAGCCTCTCAAACTCTTTCTTACCCTGAACTGTTGGAAAGAAGCACAAAGTATAGCCTGGACTGGAAAAAAACTAAAATATTGACTGTGATCAAGCTCTGATTTTTCTGAATGACATGTGGTTCTTGCTCTGTATGTATGTTATTCTGATATAAAGATATTTTTTGTCAAAAAACAAACAAATAGATGACGCAGCCTGAATTAGATCAGTGACCGCAAAGTTATTGTAGGTGAGAGTGTAACCACACAGCCCAGGAGGGTGGTGTGTAGGAGGTGTTGTGTGATTTTTGGAGAGAAGTTGAGACAGTTTCTGGGTGGTCAGGAGGCGCCTCCAGGTGTAGGTAGGAAAGGAGACAAGGAGTCTTGGTGGTGGAATGAGGCAGCAAGAATAAGAGGAACCCAAGTAGAACAGTGGGGCTACAGAGGGGCAGAGATAAAGAAGGTGGAGGATTTTAAGTACTTCAGGTCAACAGTCCAGAGCAATGGAGAGTGTGGAAAAGAGGTTTTGTATCAGTGAGAATGAAAGAAAATGTGTAGAAGAAAAGACGGTTGTGAGACCTCCAATGTTGTTTGGTTTAGAGACTGTGGCACTGAAGGAAAGACAGAAGGCAGAGTTGGAGGAAGCAGAGATTAAAATGCTGAGGGACATCAGAGGGAGAGTACATGTTAGATGCTTTGGAAAGAAATACAGAAAGGCCAGACTGAGATGGTTTGGACAAGCATAGAGGAGGGAATATATCCTGAATATTGGTAGGATGATGATGTTGGAACTGCCAGGCAGCAGGTCAAGAAAAAGACCAGAGAGGATGTGGAGTCTGTTGGTGTGAAAGAAGAGGATGCAAAGGATAGGGTTAGATGGAGGTAGACGACTGGGTCCTGAAGAGAACAACTGAAAGGAAAATAATTTTTCAATGGATTTTATGCTTTTGTATTTCATGCCAAAATAAAGTTTGGTGGATGTGAAAAGAAGCAAAACAACAAAACATCAGAGGAGAATCTTCTATCTTGAATAACCACAAATTTAAAGTTAGAAGAACTAGTTGTACTAGTTTTGTATTTGTTTTGTTGTTTGAGGGAATCATGGAATGGGAGGTCGACAGGTAGATTGGATCAGCATCTGCAGTTCTGCAGACTCTGTGCTGGCCTGATGCAGTAAAGAGAGTTGAGCCAAAAGGCAAGACTCCCTATTTGTTGGTCGATAGGTTCCCACTCTCACCTGTGGTCAGAGATGATATCTCTGGGGGCCTGGGAGCACATCAGTGTTCTCATAGAAAACCTGGAGGAAGTGGCCTTGGAGAGGGAGGTCTGGGTGCTACCCCCATGCCCCGTACTCAGAGAAACAGAAATTAATGAATGACAACCTTGATACTTAACCAGAGTCTCTTAAATCTGAGATGGACCATCAGACACCGAGGACGCACTCATTCATTTGATTTATTTAAACACTTTCCTTTGCCCTGGTTATTGCACAGACCTCTGTGATGACATGGGATGCAAACCTTATTTTAGCCCTTCTGTTGTCCCTCAGTTTATCCATCGTCTCCATTAAAGCCCACTTCCCTCTGATTTACCATTTGGTAAACACTTGCAGTGTGTTTCAACAATTTCCATTAAGTGATAAGATTTTTTTTTTCTAACTGCATCTTCTATTGTGAGTAATCTAAACAAATCAGCAGTATTTGCTTTTAATATCCAATTCTGTGAGCTTTGAGGATGTAGAGGGAAAAGTGAAATAAGACATGCTCGTTAAGATTCCCTGTACAAAAAGGGCACGTTGCTTACTGGAATAAAAATCTCATTTGCAAGATCTAGTATTGGTGCACTTAAGGCATCAAAAGTCATTGGGTTTTCAAACAACACTATGGACCTAGCAGTGTGGTGGCTAAAAACATTTGAACTTTGCAAAATTGTTTTAACCATAAAATCCTAAGACTTCAGAAATGGCATTTAACACCTAAATACCAATCAGGACTTGCAAGCTACAATTTAAGTGTTAAAAACAGATCAGTTGTGGATAGTGACTATCAAATGACAGTATTTTAGTGCCAAATTGTAATCTACAGATACTGATCAGCCCAGAACCAGAAGATGTTCTCACATTTCAGCTCTGCCAGAAAAGGTCAATTCTGAAAAAAGGGCCCATTTCCTTAATTGTGCAAATCAAACATCTGACAAAGATACGGCCAGAAAACCACATCAAGCTCTATACTCAGGATTTCACCTGAAATTAAGATTTCAGAACACATTTTGCCTCTGTGCTGGAAAAAGGTTGGAGTAGTGATGTTACCTTCAACACTGAAGGTTTGAACTTAATTTGTGAAGTGATGGAGCTTACTTCAGTTGACATCTGAACCACTTCACTGCTCCATTCAGAATGAAACAGATTCAACAAGCAAAGCTCTGAACCTTTGCAAACCCATTTCTTGTACCTCTGTCTCAGCAGCCTTTTGAATTTTTCAGTAGAGCAATTGAAGTGAGAATATTTCAGGCTGCCAAAATGTTCACTATTCAGCACTATGCCAGTTTTTTGGGTGGGGGCTTTGACAGGAAAGGAAAATACAAGGTTTCCATAAAACAGGTTTGTATAGTTTAAGTGACAATATGCCATTAACTGTTTTTAACAAGCTTAAAGCACAAGACCAAATAGCCATTAGACAACTGTCTCATTAACATCTTACCTGCAACTTGACAAACCCAAGATTTTAATTTCATGGAATTACTTGGCAAGAGTGGATTGCTAGGTCATATTAGTCCATCATGCAAGATGACATTTTGGCACCTAAGGGGGGGTATTGAACTGTTTAGCATTTCAAGAATTTTTCTTCTAGAGCATCTCAGAAGGTCTTGAAGTTGACACATTTTGCCAAGTGATCCTGCCTTGCTCAACAGCTGCCAAGTTTCCATTTTCTTGTAGAATGGACTTTTGCACCCTTTACATGCTATAGTAAAAACTCAACTGTAAAGTTGAAGTTGAGTCACACACGGTACAGGTTTTTGAAAAATTGTAGGAGATAAGTGCATAAAGAGTTTAAGAAGTTTTATTTCAACAGTTTGCTGTTCAACACAACAGGTCCAGAGGAGATCTTTCGGTAGGTTGAGCCTGAACTCCTTAGTCCTGTAAGAAAAGTACGTTTTCTTATATAACCCAGCTTCAGGTTAAGTTCAGTGGGCTTACACTTACCTCTTGTCCCTTTATGTTCGGGGTACCTCGCAGCAGTATGAGGACACTGGCCTTGGCAGATGCCCTCTGCAGGGCTGGTTGTGTCACAAATGACGACATCACAGTGGACATAAATCTATGGACCCAAAAAAAACAAAAAAAAAAAAAAAAGATATATATAAGGTTTAGTACATGAAAATAAAGTGTTTGTCCATGCAATGTTACAAGTCCTTACCTCATCTTTCAGAACCTTTTCCTCATGGATGAAAGTGAACATCTTCATTGAGAAACGCTTGTAGTGAGATGGGATGGAAACTCTTGTGTCAATCACCACAGGATGGAAAATTGTTGTATAGCTGTCATCAGGGTTCTCACAACTGGGGCATGGGAAATGTAAATAAGCATAAGCCATTTGCTTATGCTAAACATGTTTCTTGCAACTAACCAACTCCATTACCCATTAATGATGATGTCCCAGCTTGGAAGGGATGTCCTGTCTTCTTTGTTAGTAGCCCAGCAGTTCTCCAAGATAAGCTCCAAGTGGATGTCTCTTGAAATAAGTTCCACCTCAAAGTACAGAGGCTCCCTCAAATATTTCTCAACTGGATAGTCAGCAGCATCATAGAAGTAGTCATAAGATGAATCTGCAGAAAGGGCATTTGGAAGTTAGTCCAGTAAAAATTTAACCTGAATGCATTAAAGTATTAAGCCTACCCTGGGCCAGCCTCATTTGCACCATAAACATTCCTGATCCAAGCTCAGCTCTGGGGTCATAGCGTCTTGGTTTTGAACTGAAGGCAATGGTCTGAGTGTTGTTGACCACAAAGTAGCAGGAAACAGCTTGCCTATGGAAGTTTAGCTTTTAATAGGGACATTAAAGAAAATCCACATTTATAAGGTTGCTGGAGGTCTCCTTACCTGTAGTCAGGGTCAATTGGTGATGTATATGCTGCTCCCTTCTCACTACCAGTGTGCAGGGTAATCTCATTCTCATACAGCATGTAGTTACTGAAGAACTACAAAAAGAAACCCAGATATGCATTAAAGCTTCCAGGGGGAATGTCTGCATCAGGGAATGCACACTTACAGTTCTAGTTGTTCCACAGGAGTCAGCACTGAAGGTGAAGTGAGCAAATCGGTCATCACTGAAGGTTGGTCCACAGGACTCGTCTCTCAGAGTTAGCCAACTTGGGTTGAGATTGGGAACAGATTCCACCTTCACAGCCAGGGCAGTAATTGTTCCATTGGGGTAGCACTCTAAAAAGCATTGAGACATGCTGTTAAGAAGGTGGGGTCTGTTGAACGTGATGCCATTACTCAACTTACTTGTTGTAGTCAAGGGGAAGTAGCAGGCCAGGTAGAGATCACCAAGCACCCACTCGTTATTGGGATCCCACAGCAGAATGTCCAGTCTGGCTCTCACTGACTCAGTAAGAATTGACTGCAAGACAGAGTTTGTTATGCAGTGCAGCTTACCAGTGGCATTTTAAAGGCTGACTTACCTCAAATGCAGTGTCTGCAGCATTATATGGAACTTCAATGCTAAAATGTGTGCCATTTTCTTGGAACTTGTAGTCTTCAGCCAGCTCAGTCAAGTAGCGAGTCCCAACCAAGGTCTGGAAATGATGTCCTTGACTGCCAAACTTAACACTGATGTAGAAGTTGTGATGATCACAGGTTCCAGTAAGTGTAGGCAGTACTGGAAGATGAAAACCCATTAAGTGCCTTCCACATGCTTTGAGCGTGCTTCCCAAGGGAAGGCTTAAGATTCTCACCGACATCCGGCAGAGATGCCTCCAAATCTGCTGAGTGGGCAAAAGGGACCTCTTCAGGCAGGACAATGAAGCCAAAGACCAGAGGAAGGAAGTAGTTTGTCACCAGTGGTTCTGGGTTCTTAGAGGGGGGGAAAAGGAAAAACCATGAGGAGGTAGTGTAAAGCCTATAATGCATCATTCTTAATTGATAGTATGTACATGTTTCAGGACAACGTCAGTGTTGAAGGCCACTTGTAAAGAGAAGACAATTGTCCCATTGGGTAGGATGTGCTCCTGGACAGTAAAGCCTCTGGCATTGCTTTCTTCAACTGTAAGAACTCCAGTGGAAAAGGTGATGTTCTTGAGCACCACATCATGGAGAAAGGATCCCACATGAACAGTGAACACACGGTCCTCTGGGACAGTAACTGAAGAGAAGAGTTGTTGGTTTACAGCTTTTTCCAGAATCTATAGGCCACTGAGATGCAAGAGGTACTTACGGTCTTCAGAATGGGGAGGATAAGGCATTGGTGGGGTTGTGATAGGGAACAGGACCTTGTATCTGGTTTCATCATGCACATCCTCTGACCTCCACAGCACTTCAAACATTGGCTCCACAGTGTAAGTGATGTGGTACTGGTAGTCTGGGGCATGACTCTGCAAATGCAAGCATTCTTTTGTAAAACAAAGACCTGGATTTGCATTTCTGCCATCAGAGTGTCCAACTAACCTTGTAATAACCATCAGGTGACCCCACTGGGATCTCTATGATAATGTGGAAGTCTGTGGATGAAAGCAGGTACCCTCTTGCAGCCATCTGAGATTTATCTAGCCTCTGCCCATTGATCCCCATGTGCATTTCTATGATTTTAACTCTGCCATCAGTAAGAGGAGTCACACGGCGAGGTATGTGCCAGGAGATGAGATCCTCAGTGAAGAGTACACCACCTGTTTTGAAATACACATTTAAACAAGTGCATTCAACTGCAATAAAAAAAAAAAAAAAAAAAAAAAAAGTGTAGTCAACCTACCTGTTGGGCAAGCTGCCACCAAGTTGACAACATTCAGACCATGTTGTTCCTTGTGGTAAACAGTCACCCTGAGGACATCCATGGGGACTCCAGCCACCTAAAGGAGTAATTCCATTAGTGCTGGCACACGTGGACACTTGACAGGGACTGATGGGTCACTACTTACATCTTCTGAATAAGTCTCAGCTGTATTGTATGGACCACGCACAACAAGACGGGTTGCCGTAGCTTTAGCACTGTAGCCAGCTTGTTCAGCTTCCTTCAGCACCATTGCTGCAGGTTCAGGGGTGTAAAACGTGATCTTCCAGATTCCATGCATCTCAGCTGACTCCTACAGAAGATACATTTAAGCCTCCTTCAGCTTAAAAAGTGCCAAAGATGGAATGTGGCATTTTTAAAAACTTACACCAGGAATGGTGTTCATTTGGGAGTCATCTTTGTCCTGTCCTTTAACCTCAGCCTGTTGGGAATACTTGGCCAAGTAAGTAGACACCTAGGAACAAAGACAAATAATCTTAGGTTCCTAAGCCACTCCTGTGCAACCAACATAAACGTAAAGCAACCCACTTCCATGTAGTTCCTGTCACAGAGGATCTCCTTTGGGGCCCAGCGAGTGTAGCTGCAAGTCTGGGTGACATCATGACTAACCACATCAGAGGGACTGTGTTTGTACATGTGGAGTCTCAAGCTAGCACTGAAAGTTGTGTCATCCTGCAGACAAGGATATTTTACATGACCCAAGTGTAGGGAGTGACTGAAAATATATAATAGATTTATGTAGCTAAGCAGCACTGAAATCATACCTTGTTATCCACATAGCAGCCCAACAGAGACATGTAGATTCTGGTGTTTCCCCAGGGGTCTGACTCCATGCTGTATCCACACTGAGCAGCCAGACTGGGAGTCACCAGAATGCTTTGAGTGCCATCTGTGAAGAGATGTACAGACATGGCAGACTCCCCTCTCCCCCTAATGAAATAGTGGGGAGCTTAACTGGTGGATCTGTTACTCACTGATTGCTTCTACTTCCAGATGGTTCCCCACTGCAAGAGCCTCATCCAGTGACAGCCTCATCAGATTACCTGTACAGTCTGTCCTTAAACCACCTTTGCAGGAAGGAAAAAATAAATAAATCCATGAGAGAAGGCTTACAACTAACTGCTAGACAGTTTTCCTTTATTAGTTGCCTTACTTGACTGCAAACCAAGCTTCGCATTTGACCATGCTTGGCCCAAGACAAAGACTGCAGCCATTAGAGCCCAGAGTAAACTAAAACAAATAAGATGCTTTAGAAACCTTAAACCACTACCAAGCAGAGACAAAAAGAACAAACAACAACAAAAGAACTCCTTACATTTTCTCAAGCTTCCACATGCTGCACTGTGAATGCAGCCAAACAAAAGGAAAATTACAAGAACTCAACCACCTCAAGAACCTGCGCCCAGTTCAGCAAGCTCAAAAGACAGAGCAGCTCTGGAATAGAGGAGCTGATCATGATTCCTCTCAGGGCACCAGCTGTTTTTATGTGCCTGCTGATGACCAGCACACAGGTGAAGCAAATCAGCAATCATGCCTGACACAGCTTGTACCAATTGTGGTTCTTGTGAGAAAGATTGAAAATCTACACCTAAACCAACACACCATAGAATCTTTTACTTACATCTTTACAACATCAGAAATGTATATTTTCATACTAATTCACAATTTGAGCTTTCTTTGTCATTAAGAGTTCTTTCTGTAAAACAACAGCGTACATAAACCTCTGCTGACTGTGAGTATTGACATAAACGTCCCTCTATTGCTGAGTGATTCCTTATCATTACTGTATGAAAGCTCCTGATAAGTTTGTTTACAGACACTAACTGCCTTCCTAAGTTATCAATATGGCACACTAGCATATACAGACTCATTGTTTTGCCCTCCGCGCCCACATCGATTAGACTGCTCTGTCCACTCAGACAACCATGGCCTTTCATTTATGAGCCCATTACATGTTTTCATAAAGCCTTAAAGATCTTGAATGAGTGCAGAGAAAGAACATTAATGATCTGATCGTAAAAAAATATATCAAGCGCTTGGTGGTTTTCGGTTGTAGTTTTGAAAAACAACCTGTTTTGTATCGGGAGCCTTCCACCTGATTTACAGCTCTCACTCAGTTTTGTGTTGACTGTTTTATGTCAAAAGGCATTAAGCGATTATTTCTAGTCGTTGGGATGAGAAGTCATCTTTTTTTTTGTTACTCAGAAGAAAGAATTATGAGAAGATGAAAGTTATAATCAGATTGAGAGTTTGATGCACTGGAGAATATGAAGTACCAAACAGGCCTGAGACGCTCTGCTCTCATTTGGATTCATAACGAGGGCCAGATTAACCACAGCCTGTATATATGTGAAACAAAATGCTGTAACTTGAAAAACGGATCATCTGCCAGTCACCCTGCAAGCAAAGGGTTAACTATTTTTATTGCTCAACCCCTCCATATGCTCATCAGTATATAAAGAAGCAGCATACTTTATATAAAGAGCATATAAGATAGTCAAAAGTGCCATATGAGCACTTGAATGAATGAGAAATACAATGTTTTTGTGTAGAATATAAGTTAAAAGCTGCCATACAAGTATTAATGTTTTACTATTTAGCTCATGTCATATATAAATTTTTGAACCTGACGGCAGCATTCATAATTATTCTAATAAAAATTATTTATAGAAAGAAAAGTGACCCAATGGAACCAATGTCACATGCTGCAGCTCTGTAAGGTGGGACTCCAAAAACACTGAGAGTAAGCTCTGTGAAAAAAAACAAGAAAGATAAATAACATTAGGTCAATAACTATTTGGACAGGAGCTTTTATGATTTTTCCTTATTTTTTTTTTTTTTTACCATCCATAAGTATTTAATGCGCTGCTGCCACTGCCAAGGACTAGTGAAGGCTGCAGCATACAGTACCATCAACTCTGCAGAGAGGGTGATTGGCTGCAACCTCTCATCTCCTGCAGGAGCCTGAGGAGAGCAGGGAAGATTCCTACTGACCTCTCCCAGCCTGGACACAAACTGTATGAATCGATCCTTTGGCAAAAAGACCGAGATCTCCTGCCAAAAAAAGTTTTTCCCCTCTTCCAATCATCTATGGCATACATGGTGGACTCCCCAATAAATAAATACAAGGACACTCACATAAACTGACAATTAAATGTTATATTGGCATACATTATTATGTATACATCATCAGTTCAGGAACTTTTCTTTAAATATTATATTTATATTAAAATTATAAAATATTAAAGTTATTGCTCCTTAGACCAAGGCAAAGCTAAAGCCCTTGTAATGTGAAATCACACACTGATTCTGTTTGTGATGCACCACCACAATGGATTTGAAATAAAATAGGCTAGATGTGATTAAAGTGCAGACTTTTAACTTTATTTAATTCAATTAATTGAATTTAATTCAATAAATAATTTATTGTACTTTATTATACAGCGTCTAAGATACTGAACAAAACTAAGCAGGTAGATGAAGAACAAGTAAAATGTCCTTTTGAAGTTTTGTGTGAGCATCACTGGCTCTGATTTGAAAAAAGCCTGATATTACTTTGTAAAATCAAATCCCCAGAGCTAACTGCAAAATACATTACAACCCATCAAGGAGCCACGCTTGAGCTAGTGCAAAAACTCAATCAAAGAACCAAAATAGGCAAAATCACATATCAGCATGAATATTTAGGTAAAATAATGCAAACACAGTGCTAAAGGCAAACATTGCATTTAGAACACAAATATATCATCCAAGTCTGCATCATTTGTTGATCTTTTGCAAAGAATCCCAGTATCGCTGACGTCCAGAGGAGGCTGATGATATTCAGCATACATCAGTATCCCCTGTTTATCTTCTCCTGCTGGTCCGTAAGTGTCTGTTGCAGGCTCACTTTGGCATCTTCAAAATCTGGATTGATCTTTAGTGCTTGTTGGAAATCCTTCTTTGCATCATCAAAAAAGCCTGTAAAATAACATAAAACACCATAGATAAGATTAATAAGTTTGAAGCAATGCGTTGTGCCTCACTGTGAGACGTTTTACAAGGTACTAGCAGCTCCTTCGTGGCAGTATGACTACATTTTTGTTCAAAACAGACAGCTCCATCTAGTGTCATCAAAAAGTACACACCAAATGATTTTTGGTGAGGACTAGTTTGATGAGTAGAGTTATCCTCAAAATAGTAGTAGAGATGCAGCTATAATAGAAGTTTGATAATTCAACTGATGTTAATGGTATACATAAATTAAACGAGTTTTATCACGGAACAAGTGAACCTGAATGAACTAAGTCAAAAAGTTGCGATACCTAAGACATTTATTTTGAAAGTCCTGGGCGGAAGTGAGTTATTTGGTTCTGCCCTGCTTAATGCTGAATGCACCGATATAGTTTTATTATTTGTAACAAGGTTTATTCTTACCTAATCTATAGTGGACAAGTCCTCTGTTGTAGAAAGGGATTTCAAACTGACTGTCAACCTTTAATGCGGAGGTATAGTCCGCGACTGCTTCGTGAAAATCCACCCGGAAGTACTTTATCTGTCCGCGATTGTTGTAAGCGGTGGCCAACTTACAAGCATCACATACCCTGAAAGAAATACACAGTCACAACTCGCTGTCATGAGAATCTATTATTCAAAAATCGAGACCCAACGTCAGAGGAAGTAAACTAACATTAGCAGCCAGCCATCAGAAGCCAAGTTACCAAATTTAACATGTGACAAAATTTGACGGAACACTAACTCAGCAGTGGGTGGTTTAACCCTTCACCTCTACAGGAAAATAGACAGTACCTTGACTGTAAACAAGAGGAAATAAACCTTGTATACAGCTCCTCTGCTTGTTTAAAATTGCGCTTGTTGAATTCAGTGTGAGCATTTTCAAGAATTTGGGAATTTTCTTCTTCCATGTATAGCTGTGGTGTTTCTCCCAGCGCCATAGAGATTCACGGTTTCTCTGTGATCTGTGACGTCACATGTCAGACTGTCCAATCACATCTTACTGCGCTATAGATGGGTATAGCGTACCTCGTGACCCACTAGTTACAGAGATGGGCAATGAGATACACGTACACGTATCGGAATCAATTTATAAATCAACTTTTGACTCAACGTAGCATCTTTTGGTTGTTGTGACAGCCAAATATACTTGTGGGAATCAAATATCCTTCAGAAAGTTCTCTCTAACTCTCTTGCAGAAGGAATTTTTGGTATGATACTGACATGTTTATAATTATTAAAAACTTTAACTTATTTTTCAGTTTTGGGTAACCCTATCTTTTTTGTTAACCTCTGGAAGTTCTCTAGTTACCTTTATACCATTTTGATCAATTCATTGATTTGAAGTTTTTTTTTTGTTTTTTGATTATGTGTGTGTTTTAATGTAGACTATGCACATCTTGTTGCAACAGCAGGTGGCAAACATGATTCAGACTTCATTACAATAAGAAAAGCATTAAATCGCAGAGTACAGTAAGACTGTTACATAAGTCAAAATATATTTTAAAAATGATATCCGACACAGTACAATGCTAAAAAAAAGTATAGTTTTAATACCTGAATTACATAAGCATAACAATGTATCAAAGGATATGTCTTGAGAGACAGAGAGAAGGAAAACTGTAATTACATATTTTGAAATATCTACCATCCCAGACATGGGATAAAGTGGATGCTTGCTGCTGCCATCAAGTCAACCCATAAACAGAGGAATTCCCAGACAAGTCTCCCAGGTGAAGAAGTCAACTGTTCCAGAAAAACGACGCCTTGCAGAACAAGAGGTCACTAACCAGACGTGCACTTCCCCTTTAGCGGCTCATTTATCTCCAGACTGTGTGGACCAGATGGCACAGTCCAAACAGAGACAGGAGCAACTGAGAGGGGAAGGCAGCTTTCTGTAAAAAAAAACAAAAAAGCAAGTAGCACATTGCGTTCCTTGGGGAAATGTATTAAGTCATAGCAGAAACATAACTTCACATGAATCAGTGCGGTGTACCCAAAAACCCATAGGGTGTTAAAATAAGCATTACAATATGTATTAGATCACCCACATCTAACTCTTTTTCATTATAAATGTATTCATTAAATGTCTGATTTATTATAATTCATGTTTCTATTTGGGACCACTGAAGACCATTGAACCTGCTTGAGGCAGGTTTAAGAGGCTTATTTTGCAACTTGAAGCAAGAGGTCAGCTGTCTCTGGGGCCTAAATGTTGCTGTTTGCTGAGAGAATTAACACAAAGTATCCAGAGCTAGGACAGACATCCATCCATCTAGACTTTTATTTGATGGGGTGATGTCTCCCTCACTGACAGATCCACAGTACTGTACGTATACTACTGTTCACTTTTCACTACTGTTAAATGTCTCAGTGCAACAAATCATGTTTCAGTTTGGCAAGAAGCTGTCGGGTTAGACCTTCTGTAGAGCAGCAGTGTACATTTTTACACCGTTATACGGTATTTTAGAATGATAAGAAAATTTTTTTTTAGGAATTTGAACCACCATACTGTAAGAGAGGACTAACCCTCACCAGTGTTGACTCAGTATCCACTGATCTGGTCTCCATGGTCATAAAGAGTATTCATTTTTAATTAAGTAATTAATTTATTTATCAATTTTTCTGTAATTTGAAACTGAGCTCTGAATTGAAGTCAATTTCAGCTTGTGCCAGGGTAATGAAGGTCAGTTAAAAAGAAAAAATCAGCAACTTAAGTACAGTTTATAAACATAACGGGTATACAATCAACCTATTTTACAGTCTACTGATTTTTTGACACTGCTAAATCTCCACTATGTTTATAGCCTGTTCTTTTATTCATTGCATTTATTTTATTTTTGTTTATCTTAATTGTTGGTTGAAAGGAGCACTGTTACAAATAGAATTTCCCATGGGGATAATTAATAGTATTCTGGTCTGACTCTGGTCTGACTCTGATATAAGTAATTGGGTTAAAGTGGCTAAACACAAAATCTGTAACAATGTGCAGCTAGTGTAAAGTGGGAAGGACCTTGTTGGCCTCAGATGCATGGCTGACCTTCCAGGAGAGGTTCGTTTTGTTTTGTTTTTTGTGATGTACACAGGAGCTTCACTGATGGTCAGTACTGAGGTTAATCTTGCAGACCTTCATGGTCTTCACTCAGGGCAGCGTTGTGGTGCATGGAGTTCTGTTACATCATAGCTTGAAACGCCTGATTCCTGATTCTCAGCAATGGAGTTTGCATTTTTTTTCACCATGCTGGCAGGAGTTTTCGCAAAACAGGCATATTAGATTGATTGAGTGATGATTCTAAATCATCTGTGTGAGTGTGTGAGGATGTTTGCGTTGGTCCTTTGGGGAACTGGTGATCACTGGTGATCACTTTGCCTCTTGGTTGGTTAGCGCTACAACCAGTCAGAGCATCAAACAAGGTGACGTATTCAGAGCAGTGCACGCTAGTCAACGCGAGGGTGTTGTGTAGAAGAGTTTAATGGAGAGATGAAAATGAAAAAATGCTTCTTGAATAGCTTCATTTATCGTTAGAGCAAGTTACCAGTCTCTTGTCATTTGTAAATAAAATAAGTCTCATCCACCACAATCCCTAAGAGACTGTCAGGCCTAGAAGTCAGAATCCTAAATTAACTGTTGATGCCAAAGTTGGTTCAAATGACTATTGTTTAGCATCCAGACTGCAACATCTCAGCTCTGTCGTCATCACATTAAGGCCCCTCAGAGACGCTCCACAAGGATAAACTGATCTGATTGGCCCTCCAAGAATGTAGGGCAAAGTTACTGAGCTCCAATGGAGTGTAAATTCAAATTTGTTAGCAGTACATCTTGATTTTGAGGCTAATAAAATCCCAAATGTACACAAATGTCTTTGTTTATTCCCCCAGTTGTCCATTTTTGGACTAATTGGGGTCAGGCAGCAGTCAGTACCTGATGATATGACGTCACCCAGAGCCAAGCTTCTTCAGAAAACCTGCTGGTGATGTCACAGAGGGTTTGTCCAGTTCTTTGTATACGGTCTATGCATTGAAGCCGATATTGAAAATGAATGATTTCCTTTTTCGTGCACCACATGGCCAGCTGCCTCAGCTCACTTTTGTAATTTGCATCATCATTGTTGTTTATTAGACACAGCTGTGTCACCAGCAAATGTTAGGAGGTGTTTTGGGTTATAAGATGTGCAACAGTCATAGCCAGCATGGTGAAAGACAGAACAGAAGTGGCCTTAGTCTGCACCTTTAGTGGGAACTGGACTCCTTCCTGCCAACGCTTCCTTCCTCACAGTGAGAATCCAGCAACCATTTGTGTTCACACATCAGCTCTTGAAGAATGCTGAACTGAAATCAGTTTGATTCATTGCTCATTCACTAATCACTAAACACATATAAGCCTTTTCCCAAACATTAATGCACAGTTTGATTTACCCTCATTTATTTTCTCAGACAGATACTATCTGTTTCTTTTTGTTTTGCAGAAGAGGAGATTTTTTTTTGTATCTTTATTGATCATTTTCATTTACATTTGCCAGCAATGTACTCAAAGAAAGTTGGCTAGCTGCAGCGGTTTCCTGAAATCTGTTTTCATCGACTCTTCCAGACATATCAAATAAAAGTCAGCTTCAATTTTTTTTTCTTTTTAAGCACAGTTTATTGAAATGTGCTAAAACATTTTAATTAGTTTGCTTTAGTGTGTGACCTACTTCTTTCATAAACTTGAGGATGACAAATGTAAAGATGCTGCAGGCCATACCTCAGCTTAAAGAACTCATTTGTCAGGAGAACTAGACTGTTTTTTTTCCAGAAGGAATAAAAAAAAATAAATAAATACCTGAATAAAACTAAGTACCAACACCTGCTGAAGACTCAGGTTCGTGCTCAGATTCTGTTAAACCTGAACAGGGCAGCATTGTACCACATGTGATGTGTCTCTTTCACTTCTCACAGGAATGCGAGGCCCATTTATCTTTTCCCCTTGAAACGATGTTGGGCTCACCTTTCTAACTGTCTGCGTGTGTGTGTGAGCGCGCTAACCTTGAACCGAAACAGCAAACAAGCATAAAACAGCTGTCTAGTTGAAGGAGAGAGGGAACGAGTCAAACCAGACCAGAGGTGAACGCTGGGCTGTTGACTCTGCCTCGCTGACGCCGCAGACAGAGACGCTCTGTTGTCAGGGCTGTTTCAGGCAAATGGACCAACACATTCCAGGGGTTACATGATGACCCCTGTCTGTTGTTTACATACATATGAAAGAATTTATCCACACTGTCACTGGACAAAAGGTGGACCACCAAAGGGACAATCCACCCAAAACAGTTAGATTAACTGCTTATTCGAGAGTAAATGCATTAATTTGATTTACATTTGCTTCACGTTCATTATTGACTGATGGTGGACTTCTGGGGAGTGGTTAAGAGAAATGATTTCCTGCTGACTTCAGATGCCAGAACAGTTTTAACTGTAGTTAACAGAAGTGTCACTGCTCCTACTGTTATATATGCTATATTTATGTTTCTGTATGACATTCATACATATTTAACAAAAAAAACAACTTAGTTTTGTAGAGAACAAATCCTTCTTTTGTGTCTGCAGATGCATTTCTTAATTTTCAGCACATTACATTTGCATTCGGACTTCTGCACCTGATGTTTTGAAGTTATAAAAACACAGTAAGTTAATTTACATTCACAAGAGGAATTTCATGTGAATGACAAGAATTAATCCAAGGTAAATCAACATTTTTAGTCAGTCTATTGACTGTATTTCAGTTAGAACTGTAATGTTTGCTGCGTGAGATCAAGACTTTTATAGGAAAAAGCTTGTCAACAGTTTAGAATTAAGTTTCCATTTAAACCCAAGCTGAATGTCTTACTTCTCTCCAAAGATATACATACTCACAGCCTGATCTCCATAGTTAGATTTCACATCAGGGTCACGGCATGGATTGTATCTGTCAAAATCATATGAAACAACCATCTTTAAGATTAAATTAGTGGCTTATTTAGCCACCCTGGACAGTCAGTCTTGCCAAGATAACCAGAAACCGTGTTTACAAAACCATTCTTCTGAAACCTCCTGGTGGCATAACAGAAAGGTTTGTCCAGTTCTTTTTATACTGTCAATGGGCATACTTTTCCATCTACACCCCTACGAGGACTAAAGAAAGTAACTGATGCCTTAAGTTGTAAAACAATCATTCTTTATTTTCTTCATTCAGCTCAGTGATCATTATTCAATTATATTTAGTTCATCTCAGAGTAACACATCAAAAAGTCAAGAAACATCCATCATTTGATTTTATTGTTCAATTTTTTTCTTCTAGGCTTTGTTATATCTATAAACCTTAGCTCATGTTGTTGGATAACATCCAAAGATACAAAAAAAATAAAATAAATTTGAGCATTCATGATCTTCAACAGATATTACAAACTTGTATAATATAACAGGTTACTATGGAGAAGATAAACAAAAAAGACTTCACATAAAAAAATTTACTGGGTGGATGCTCTACAGCATATAACGTCATTATATACACGTCCACCTTTTTACAATTAGGATGTAAAACATAACCTAATAATTTGCTATTGCGTCTTCATACAGCATTATGTGTTTAATATTAGTTGCATTTTAATAGCTTAATTACAGATGTTGTAGCTGAATAGTTTATGGGACACGGCTTCACGCTGTGACCGAAGCCTGTACAGTAGCTATGGGAGGCTGATGGGAGGCACATGTCCATGATGCAGTAGTCCATGGAAGTCGGCTGCCTCTGCAGAAGGTACATAAACAGGAGGTGAAATTGTGAACTGTGGGTGGGAAGCTTTTACTGCCCTGAGGGGGAAAAAGCTGTTAATACTCACCAATGTGTAAAGCTTTAAGCACGGCCAAACATGTTCTCCAGATGCTCTATTCTCCCAGATATGTCAGCTAGTTTGATAAGTCAAGGAAACTGATTTGGCAACGAGAAAATAGGAGAAGCTGTGGTTCTGCAGCCATCACAACAGCAGACAGTAATAACTAGCAGTAAACTCAGGCACATATGCTGCAGAGACAGTTTATAAAAGACTGTCTCCCATCTGAGACAACAGGAAGGATATGTTTGGCTGTGAGCTGCTGTACGGCCGCCTGCGTCTGCTTCTGGAAAGCCAGTCTGGCCTCACATTTACAAGGATCCTCCAGCACCTCCACCTTCACCTCTTCACCGAGAGAAAGCAAATTTCACATCAGTGTAACAGCTCATAGTGCGAGTGAAAAAAGAAGGGAAAAAAAAAATGAAAAAAAGCACACAGAACCCACTCAGACTACTTTTTCCAACGAGGCAAAAGTAGGCCTAAGTCAAAGCACAGTTTTGAAAGTAGGCTAAAGAGTACGAAATTGAAATATTTAAAAAAAAATAAAAATAAAAAACTCAACTTTTTGCCATAAACATGAATTCTATAACATTACCTGATTGTTGTCCAACAAAAACTATTGTGAATAACAGTGTAAATAGTTGGTTGTGATGTTGTGAAGCCATGCTCAGAAGCCAGCCATGTCCTGCATTTATTTCTTCTTTCTTCTTCTTATTTTTTTAAAATCTGTATTAGTATCACAGGAGAACAAAAAAAGAAAAAAAAGCTGCAGGAATCCGTACAGCATGCTCTTACGTTTCAGGGAACATGTTTTCTTGTCCGCATTCAAGATATAACCTTTCCGGCACTTGCAGTAATAGGAGGCGTTGCTGTTGACGCAAATGTGTTGGCAGTCGTGTCCCATGGCACAGGGGTCCACACCTAGAATAAGCCGGGATTAATGGTGTGCTAGAATACACTGTAGCAAGTGCTGAAGCTGGCGAGTGAAGTTGAAAAAGTGCACGAACATTTACTGATGTAAGTTTAACATGGATTTTCAGCTGTTAGAGGTTGCTAATTTTTAACCATTTTGAATCAAATAATTATAAAACCCCAATTCCAAAACAGTTGAGACTCAGTTTAAAATGTCAATAAAATCAAAATGAAATTAAATGAAATTAAATTTCTTTTAAAAAAAAAAAAAAAAAAAACTGCAAAGTTCTCATGATAGTCTCCAATAAACCTTGGACCTTTTTTGAAATTTCCAAATTCATCAAGTGCCTTATGATAAAAGAGAAAAAAAAGAGTTAGGATTGTTTTTAATTTCATGGCAGCAATATGGTTAAAAAAAAAAGTTGGGACAGGGAAGAATTTACCTCTGTGTAGTATATCCCCTCTTTTAATAACTGTCTGAGAGCTAAGACGTCTATAGAGAGACGCCAACCTACACTTGTCTGATATAAGATGCATATGCAGTGTAGCATACTCGTGCTGAGAGGCTGTGACAATAAAACCTGGTTGTTAAACCTGTGTATACCTTTTAGCATTAAGGTCTTCTTTCCATACGTGGAAGCTGTACACTCCCCAGAGGAAGGCTTTTATGCGGTGATGATCCATTTCTTCTTTAATAAGGACGTCAGAACTTTGACCCAGGAAAGAGGCCAAAACAGAAATTTCTGGAAAGGTTCCTGAATGCATCCAGACTATTTTTAATGCGGCGCTGACCGAGGTCCTGAACCACGAGCATCCAGTACTGATTTTAGTCAGATCTCTCTAGATTTTCTCAATCTTTTAATGTATGTTTTTTTGTTACACAATTGTGTGTGGAGGAACTTAAGTATCTTTTTGTCTTATTCGTGAGTGAGGGAAGAATGGGGGCAGGAGATGGAACAGGCAGATCAGTGTGACATCTGTAGAAATGTGGTACCAGTCTGCTAGATTTATGTTTCTATCCTCGCCTACGGTCACAAACTGTGAGCAGTGGATCAAAGGACAAAGGATTGTGGGTAGAAGCTGATTAAAAAGTGTCTCCTCCACAGGACAGCTGGAGTCTCCCTTAGTGATAGGGGGAGATGTTCTGTCATTCAGGAGAGACTTGGAGTAGAGTCACTGGTCCTACACATGGAGGGGAGCCAGCTGAGGTCTCAGGCTTGCTCAACTGGGAGAAGTCCCAGAACTTGCTGGCAAGATTACATCTCTTAGCTGGCTTGGGAGCACCTCAGCTAGAAGTTGTAGCTGGGGAGAGGGAGAGAGAGGTCTATGCCTCCCTTTATGCTGCTGCCCCTCAAAGGATGGATGAATGTTTCACAAATCTGCAGGTTGGTGAACCTCTGTCCATCTTTTCTTCTGAGAGCCTCTCTAAGATGCTCATTTTATGTTCCTCACCAACAAATTGATCTAATTAATCGCAAGATATTGCTTAAGCTGTTACACTTTTAACTTATTTTGTTTTTGAGACCTATTGCTGCCATCAAAATCAAAATATGAAATGGTTAAATAACCCACTTTCAACATTCAATATTGCTTTCTACCTTCTGTTATGAATAAAATATGGATTTACGAGATCTATAAATCATTGCATTCTGTTTCTGTTTACATATTACACAGTGTTACAACTGTTTTTTTTCTTCTTTTTTTTAGAATTGGGGTTGTATTTATAAGCTTTACTGTACTTGACCACACATGTGGTGGGCAACTGTCCATCCAAACACCTTCACCACATCTCAGCCAAGGCCAATCACTGTGTTGGACAAGACAGGTAAAATCACAGAATCCTGAAGCACAACAGTGACATCACAGACACTTCAAACATGAGCAGACAAGGCAAACACAAGACAAACACTGAAAAAAATAAAATGTCAACTTCACAGTAGAACCTCAGTCAACCAAACTTAAAACTAAATTCAAATCACTCAAGTTGGTCACTCAAATCAATGATGTTTCTTCTACATGCATCAAAAGTTTCTTTCAACATGCATGTGGACATTTTTAAATGCAGCGAGTTCACATTTTGACTGATTTGCCAAATTTGAGGTTTTACTGTACATTTGAATCATTTTAAGGACAAAAACGTATATTCAAAGTAGAAAAATCTTCTATATTTCTGCTTTTGAAAAGAAAAGATGAAAGTTTAGGACTGCGTGAACCCAAAACTTTACTTGGTTTTATTTAGATGACGACAAGCTGGTTCTAGAGTGAACATCTGCAGTCCATGTGGGGATTGAAAACATCTGCTCTCGTATTTTACCTCATTTCAGAGGTCAAAGTTCACTAATAACAGCTTAAATGATCCACATTCTACAACAATCCCCCTCTGTAGACTGTAGGTGCCCTCATGTAGGAACTAGAACCGGGATTTTACGGTGGGAACAGGTTCCTTTGTTATCCTACCGCACAGAGTCTCCCTGAACTTGGAGGTGAGCTTCTCGATGACGCCGTAGGTCTCCACGTAGAACACATGATCGTCCAGAGGGATGCTGGCCATCAGCTGCAGGGAGCGCATGTCTGCGCGGTCCACGCCAACTGCGTAGATCTCAATGCCTGATGCCCGGGCTGCAGCAGACACTTCTTCTACCTGGTCTTGAGGCCTCCCGTCTGTCACGATGATGGCCACCTTGGAGATGTTCCTGGAGCGAGGTCGAGCTCCAGACTGCTCGGTGAAGGCTTCGTTCACTGCAGTCTTGATGGCCAGGCCGGTCATGGTTCCGGCTGCCAAGGGCTCAATGCGGGAGATGGCTTTCTTCAAGTTGAGTTTGTTAAAGTGGTCTTTGAGCAGGAACTCAGTCTTCACTGTGCTGGCATAGTTGACCACAGCCACTCTGGTGGCATCTGAGCCCACGTCCAGGGTGTCCACCATGTCAGCCAGGAATATTTTGACCTTCTCAAACTCAGCAGGACGCACGCTGCGAGAGCTGTCAATGATGAAGACCAGGTCCAGGGGACGGCTCCTGCACTGAGAGTCTGTCTCTGGTGACCAATCAAACCATGGCATGAATAAGTCCATTTAGCACTTAACACACAGGAACGTCAGAGCTTGATGTTTGAACTTTCACACACAGGGTGTGATACAGTTAATCATTCAAAACAAACTCTTTTAGATGCAAAACTCATTTCCATAGAAGCAAAATGAAACTGTTGTGCATCTCTTCTGGTTGAAGCTCCACTTAAATGATACCGTATGCTAAGTAGCATACAGTGCATCATTTCAGATTTTAAACCGTTCATCTCATTTTCCTCAATGGAAAGGATGCACAATGGAGACAGTTAGGACCCTTCCCTGTCCAATTACATGCACATATATCAATTTCTGTTGTTTAGACCCAGAGCCACTCAGCTTTTGTACTAAGATTTATTTATTTTTTTAATCAATTCAATGTAGCTGTTTGACAGTGGTCAACCTCATCTATCTGCATACTAACATAAGAAATGCTCTCATTCCCTCCCTTCTCTTTTGTAATCATGATTTGTTTTTGTTTTTTTAATAAGAACACTGGCTCTGTGGGCTTTTCGCTTTGCTGATGCCTGTGCCTCTGAGTAAACCTTTTTAAAAACTGAAAAATAAAAGGCACCAGTGCCAAAGACACACAGATCTGACTTAAACAGTGAGGAGCATTGGTTGGGTTGGAAAGCAAACCTGACTGGTACAGTAATATTCTACCTGTCTCCACAGGACTGACGGTGGTGGTCAAGCCGCTTTGGGTACTGACCGGTAGCATCCCAGTAGCGGGGGTCTCCACTGGTGGCACAGTCGTCATGATGGTCGTCTCTGTTGCCACCGGAGTTGCTGGCACAAACTGCGGCATTATTGGCTCAGGCAGGATTGGAAACATGGCAGGGGGGTGGAGTACCGCCGCTGTAGTTGGCACTGACTTTGTTGGGCATGGAGCTTTCAGTTTGTAATGGAGCGGGACTTTGGCACCATGATGGGGATGAGAATGAACAACTGGTGGAGACAGACCTTTGTATATGTGATGCATATGTGGTGCCACTGGCCCACTGAACGTGTGGTGATAAGGTGGCACAGGGACCCGGGGTCTATGGTAAGTCACTGGTGGAGATAGCGGTCGATACACTATCGGCGGAGGGATCCTTGGTGGCTGGTAGTGGTAGTGATACCCTCCTCTATACGTGTAATCACTTCTGTGATCTACAAGCCCACCAGAAAGGAGAAGTGACAGAAAACATTAGTAAGTTGAAAGAAGGGTAAACAGGAAAGTGTGTAATTTGACATTGTGTTATAAGTTCTAGTGACACACACAGCCTGGTCGGCCACATCCATCCACTTTTTTTTAAAAAGGGATCTGGTACTCCTCCTCTCAGTCACAGCCATTTCCACCAGTACAGAACTTAAGGAACCAGTCGCAACTGGGTGGGCTTTATGCAATGACTCATACAGGAGCCACAATTCAAAACTACATAGATGCAGAATTACTAATATGACCTACATATTCTCAGAATATACATATTTCCAAAAAAAACAGTATAACAATATATATATTTTAAGTAGGAGATGCCATTTCGAGTATGGCTGTCTGTCTACATCACATACGTGTGTTGTTACATATGTACATCTATTCATATCAATATCAGTATTCTTATTATTTTCTTATCTATTAAGATCATTGTTATTATTTTTAATTGACTTAATTGTGTGCACTGATTGCATTGATTTTGGAGAGTAACACTGATTTCATTGCAACATATCATCAAAATACTAATTTGTTTCTCTGTGCGGTTGTACGTCCATCCAGTGGCGCCCAGAGGCAGTTTCCGTTAGTTACGCCCCCCTGGATATCAAAGGTAGACTAAATTTTTGTATTGAAGAGGAAACCAACTAGGATGGCCAGCCAGGCTGTATGAAATACACAATAATCACTTTATTTTCTCATAGGAGCACAAATTGTTAGTGCAAGCGTGAGTGTGTATTCAGCCACGTTGGTGGTTTCAGCAAAGTTGGATTATTCTATAGAAACCCTCACAGTCAACAGCTTAGATGTCATGCATGTTGCGTTTGAGAAAAAAATGCAAAATTGTGTTGTTAGAATAACTGGCTGTTTGCCTGAAGTGAATGACTTACATGAAACACAATTTTCATTTGGGCACAAACATGTAAGTGAATAAATCTTCTACCAGGTAAATGAAGAGACTGCAGCAGTACTTTATGGTTCTCCTTTACTGCATTTGGATGGAAAATATTTTACTTCTCACAGATTAACATTTAATTAATGATTATAGTTATAAACTACAGAAATCCACACTAAATATAAAATAATATTTATGTTATTTATATATATGATTGATAGTTTAACAAGCAGTAATCTAACAGGAGAAAAACAAAAAGGACTTTGATCTCAATCAACAATAAAATAATGGCTGAATGTATCAATTTAAAAAATAAAATAAAATAAACAAGGACCATTTTCCTGCACAAGGTGCACTTTCAATTTATTTACTTTCAGTTTTGAAGTTGTTTTTTGTCTCTGTACAAGGAAAATTGCGATGGCAGGAAGTTTACTTGGATTGTTTTTCACTGCTGGAGGGGCAACGTTAGAATTATACACACATATGTTATAAATGAGGTCTTAAAATTATATATAAATCCGAACTGGATATATAATTTGCTAGTTGACCCAACTATTATCTAAAATGTCATAGCAGAACATTTTTGTTTATATCGTTAATAGTGTATATATATATATATATATATATATATATATATACACATACTATTTGGTGAAGGTTTGTGCAATTTTCTCCTACAGCTTCAAGTATTTAAAGTACATGGCCTCACGCACACAGGATTTAATTAGCTATTGCAAAAACTACCGACATAAAATGAAAATTGTGGAGAGGAAAAGCACTATTTTCTCTTTGCAATTCAGTAAATTAGTATAAATCAAAGCTTAAAGGATTTTGAGAGGACTCACTCGTTGGGTTCAGGGTCCTGAGTGGTGGATGGCCGTTATGTCTGGCCTGAGCGTAACTTTGTGCGGCTGCCAGCTGAGGATCCCCCATCCTGAGGTGGTACGTGGCCTGTACGGCGTCAGGCAGCAGCAGCGCAGCGCAGTACAGGAGGCTGCACAGAAAAGGCTCCATCGTCAGAGTCTCTTGGTGGTCTGATCTCTCGGTCTCCTCGTCTGCTTGCGAGGATCAGGAGGACCCTCCTCCCCAAAAGGTGGGGCATGACCTGAGGGACACGGTGAGCTCTGGTATGTAGTGGAGAGGTAGAGAAAGCAGCTTCACAGTTTCACTGTCATTTTAAACAATGCTTCTTATACTTTCAGGAGTACATAACTGACATAAAAATTGTTACATTTTATAAATAAAAGTGTGCAACCTTCAGCAAGACAAGACATGAATAAAAAGTCAAAGGGACAAAGAATTGTTCCGAGATGTTTATTGAAGTCAAATATAATTCCACTTGAATAAAATTAGCAATAAAGAAATGAGGGGGCAGCGGGAGTTGATAAGCATGCAACAACTAATGTTCACAAGACCGGCTTTTTCATCCAGATGTCAAGAGGGAAAAAAAAGAAAAATCAGAGGGAATGATCCAACATCAGTGCCCTCTGCTCTCTCTCAGTCCCAGCTGGAAAATGACTCACTAGCTTTGCTCAAAACTCAGGGCAGCAGAGCGTTGATGGCGAACCAAACCACAGCAAAGCTAAATAAATAACAGGCAAGAAAGTGCTACAGACTGGATTCACGACTGAGGTGGAATAGTCTGGGTCTCAACAATTAGGGAAAAATCCTAACACAAACAATAAGAGCTCTAACAAATGGATTGTCATAGCTTTTTTTTTTTCTAAATACTTCATATATTGATCTATTGATAGGATGGTGCTGGATTTATAAGAGCATTTCAAGCAAATTTTATTTTCACATATCCCTTTTACTAAGACATAAAAAAGTCTGGGAGGGTCGGGGGTTCCTTCTGTCGCTTTTTAAACACCACGTTCATTCATTTATTTATTTATTCATTCATTCATTCGCACACGGATTGAAGTTTCCCACCATTTTCCTGTCACATCCCTAGGATGCTCTATACACGCTAAAGAAGTGCAGCGGAGAGGTTGAACAAAAACATTTTCAGAGGCTTGACATGGACACAGTGGATCAGAGAGGGAAATAAGACCATAATGGTGCTCTGAAAGGGTCAGTGAAGGAGTAAAGGAATGCATATGACGGGTGTGTGTGTGTGTGTGTGTGTGCATGTCTGTTGTTTTGGTAGCCCGACTGGTGCTTAGGCTGGCATGTAAGGGGGAGGTGGGTCTTTCTCTGGCATCTTCATGGCCATCTCATAAGTGGGCAGGATGTACTAGAGAAGAGAAGCAAAAACAAAAAACATCGAGTTAAAATGTGTAAAGAAAAATGACAAAAATCCCCAAAATTAGAAGCAAAGATTCTGAACAAAAGACATATGCATTCATGTTATTAAAACCTATTTTTATTTTTTAGAAAATCCTTTATGCTGATTATTATATTATATGATTTACAATAGTGCCTCTAGAGTAAAGTACCCCAGTTCTTGAGTACAGTTTAATGGGAGAAGCTTTTTAGATTTTTTTTTCCCCCTCTTTCTTCAAATACTTCTGGTAATAAGTGATTCATGTTTCAGTGTTACAAAGTTTGCAGTTTCAACGTGTCACATTCCACTATGTGGTCAGTGTGCCCCCTTCTGGCTCGACTTGGGCATTACATACATTTTCCATTACTGCAGTTTTTAAATCACTTCCTGCATGTAAACATCTGGGGTCATTTGCATATGAGGGAGGATCTGCTTAAAACAGTATAGCTGAATGTCAAGACAATAATTACACAATGTCTTTGGTGGCATAGAATTTAACGATTGTTCAAATATATGAAGATTAGTACCCGTTCCTTTTTTCATACCTGAGGAGGAGTCTCAAAGGCAGGGTACACGGCAATCTCTGGCATGTTCCTGTTGTTGATGTACTTGTAACAGTTCCACACGCAGTTGATCAAATAAGCCTGGAAAAGAGAAGAAGAGAAAAGCAGATTTACTGCAGGCAGCGTCACAAAGTTATGGCATCCTTTTCCATTACTGGGAGTTCATGGATGCTGGACAGAGTTGTAGATCTATAGAAAAACTTCTTTGGCTACTGATGTCCTTTCCATAAGTGTCTGTAACTCGTCTGATTCTTCATTAGTTTTCACAAAATTCTGAAAGGGATCAATAGTACGAGACAGGAAGTCATGCTGGTTACTATTTGGAATTAAATTGCTACTGTTGGTGGCTCTCATAAACCTATTCAACCGCCAGAGCTTCACATGGGGGGTTACATCTATTATCTTAATGTGTTTGATATTTGCACCACCTACTGGTTTGATGTTGGCAGTTATATTTAGGTTTTATAGATTCACTGAGGCATGAGGTGAAAGTTACAAAAGATGTTTCTGAATGGTTGTTTCACCTTGAGGATGATGAGGAATGCAAAGAAGACCAACACAAAGAGCAGCAGGCAACTGGAGTTCAGAGAAAGGAGATTATCCTTGTAGGGGAAATCCGGCTAACAAAAGGAAAGAATAAATCAATGTAGTTTAGGCAGAAAAGGTTCTTAAAATAAGTTCAGCTCACACAAGCAGAGATTCCACACAATCACTAGACAACAACAAAAAAAACAACCTTAATAATAAAAAGCCATTTCACAATCAGCTCCAGTAATCAAAAAATACATCTGCAGTTAAAGTGGCCGTGTTGCACTTTTCTGTTTTGACTCAACTACAATGTCATTATGACAGATTATTTTAGGCGTCTCTGGAGGCTTAAAACATTTTATCGTGTGTTCTTATGCATCAATGACTCAAACACTCATGGAAGGGAGGAAGTTGCTGAGGTCATTTACAGAAAGCGTTGATAACGCTGCATATGTTGAAACAGTGTGTCTCAGACAGGCGTTGAGCACGTTCATGAGCTGTTAGCGCCATCTGTCAGCAAGCCTCCAAGAATACGACCCATCATAAACATTTAAATCTCCTTGTAATACTTGGGTCTTTTTTGCTCAGAAACAATTACAAGCTGCTGGAGTTATTACTGGGTGTAAGGCTGCAGTTAAATGGCTGAAAATTAGTATAATATGGCCACTTTGAATAAACATTAAAAGGGTGCTGTCAAAGATAATGGGACAAGATATTTGACTGCAGGGACTGACCAGCTGGTCCAAGTAGTCCCTGATCCTGGGTAGGTAGGTGAGGGAGCTGATTGCCACCAGGCAACTCAGAGCAAAGTCAAACAACTGGTAGCAGAAAAATGGGATGAGCCACCCATCATGGTGCTGAGGAAAGTAAAGACAGAGGAGGAGAAATTACTGACTAGGATTGATTCTTTTTCATTTTGGAAGGACCACAATGAATATTTCAACCACATCTCTAAACACCCGTCACGAAATAACAATATTCCAGAACGTTAGCTTAACATAATCAAAAAACTCTTACAGAGAGTGCAGACAGTTTTTCTGTCTTTCATCTTAATGTGAAAATCCAACGTCATGATTCTTAGCTTTTTAATTTGGAATGTTTTTCCTATGTGGTTTGACACCATAAAACAGACAAAATAACATTTCTTAGTATAAAAAAGCACACAGAGACAGTTTGAAATAGGCAAGGTGGTCCTTTCTTTGGGGAACTCTTCAGGAATCCTGAATGCAGTATTCTTTAGCTCTGACAACAAATCTACTTCAGTCCTACTGCATGTGGGAAATAGTTTTGGTGTACTATGACTAAGGCTCAAACATTTAGCAATAGCTGCCACGTATACTGGATAAATACATCTCCTACAGGTGTCTGGAAGGATGCTTTTGCAAAGCTACAGCACAACTCTTGCAGGTTATCTGCATGCCCAGTGTTCCCAGTGGGCAGATGTGTCTTTAACTGTGCAGTCATCCCAAATAGCACCCTAATGCAGGTCCACATCGAAAGACTATCAAACCTGTCAGTGTTGATGCCATCAGGCAGGCCTGTGAGGTAAAGATGACATGCGGTGAGAACAGAGATATACTATGTGCTACACTACTGCTGCAGCAGCAGTTCTTTCAACAGCTTGCTAAGCGTGTGCCACATCTTACCGTTCAACTCCGATGCCATTATCAAACAATTTTAAAGACAGGGCTCATTTTATGAAACAAAGAAAGAAAAAGCATGACATTTCCTTTAATGTAGCACATCCTGTCACTGTCCACAGTTGTCACTTACAGTTATGGCTCCATACACCATCATGGCACTGATGGTGAGCATCAGCAGAGAGATGGCGAAACCAACAAAGGCATTTTCTGTAGAGGGAAAAAAACAACAACACAGAGATATGTTCCTGTACTCTTAAAGACAGCTGTTATTTGAATGTACTGTTAAGTAGACAGTCTCCAGGGCTTCTCCGTTTCCAGCTCACTCCGTTTTAAAGGGGAGCTCTGGGGAGCATTAAGCTGCTCCGCTGCAGCTGCAAAGTGTCAGTTAAAAATACAATGAGACTCAGGCTGGGATAATTAAATGGCCTGCCTTTCATATCCTCTTTTCTTCTCAACACTCACTCAGTTTCTCAGCTGTTTTCTGCCTGTTGCAATGGAGCAGCCTGCACAAGATCTACTGCAGTGATGCGATCCAAACAAATTCCTTTGCTATTCAGTAGCTCAGACCCAACAATGAATGTATCAATATGATCCAGTTAGGAAACCGTCTGCAACACAAGGGAAAAGCCTGCTTGCTGGAGCTGATGATACTGCCACATTTGTTGTGTTTACACACTTTACTGAGCTCTAATGTATTTGTACAAAGTCTTTTTCTAGACTTTCAAACACTTTCAAACGTTGAAGTGTAATAGACTGTGTTTGCAGCGCAAGGTAAGTCTTTTCCAGCGTTTGGAGAGAAGTTGATGTTTTTCTTTCCATCACTAATTTACAGAAAAAGCACATATACATGGAAAAGATATGTCTTTCCAAAAGATCAATAGGGTATGTAGTTATATTGATAGGCAGGGTCAAAGAACATTAGTGGTGTTCAAGGATTTAATACAACACAGTTGTACAATTCTGCCAAAGTCTGAAACAGATCACTTGTCGAAGATGAACGAGTAACAGTGTTCATGTTAAATCCATGTACCCATCATTCTCTTAGTTCATCAACAAATCATTTGGTTTTATTAAAAAAATAAAATAAATCAAACTTACAAAAAAATACAATTCTGTGACATTCTCATATTGCTTTTCTCTCTTCTGATGAAACAGGAATCGTTTACTTTTGTTTGTGTAAAACCTAGCAGGCAAGATTTTTGAGCAACTAGTTCAGATTGTGTCCTTTTCCAAAAAACAAAAACAAACGGGTCAGACACAAATGATTAGTTCAAGAAAAGTATTTTACAGAACTAGTGACCTGATTTGGTAGAATCTTTATAGGCAAACATCAGCTTAATCCAAACTAAATCCCACAGTCCATTTTTAAATGTTCTTTCCACCAGTTACGTAACATTTAAACATTGTCTGGATTGGGGAATAAAATGACTGCTGACTAATGGAGCTGCAACACTGCTCAGGAGTAACAACAAATAAGGCAGACTGAATGTCAACATTGTTCCCGCAGACTGAACAGCCTCTGCTGCCATGTGTGCTGGCATAAATTCACTAAGAGAGGGTCATCTCACAGCAGTATTTTCCCCTTCTTTCCCACTGAGTCACTGCTTCAAAAAAATAAATAAAACAAACAAAAAAAAAAAAAGAAAGAAGAGGCCTTCACCAAGTCAGGCATCTAAACAACTGTCAGCCAGAAAGAAAAGGCTCTAAGGCAATCTAACCAGCAACTCACAAATACAAACACCTACGCAGATTGAACATAAATCCTAAAAGAGCAGGATTTATGTTGAAAACAGCCAAACCAACAGCCCGAACGACATTTTGTGACAATAGCTAAACAGTTAAGTGTTTTGTTTACTCATGGGTTTTGTTTGGGGTCATGGTGGGGGGGTTGATCTAATTTCTAACTGAAAACAACAATCAGCGACTAAATAGCTGTAACTTGTTATTTCTGAAGTGTAAACACCTGATGAATTAAACTGAGGTCAGTGCTGTTAAGTAATTATTGCAAAATGCTCCAATAAACAGACTTTTCCACTTACCAGACATCCTGTCAGAGGCAAAGTAATGGTCAATGACCTCATACTGCAGGTCAATAGTGGGTACGTTGTCTGGGTGGGTCACGGCCACAGTCAGCAGGATGCCCATCAACAGGTTGACCACCTGTATTCAGAAAAGAGCAGGAAAAGTATTAAAAATATTAATAATATTGCTGAGTGCTGGTTTTGTATTTACATTCCTTAAGTACATTAGATTGTATTCCACATTTCAAGGGGATTTCTGACAAGGTCAGTTTTATCACTGCATGCAAATAAGCTGAGGAGAAAACATTCCAACATCTAAGAGTCAGGCAACAGTACGTTGTCGGATAAAAACAATTAATAATCTAAAAAGATAATTAGAATTACTAGTCAACTGAAATCGCTGGATACACAAAATAAAATTAAAACAACATTGAGAGGATAAAGCTCATCCAGTAACTGATAGTGGAAAAGTACAAAATCATGTAGAAACGTCTGTCTGTGTGACCTGGATTACTGAACTTTGGGCAACATAAAGAATAAATGACTGTAAAGCTTAAGATAAAATGTTTTCCGATCCTGAATACTTAAATGACCATAAATGCCACAGAACAAGACCTTATAGCAGACCAAAGTCCAGCTCAGTTTTATACCTGGACAATTATGTTTATTTTAAAATCCCAACCGTTAACCATGTAGAGCCCAACCTGGTGTTTGAGTTCTAGAGAAACTGATGTCCCCACTTTGATTTCGTATAAACATTTGGCGTGCATGCAACTCTGTCAACCATAAACCTGGCAGGGCCAGCTTTGAAAGCAAGCAGTCTTACCTGTTTGACCATCATGTACCATGAAGTTGGGTAGTGTCACATTATGTAATACCCAGCCATCTTAACACCTGGCCAAAAAAGGCTGAAAGGCTTGGATTTAAGCGGCATAGCTGATATACACTCTTTGTGACCGATACTTGACATGGTATCAGAATTAAGAGGAGAAAAATACTTAGCTTTTAAGAGGCTGGAATTGTAGCCAGCCTAATTTTAGTATCATAAAAAAGTGGATGTAGACTACAGGAAAGTTCTCATTTACTATTAAATGGCAGATGAACATGAACTTAAGCTTGGTTTTGAGAGGGAGAATAGTGACTTTTAAGTAGTTCCCCTTCTTTTTGATTTGTAATGCACCCCACACCACACACAGATTCTCTCTCTCTTTTTAATCTATGATGCCTCTTTGGTCAAAAAAAAGCAGCAGCAAAAGTGACCACAAAGAATGACACTAGTAGATAAAATAGCAACAGTTAAAACATTCAGGAAACCAACATGAAGACACACAGATGACGATTATGTCAGAACGATGACCAAGAATATGATGAACTCAGATACAAAATGAGTACAAACTGATAAGAAGTGACCAAGGAGATTCAAGACAGCCAAATTAATTGCAAACTAAGCAACAACAGGCACGAGTTGGGATATAGAAAACACAATACAACCAAAAGGCAAAAAAGAAAGACAGAAAGTAGACTAAACGAAGAAACGTGAGGAAGTTTAAAACCCTCAGAAAATCAAGATGCACACTTGACAGGGAAAAAACACTTTAAACATTTTTTTTTTTAATAAAATGATGCCTCCTGTAATCTTTATTCATAAAACCTCTACATGGCAGTGGTTACGTGGATTGCAATTTAACAACTTCACACTAAAGTTGTGAGGAAAGTCCAGAAAAGGAGGTCGTTTGCAGAGGTCTGCTATATGCTGTGGGGAAACGAGTGGGATTTATTCAATAGCAAGTAGCAATTTCAATTCAGTGATTTTAAACGAGGCAAAATGCGATCACACACAGTCAGGTCTACGTTAACAGTTCTTATATGAACAGCTGCACACAGCTCCAACAATACTGGAGCTCCTGACACTGCGGAATATTGATAAGATTAGACAACCATTATGTTCACTAATCAAACGAGACAATTCTCGCCTTCTGGTCTCGTACATGAATTAATAAGAGGTAGATTCTCCACACATTTCGTCTACTTGGCTGTTTTGAAACAGATCAAAGTTGTGTGACTTGTAACGACGGAAACGCCGAAGCCTGTTAGCTGCGGCTAACCTTAGCGTCCCGTTAGCATTACATCGACAAGGACCGGCCATTTTAAGAGTCAAACGTCAAACTTAGATCATATTATAATAGCACGACATCTTCTTCAATACATTTTCAAAGCCCGGTAAGCCTGTCCGGGCGTCAAATGTTATGTAACGTCCCACTAATGCGGACTTCACTATCAAACAGCGGCGGCTGCCATTAGCCTGTTGACCGCTACCGTGAACCATGTTACGCACCATGTACCATGTTCCCAGGATGATGGTCCCCGTCCGGACATGGCAACATCCGCAACACCGGGTGGTGTACAGTCTGTCTCGACTTGGCTTAAAGTGGTGCATGTCCTCCACCAGCGTAGGAAGAAACATCTGGAGAAGTGGTCGAGAAGCAAAATAAAAAAAATATCCTCAGCATCAACAAACTGCAAACGAACCCTCCGAGGAACGCCCACCGCCTCACGCACGAACCTGACTGCTGCGTACGCCGCGAATAAAAACAAACCCTCTGACAAGCAGGAAGGGGTGGGGACAACACATGTGACTGACAGGAGTTTGCAACCAATGAGCACGGAGAGACAAAAAAGAGAAACAATCATCAAAGTAAATAAACAATGTATAAATTAATTATTTAATAAATAAAAATATGTGAACCAACTTTTAATTTTCACTGTTCTAAGTACATTAGACGGCAGCACCAGCATCACTAACCCAATCTTAAGGCAACCTCTCAAAGGCAAGGGAAATTTACTTATACAGCTCAAGCAGTTCTATCTGATTTTAAATATAGGTTGAAAACATTATATGTAAAAACAAACAAAGAAATTAATGGGGACAGAAATGTTAATGAGAATTATTGCACTGTTGGTATCATCCCATGATATCTGTGTCAAAAGTATGAAAATCATGAACTAACAAGAACTTAAAAAAATGGACACTGACAGATACATTTAAAAAGAAAGCAGAATAGACTGAATCATGTTTAAATATATCTAAATCTAAATTTCCCTAGATATATATTATAGATATATGTTGAAAGCCACAATGTTTGTACCCATCTCGTCAGCAAAAACAATCAATCAAACAAAAACAAACAAACAAACAAAAAAAAACTGGTATATTTGTATTTTTGGTCTGTGATGATATAAATCATGTATATACAAATAAAAATTTACAACTTTTTTTAGTAACTGGTTTTATGGGGTAAAGTGAGTAACTCCACTTCATTCCTCTATTCCTACAGCCTCAAGCTACCCTGCAAAGGTAAAATTGGATGCAATGAAAGAACATGCACTACCAAACCTGACGGCTCACAACAGCAGACACCTAACAGGCTTCATAGACTGTATAGGAAAAACTGGACAAACCCTAGTGATGTCATCCATAGCATTTTGAGTCATTTTGAAGCCTCTTTCCCCCTTGTTCTGAGCGGGGCCGGGCAGGCCTGGAAAGCAAGCTGGCACACACTTACCTTATTTTATTCACCAAGTTAGCTTGGCTGGCTTAGCTAAGCTAGTATGTTAATTAATATTACTTTAGTTTAATTCTGATCAAATCTGTTAAATCATTCACATTTCACATTTGGAAAAGGAAAAGGAAAATGTCCCATTTTAAAAGCTGTTTTCGAAAACAGTTAGCACATACTGCTTATTTCTTAACTAAGATTCGTCGTCAGATCCTTCCAGGTCAACAGCCCCTTGCAGCAGTCTGTTAATACAACACAAAAAAGCATGTTCTTTTTTAAAATTACATATAGATTTATTGTTTTATTTAATTTTACCAAAAAAAAAAACACCCCCAACACAGTTATCATGGATGTGAAATGTAGCTATGGAGACCAAGACTTATCTTTTTCTTCTTTTTTTTTTTTTTCTTGAACCAGGCTGTAAATGTGTTTATGTCTTTGGCAAAGATGGACATTTTTAACATAGGAATCAATGGAAAATAACTAGCCTTTCGAGCTCCTAGTTGTCAGTTGAGGAACTATAACAAAACCCACCTCCAAACTCAACCTGGAAGTTAGGACATTGCCTCATTGACTACCAAACTGATAGTGAAATACTTGACTTACAGCTTTTTTTTTTTTCTCTCAAATGCTCACATTTCCCTCATCTGCAGATGAGCCAGGAACAGTTGGTACCGATTTCTCTTTTAGGCACAGTTGCATCATGAGTCACAAATTGAAACGGCCCAGGTTGTAAAAGCTTGGTAGATAGGAACACTGAAGCAATATAACAGTTACTCATCAGTTAAGTGATGTACCAATGTTTCTGTCAAATCTTCTTGATAAACCAGTACCTTTTCTTTTTTCAATGTCTTTTATCCTTACAACTTAATGTTGTATTCAGTCCTGGATGGGAAAAAAAAAAAAATCATTTTCCAGTTAGAAGAACAGGCTGTAGTGAATGCACCATGATTTGAAGCTTAACAGATCATTGGTGGAGATAAGATAATTTGGTTCTGTGACATACCACCTTTCAAATCTGAATGACTCACTTGATGACATATTTTCAAATATAGGTGGCCCCAATCTGTTTTTCCTGTGGTTTTGAGTGGTACAATGGATTAATATACGTTGAGTGAAAAGCCAGGTCATAGAAAGAGTTTAATCTTTATTCTTAATTTTACTTTTACATTTGTGTGCCGACAAACAGCTTAACACAGGTTCACAGGTTATGGTCTGGAAGACATACCCTGTTCATCTGCCTGGGAGCAAAAGTAGAAACTGTGCAGGGCAGCAGGGGAGCCAAGGACACAGGGAAGGTTTGGTATTCGGGGAGTGTCTGTTTGATACAAATTGGATAGCGACCTTGAGAAACTCGAAGTTAAGAAAGTTAAAGAACAAAGATGAAGCAGTTGCAGGTGTTTTCTTCTCATAAAGTCATCATAGAAGTCAGAAGCAACTCCATATTAGGTAAAGCTCCCGGGAATAGGTGAGGTGGAAGTGACATCAGCAGGGGAGGCTTTCTCAACAGGGTTACGTCTCACAGGATTGGAAGAAGCAGCGTGGCAAGGGGTTGGGACCACCCCGTCCACCAACGACGGGAGATCCGAGTCCAAACCATGGCTCCCCCCCAACAGTTTAGCCAATGAAATTATGTTATTTTGTCTGCCACATAATGTATTATGCATATGTAACAGGAATTAAACATCCTTTTCCATCTAGTCAAAGCAATAAGTAATCTGTCCTTGTCCTTTCTCAATTAACAAAACACGCTTATAATACAGACAAACCACAACAAAATGTTTCAATAGTTAGATATTTTATTAAGAATGAAATACAAAAAAAACCAAAACATTTTTTTTCACTACTACAAGGTAGATTCGTGACTGTATTAATCCTGAAAACACTTGTCAAAGTTTAAGTGTGTGGAGGACATAAATACGGACAAGTATGAAAAGCACGGTATTATGAGAGCAGTATAACATCCACATTAGTGACACTGCAGCAGCAAAAAAATATTTTGTCATAAAAGGTTATTTAGTCCTGTAAGAGGTAAAAACATATTACAGGAAAGCATGACTCGTGTCCACAGAAAGCTCATTGAAAGTAGGTCAGTGCAGCCAGAAATGATAAAACTTTAGGGTGAATTGAGGAGATGAACAAGATTTCTTCCTTTTGTTCAAGGGGTTCATTTTTATTATTAATTCAATGCTACATAAAAGTCTGTACGGAATCAAAAACTGGCACATCATCATGGTCAAAACAAATATTGCACTGAACACCTTCCTTTAAAAAAAACACAGAAAAAAGATTTTTTTTTTTTAAAGAGAGAGAAAACACATTTACAGCAGCTTCTTTGGAAAGAAAGTGTCCCAGTGGTATTTTTTAAAAGAAAAAAAAAAAAAAAAAAAAAAATCACCCTTCCTTTGGACTTTTGATAATCTTCCTCTGAAGCCTTTATCCTTTTCATCTTTTTTCTTCCATTTATAGATCAGCATTGCTGATAGTGTCACTCCAGTTATCACTCCCGTTACTCCTCCTGCAATGATGGCTGTTGGCATAAAAGTAAATGACTGAGCATCTGTACATTTTCAGTTTACAGCTTTGTTAAAAGAAATGTTATCTATATTGCAAAACACCTGCATGCATTTCGTCTGTATCCATAAAACTCTTGCCATCAGAAAAAACCACAAAGTCAGATGGATCTCTTGCAGATAAGTATGTGTTGTCAAAGGTCTGGCCTGAAGAAACCTGAAAAAAGAAAGACGCATGATTCTTCTGCCATCCAGTTTACATGATGAAGGTGCAAGAGTTTTGAAAATAAGCCATACTGGGAAAGCATCCTTGTCTCCGTTGGCAATTACTCTGCCATCTTTGCTGCTGGGCTCTTCATTGGTGGTTTTAGTTTCACTAAGTAAGACTGCAGAGAGTAAGAACAGTGAGATTACTCAGAAAACCTGAGTAATCAGCAGCTGATGAATATGAATTTCATACATGGTGCTGAGAATTACCCAGTTCCAACCCGTCCCCTGAACCAGAGCTGTCCACGTAGCCTGAACCCTCCAGTTCCTCTGGATAGGCAGAGAGCTAATTTCATTTTGTGGGAGGGGTGGGGGGTGGGGGGGCAGCAACAACATGGCTATTAAAAAAGATGCAGTTACAAAGATGTTTCCTGTAAGCCATGAAGATATATGAGGTGAAGGAAGATGAAATGAATCATGGCAGAGATACAAAGTCCCACTACGGGGAAACTACCACACAGGTACTCAGTGACTGACTAACCTTAAACATAATGGATAAGGCTTTTATCAATAAAGACCATAAAGCGACACATCCGGCAAGAAATATCCCTATCATTTGCATGTCTTTTTTTGACTCTACCTTTATGCTTCCCTTTTAGACCTCCCAACTTGTTATTGTGCTTGTTATTATTATTGTGCTCCAATATATGCTGAACTACTTTGGAGGAGTTTTCCAATCCCTTTCATCATTTCACCTGACAGTTGTCAATCTTAGGACACTTAACTGGAAACCAGCTTCCTTATTTTCCAACATGATGCGATTAAAAACAACAACTAGTTGCTGCTTTCTCCAGCCTTTAAGTTCAAAAGAGAACAACATATTTTGTAGATTTGACTTTCAATTTGTGTACAAAAATTAATAGAATTACTACTTGAAATGCTTGGGATAATACTTTTAATTGTGAAAAGAAATTCAAGCCCATAACTTTTCTTTAAAGACAGGTATTTCTGCCTGTCCTCCAACAGCTCTCATGGAAACAATAGATTTAAAAGGGTAAGCAATTAACTATTCAAAGTCAATCTATTTAACATAATTACATCAATACTATGCATTTTGCCTGAATTAAAGTTGTAAAATAAAAGAGACAAAACAAACAAGCAAGCAAAATATCCTTTCTTAAAGTAGACACAATGACATTTCTCGTCTGTTTAACATGAGGAAGTGAGAAAGGTGAGGGCGAGACGACGGTGACGTCTTCAGTGTTTGAAACGCTTTTAAAGACTGAAATGACTTACCGACACACCAACGGGGCATAGTAATCCCAGAGACAAGAAAACTGACGCTGTGAAAGACAGCAGCATGGTCCACCTGGGCCGGTATTTGTCCAGGAGTTCGTCTTCTGCTCAGGAAGCGCTTTAATTGAACCTCGAGCTTCCACCGGTGTCCAGATGCCACAGATGCCCCGCCCACAAGCACCATTTAGCACGGTAACTCCACCTGATCGTTGACGTCACTGTCTACTCTAATCTATCTGCCGCGTCTGGTGAAGTCCAATACAAACTTGCATGCAGACTGTGGGACTTTTAACAGAATGTCTGAAAAAAATAAAAAAAATAAATCGTGTACAGTGATTGGGTACAGGTGTGTTAATCAAGCACAAATGTGAAGGAACTGAAGCTGGGAGTCTTATATGAATGATAACTTAATAATAATAAAAGAACCAAACCTACAGATCATGACAAAAATGTTTTTCTAGAGGAACTTTTTTTGTTGTTTTTTGGACTGGTTGAGATAAAGATCACCTCGTTTGGCCACAGTAACCAGACCTACTGTCCCAATGACAAAGCACGGTGTTGGCAACATCATGCTCTGGGAACACGTTTGATGGTTTGTTGCATAAAGCAGATTGAAGAAAAATGGAGACGTATCATGTGAATACATAAGCAAAAACACCTCTACTGGACAGCTGCAACAAGGACGTATTTGAGAGCATGTAAAGGCTTCTCTAACACTTGTTAGAGCCCGTTACGTAACAACAACCCAAAACATGACGACAACCTGAAATGTTATTTAATTTTAAAAAAAATGTAATAAAACTCTAAATGTAATAACCTTTCCGAAATGACCCAAAATGTAACTAGTTACATTATCAACCAGTTATTACATTTTGGGTTT
>JBAMYA010000017.1:3933165-3955179 GCA_037176975.1 Arrhamphus sclerolepis
CAAAATGAAACTAGTTACATTATCAACCAGTTATTACATTTTGGGTTTTATTACATTTTTTTAAATAACATTTCAGGTCGAACTCTAACAAGGCTTTCAGGAGAGGAGGAGAAGCAACAAAAACTTTACAGTATGGACCGCGACTAAATGTTGCTTCTTGTTGATGGGTACCAAAATGGTCAGACTAGAATGCAGCTTGCAAAGTTAAAAATACCTCTGACAAAATGTTTTGACAAAACCTTCTTATAATAAAATCTGTAAAAAAGGTAAGCGCGTACTCATTCATCATGTATCTTCAGTACGTACTATTTTACCATCATATCCAGCAAAAACTTGATAATCTTCAAGTTTACAAATGCAGCCTTTTGTGCAATAAATAGGTAATTTAGCCATTTTCCCTCACAGTTGTTGTTTAGGGCACACACTGAAGCACTGAAATAAATAAAGACGATGACACGAATGAGGAAACAAAACCATCATGCAGATAAAATGTTAGAAGAACAGTTTAATCATACATAGTCACAATTCTGCTTCCAAAAATGAGTTTGTTTTCTTCATCTAACATCTGGAAATGTACATAAGGCCACCTGAAAATGTACATGACTTTGACAGTGTGACAAAACTCATATGTTCATATTTATATAATTGACAATATTTTACATTGCTTTTGCTTACAAGGTAGTAGCTGTTTCAAAATACAGCACTCTTCTGTACAAAAATAATTCATCATATTGTGTGAAGTTTCCATGGTAGCAGAGAGGACTAAAATGCAGCCTCAGTTTTAGTTGAGTTTTTTTCTTTCCTTTTTAAATTGTCACAAATCCGACACTATCAACATTGGATGTTACAGCTTCAGTACAAATAAAGGCTGGCCTTTCCATAACAGATTAAAAACAAAAACCATGCCAGATTGTGAAGCCATATTCTTGTTTTTTTTTTTTCCTTTAAAATAACACTTGATCAAATAAAACTGTATACATTATGTTCAAGGGGAAAGGAGTGATGAATATACACACATCTAAATGCACAATTTTGCCTTTTTATCCCCAAAAAAGTGTAAAAGACATCCCATTTACAGCATGAACGTTTACAAATGTACAACTGTACAGACGAAATAAAAGCATCACTACAAATTTAGAGCAAGGCCTGTCAAACACCACGACTAGACATATTTTCAATTTTAACTAATAATCTTACACTTATTAACTGCACATATACTACATGTAATCTACAATCCATAAGAAGCGAAGAAGCCATCACTACGAGCACTACACGTGAATTGTATAGCTTTTGATGGCCCCACCAACCTCCACCGCAGAACTTGCATACCCAATCGAATGGAGAGGAATAAAAGAAGAAAAAAAAAGAAATTAACAGAAAAACAGAACCACGAGAGGGTTCCCTTCAGCGTCCACTTCTGCAACTCATCCCACTACTTCTAGCTCATCTCACCTCAGATACAAAATGCTGGGATCAACTCCACTAAACCATTTTTTCCTCTTTTGGACTACTCTGACCTTCAGGCGGTGGGGGTCCCATCTTTGCTGCAAGCCCTCCAACTCAAAAGCAACAATTTTACTCGTACATAAAGATGCTATACATTGCTAAACTACTTCTACGCAAGAGGTGATTATTCAGTACATAAAGATATTGTTTTCTAGGGCAGTGTTCATTTCAAACTACAAGACATAAGATGTTACACAAAACATGTTAAAGGAGAGAGAGAGAGAGAGAGAGAGAGAGGAAAAAAAATCATTCCACTGATTAAAACCTGTCACAGCATGCCAATGCATACCCCACCCCCACCCCACTATCCCCACAAAAAGCCCCCTTACTATGGTCATTTCGTATTAAGATTAAATCAGGTTACACACCCTCTGTACAACCAAACCACATGCTCTGCTTCTGTTTATGGTAGCTTTTTTTTTTTCTTGCAAAACCCCCGAGTGATAACTTGGATGAGGGAAAGTAGAATGGCTAGAAATGGGTTCAAAGAAAAAAAAAAAAAAAAGTAAAGAAAAATGGGGCAGCTCAGGTTTGCCGGTCTGTGATAGTACCGAAACATGAGGCAGACTGTGAGCTGCTGCAGTAAACACAAGTACCCAACCAAGTCTGGAAAAGGAGGCAAGAAAAAGCTGTAACTGGAACACCACCCTAGACTGAAGCACCAATCCCTTAAACCAAGCAAAGATGCTGTCGAAGACTGCTGGGCGATAAGTGGCACATGGTACTCGCCTGGAGACACATCCATACGATGTAGTGCTTTCTAAAAACTAATCCATTAGCTGCTTTGGCATGGAAAACACTTTTACTGCGCATGGGATAGTATACAATTGTAATATTCAATTGCTTAGACTTAATTAGAACAGTTGACATACATCTGGTTAGAAAAAAAAGAAAAGAAATGGAACTGTGTCTTAAAAGGATCACTCAGTTTTATAAAGTCACTTGCTGGTGTTAATTGTAAGAATTGTGAATTTCAGCAAATGTGTAATAATTGTTTTTCTTTTCTACAGAGAATTTACAAGGTAAAAAACTAAATGTACAAAATAATATGAAAACCAGTCAAATACATCAGTTACATCATTGACAATGAGCTTGTGCTTTAACCAGGGAAAAAGAAAAAAACAAAAAGGAACCAAAAAAAAAAGAAAGAAAAACAAACAAAAATGCCTGCGGACTGCCTCCCTGGGGGGCCGTGGGGGCCATCTGCCCCAAGGGAGTCAGAGTGGCAGGGGTCAGTTGTCACAGCGTTCTTAGGTGAAGTTGACTTGTCATTTCTCTCTCTTTTTAAATTTTTCATTTTTTTTTTGGTAAACTTCCCTCACCCCAAACAAAAATGGGCTGACAGCATGTGTCAAAGGCTAACCTCTATGGCTAAAGGAGCATCTCTCACAAAACAGGAGGAGGGGGAGGAGGGGGGTTTGGGGTTCCTACATGAGACCATTTGCGGGGCCACCAATGGGACCCAGTTCAGAGCCACTCTTCATGTAGTACTTTTCTAACTTGGCCAAAATGTGCTTCCCATACGTGTACTTCCGCAAAGTGGCAATGTGGGGCCGGATCTGTGGAAGAAGAGTAGATTAAAAAGATCAGCATGTTATTACATCTGAACAAGATGGCTGAATTCCTTCCCTTTTGAAGCAAAATATGATATCACATTCATACTGGCAGAAAAACTAACTAAAAACTGTTATGGTTTTTTTTTAAACTGGTAAATATTTTAACAAAAATGACAGTGAACGCATCACCAGTTAATGCATCTTGTCCTGTTGCACCATCTTCATAGTCATATCTGACATGTGCAGTTTTTAGTTCAAAAATCTTAAAAACAAACATGAATGCAACTTTACTGACTGCCAATTACTCATGAAGCGAGTATTTATTGTGACTGGTAGATATGGCATGATAGTATTTGGGGAAAAAAAAAAAAAAGCGAACAATGACAATAGGTGCAATCACGAGCAGTTAAGATTTCATAACCGCTCTAGAAGAAAAGTATCTCACTCTGCACATGCAAACTGCACATGAATCCTTGAAGAAACGTACACTGTCATCAAGTTGTGATGATGTTTGGAAGATGAAGTCTACACTTATGCTAAAACACAAATGGAAGTGAGAGGAGGTTAATGGAGCCAGGGGTCACACCTCAAACAGAACAGACTGATGAGTTCAGGCAGAAAGATGAGATCATCTGCAGGCAAAGTGAAACCGGTGTGACAAGTCTCATGACTAACCACCATAGAGGCAACTCTATTAGTGCTACAAAGTCAAGCCAAACTGAAAAGGGGGAAAAAACAAAACAAAAGAAAACCTGCAGGGTTGCCTTGGCTCTAACACAGAGGCTTTCGAGTGTCTCAAAGTGATAGTGTCAATGGAAAAATGCACGGAGACAAAAAACCCAAAAGGTGCATAGTTCCTTTAGAACAAATATAAAATGTGCACATATATTATACTAAAATCCAATAAAGTAAAAAACAAAACAAAAACAACACTAAATTCAAATAAACTGTATGGAACAAGCAAAAGTTGATGGATGGATGGGAAAATATCATGATTAACAGTAAGTTAATGTAACAGTAGTGAAATCAGTAAATATTCCACAATCTGCATTTGCTTCATTTCTGGTGTTTCTTCTTCTTAAACAAAAAAAGACTGTTGAAGAGCTATCAGAGAAGAACATTTCATTAAACAGCAACACCACCACTGGAAATCAAAAACTGAAGTACTGCAGCTGAAGTGTCTGTTTGGCCATAAACAGGTGTCCAAGTACTAAAAAGTAGCTACGACAGGTACCTTCATCACCAAACTTTGTTACTGTTTAGTGCAAAATCTCTGGGAAAGGATTCCAGTCAGAAATGTCAAGAAGAAGAAAAAAGGCAGGTACATAAGTCTTTATCTGGTATCTTACAAAGCACAGGGCACAGTCCTGACAATATCTGCATGCATGTTCCTGTTGGAAAACTTTGTAGCATAAATGTATTTAAGCTGTTTAACTTGGACATAACTAAAAGCAAGATTCAACAATTTTGGCTTTCTGAAGCTCTAAAGGCTGAAAAAATTGATGACTCCTATGAGATTTTGGATTCCACTCCTGTTTTATGACTTCTCTTACTGCAAAACTTAGTCAACTTATTATATTTAAACTTGTGCAATTATTTGTTCACTGACCTTGTGCATGATGATTTTACGCTGAGCAGGTTCTGCCATGTCAATCATTCTTTGGACAACATAGTTGGCGTACTGGTCCTTCATCATGGTGTACAAGGCGCTGTGGGGCCCGTCTTTCTGGCAGCACACTTCATCTATCAGCAGAGCTCTCTCTGCACGCGAGGAGTGGATCACACACTTCTCCACGACATTGCTGAGGAAAAACAAGCTACTGTTACTGACAAATTTGCAATTGAGCAGATGAGATATTAAGTCGGTGGGGTCCCATACTTATCCTAGAAGCCTCCTGAGAAATTTGAACCCAGTTCTTCTGTTTTTGTAATAAATAAATGGTTTTATTTCACATTATTCTACGTGTGTAAAATCATAAAGTGATGAAATGCCTTGTTTCATGAGGAATAGATGACACGTACGGTGAAAGACTTCACACATTTGCCTGTAGCTGAGCCAAAAGCTAGAGCTGTGAAGCATCTCACTAAATTAAACCTGATATCACAGACGAAGAAAGCGTCTTACAAGCCAAAATAAATCAAATTAAATATACAGTGCCAAAAGACAGCTTACAAATTCACTGTAAATGTTTTGACAAACAGTACACTTAAATAAATAAATAAATAAAACTACAAAACACTGTGACACAAGTCTAAGAGCAAAACTAGATGAGTATAGGCACGACCAGAGAGGTCTTGCTTTTCTTCACAAAAGGAACCTGTGTCATGGTACAATGGGTAATAACTCTTGTCAACAGCTCATAATCTTGAACTGGTTTTGTAATGTGCTTGTGATCACCTCAGATTATGTCCTGATAGCGCTGAACCCGTGGTATTAAAATAACCTGCTCGTGAGGTAATGTTAGTATTATGCAAAGCAGCAGGACCTCCACCCAAGAGGAATGCAGCCTCGGTTAACACACCAGCTTTAAAATGTGCGCCATTACCAACTGTCCATTTCTTTTCCCAGTTTTTAAAAACATTTCAGATGTGATAAGAACTCTTCATTGTGGTTCTAAGGAACACTGAACATGTAATGTATGTATATTCTCACCTCATGACTTTCCATTTGCACAACATTTATACTGGCTACACCAGGTGCAGGAAGGGTGTATGCGCAAAGGTAAGCATCATAATCTGTTTTGCTAGAAGCAGATGGTGTTTGCTTAGTTACTTTTATTCCTTATATGATTTAATCTGGCATGTAGACAGTAACTTATGTTAAAACTTAAAAAAACAAAAACAAAATAAAAATCCAAAGAAACCCTGTCCACATCTTGTTTTGCCAGTGACTCAATCTTACCACCCGTGCATGTTCTGCAGGTCTCGTCAGTAAAAACCTCCATTCTGTGACACATCCACTCCAAACAACTCATGCAAATTATGTGTTTAATGAAGACACATGAGATGTAGTTTCATTTTGAATGTCCTCATAAGCATGTTAAAGATCTCCGTCTTCTCAGTATCAGAGGTAAATGCATGAATACCTCAGGATTTTAGAGGATTTCTTTTTATTATTTCAACTTTTTAATAAAAAGTATTACTTGATATTGCTTAAGTATGTGGGGAGACAAAAGGCACAGAGATTTGTATTATGTGCAGGTTGATGGAGTTCATTAGAATGTTTCGTATAATGAAATAAAAGCCATATTACCCTCTGATTTGGTGCATTTGTTGCCTTTTGAAGACATTATTCTGGTAGCTAATAAAATGGTCTGTGTGTTTTTCTTCTCTGAAAACCATTAAACACAGTTTCTTTCCCAGAACATAAATAGCACCTACCTCGCAAATTTATGCTGGCTCAGTACAAGAACCTTTCCGCGGACCTCTGCCACTATCTTGCTCTTATCTTCTGGTCTGCCATGCTCCAAAACATGTTGAATGACATAGTTGCCATACTGATCCTGCAAGAGGCAGCGGCGGTTTAAGTGTAAGGCAATACAGTTTAAAATATCAACACCATTAAACAAAAAGAATCAGTGAGACGCTCTGTAATCTGATTGACACTCATGCAGTAATTTTCACCCCTGTTCTTCACTGCTGAGAGATAATCATGCATCTCTACAATGACAGGCTGACGAATGAGTGACACCCCCCATTTGTAGTAGTGCAAATACCCTCACGTCATCACTGCGGAAGGTCAGACAAAACAGATGCTGCTGATTCAGGGTGTTGCTGACCTGACAACAAGACCAGCAGCATCTTTGCCCCTTCAGAAATGGGTGATAGACAGTTACGGGTGTGATTTTAGCGTGACAAGATGGAGACATAAACTCACCTGACCAAGTGACAAATAAAAGCACTCTCAATAGTCAGTCTTGTTAAATTAGTAATTTATTGGATAGGCAATATGATCTCCACCTTTAATTTCAAAGTATTTGCCTTCAAACTAATTTCCTTTCAATCTGTTTGACCAAAATGTTTCACAATTTTTTCTTAGCTTTTGGAACTTATAAGTGAAATTTTAAGTGATTGGACATTTTGGCTTAAAGACTCAGACTCTAATGGAGCTTACATAATATTTCTGTAAAATCCAGATGAAGAGAGAAAAACAGATTGATTAGAAAATGCTGTAGGCAAAAAGAAGGGATTGGGCAGCAGATAAGCATGTGTGCCTTGTGAATCCTGGGTGGCATAAAGCAAGAGTGAAAAAGGACAGGAAAAGGCGGTTCGGGGCGTTAGGTGAGGTCTGTAGAAGTTGGGAACTGGGCAACTAAATGTTAAATTAGTCTGTACAGAAGAAGAGATGAAAGGGGGAAACAGATGGGGAGAACAGGGACATCCGCGAGAGAGAGGCAAATTGCTCTGACCTTGAACAGTGCATCACGGGACACTGTATAATATGTTTTGGGTGTCATCTCCAATGATACGCCTTGATATTTCTAGATGAAATAAGTGAGGGGGCAGGGTGGATGTTTAAATAATCACAAGTCAGATGTAATGACAACTAACAATACAATTACATTCATTCTTACACTTTACACTTAGCAGACAAGAAGTACACAGTAACAATGAGAGGCTAAAATATATGAAATGCTCAAACATGAAGGGGGCATGCAGATACACAAGACACCTGAAAAGTGATCAGTCGCCTCTAGCAAACATCGTCTGTGGTTTTAGAACTGGGATTGACTGGAAACAGATGTGCTCACCTGGCCCAGCTGTTCAGAGTGCTGATGCAGCTCTTCCAGGATAGGCAGAGTTTGCTCTTGAGTGCAGTGCTCCAAAATCCTTTGGATAACTCTGCAGCCATAGGGATGCGTGGAAAGCACAAACACCTACAAAACAGAGCAAAAGCAAGAAAAGATCAATACAAAGATGCCATTTCAGCAATATCAAACTATCACAGCAATAATAGAGCATTAAAAGATAATTTGAAAATGCAAATTGTATTCTATTCAGTGAGTATACAAAAAAGCTATTAAAAACACCCTTTATGAGTATAGCCAGTTTAATGTCTTTAATGTGCATAGGCCGATCTGCAATTAGAATGTTCCATCATTAAATCAAACTAAAACATAAGAAGTTGCTTTGTACAAGCCATCAACTGTGTGACCTTTTCCTCACATCTTAAACTTGTTTCATAAATTTGATCATTATTGACCTTGAATGTGCTTTTGAAATGGAGAGAGGTCACTGTATTCATATGCATCATTATTTTATCTATATTTGCATTTCTTAGGAGAAAATAATTTGATAATGAAAATTATGATTTGACATTTAGAATATCCTTAAAGCTGATGATGATGATGGATGTAATAAATGTGCAAATGTTATTTCTAATTTTGAGTTTCTTTGCATCTCTTAACGATATATAGAGAATCACTGATCAACAAAAATAAGATCTGTCAGTAGCTTTAGTGATAGTGAAAACAATAATAGTAACAACAACAACAACAACAAAGTAACACTTCTCACCTGTCCCTGGAAGGCATCAATAATGAACTGCAAGGCTTGAGGTTGGACACATTCAATGCACTTTTGCACCACATGGTTCCCATTCTGGTCCTTCACACACTTCAACACATGTCCGTCCAACTCCCGCACAATGTCACCCTTGAAGAAAGATACATCATGCATTGCTTAGGTTTACGTATTCAACATGTTGGCGTGATCTAAAAGGTGCTTAAAATTGAAGAAGAAAGTACCAAAAAAAACAAACAAAAAAAACAAAAAAACCAAGAAGCGAAAGCTCACTTACAATTACCTGCTGGTCCGAGGAAATGGACTCCAGGGCTTTTTGAATGACCCTGCAACCGTACATCTGCAAAGCCAGAGGGAGGACATGCCCACGAATGCGTGTTGCCAAAGCCAGCTTCTGGTCTGTGCTTCCAAACTGCAGGATATCATAGAAAAATTACATTACGCAGAGCGACATAATAATAATAAAAAGTTTACATCAAGGTTAATATGATGTAGCTACAGCAAAGACAACAAGACAAAATGTCCAAACCTCAAAGAACTTTTGGATGACATAATTTCCAAATACATCTGTCATCAGTTGATATGCTGCTTGCAGAATCTCTCCGAACACCATCTGCCTCTCAGCTGGAGTGGCCCTCTCTAGTTTCTGCTGAATAAATCTAGAAGGATAAAATAGAGGTTTAAATATATATGTATACACACATACATATATATACACACACACACATATACATATATACACACACACACACATACATATATGTATTCCATACAATGTAGACACACACAAAAAAAGACACAAACATATATATTTAAATAGAAAGATTTAAGAAAACCAAATTAGGGTTCTTACGCAAAAAGCTTTGAAAGGCAAAACAAATCATATTTCAGTCACCTGGATCCATGCTGGTCTTGGGAGAACTCCACCATGTGTCCTGGCAGGTCACGGAGTTGGAGGTTTGGGAAGCGGTTGTTCCTAAAGTCCTCCAGTAGGCGGCTGCGCCCAGAAGGCATGACATCAGAGCGACTGTAGCGAGGCCGAGTGGGCGGGAACAGCTGGCTGCTTGAATTGAACAGACTGGACGTGCCACCAGTATTGCGGTATTTGGCTTCGGCTCCAGGAGCGGCAGAAATGTAACGGCCGCTGCCATTCGTCAGGCCACCTAAAATTACATAATGATAATTACGACACTGGAGTTGTTGCCATTTTTGGACGCAAGATGCAATAACATGTTTTGCTTTTGATCTGGGATAGGAAGTGCCAATAAAACATTATAACCTGAGTGTGATATCACAACTTGTATAAAGAAATTTACACAGAAGTGGTGAACTCTTTATCAGCAGTGCATGCAAAAACAGTTTTGTTTTGTTTTTACTGAAAAAAAAAAAGGCATTCAAATACCTATGTGAAGGCTGGAAGAAGATCCATGAGAAGAGGGCAGAGAAGGTGGAGGAGTGAGTGGGGAGTGACCTGGTGTCAGGCCAATGGGGCTGGGTGAAGACGAATAACCCAGGCTATTGTAAAATGGCTGGCCAATAGGGGTTAAACTACTGCCACCTCGTTTGTACAGGTCAGAACTTGCCAGTAGAGAGTCTCTGCGAGATACACTGCTACTGGTAGAGCTGGATACTGCAAAGGGGGAAAAAAAAAAGGATACCCAGTTAGAGAGAGCAGGACTTGTGTCCACCTTAAATCAAGAATGTTAAATTATACCAATGATGCACAAGGATACAGGGAAATGTTGCCAAAACAATGGCACTGTGTAAATGAGAGCAGACTAAAACTAAGGATTTGATCTGGAAAACTTGAAAAAATTGTTTCTCTAAGTAGCTTGTAGATCAAACACTGACCTGAAGAACCAAAGCCTCCAAGGGCAGAGCCCAGGCCCACGCCAAGAGAGCCGCCTGTGCTGCTGAACCCCAGGGAGGAACTCGGTGGGGGTGGAGCAGCAGAGTTGTGTGAGAAAAGAGAGCTGCTTTGAGAGGTGTTGGGGACTGATCCAGAGCCATAGAAAGAGCTTGAGGGGAGGCCACTGCTGGGTGGGGGGGCTTGCTGTTGCTGTGGCTGAGGCTGAGGCTGGGGCATGGAGCGGTACAACCCATTGGCTGGAGGCCCAGACATGTTATTACCAGAGCCAGATGCAGACACTGCTGCTGCTGCAGGAGAGATTACCATGTGGAATTGGAATTACATTCAATATCAAATTCTAGTATTCACAATATTATAGATAATGTAACTGGGTTAGTTCTTACCAGCCTGTGCTGCTGCAGGGTTAATGAGAAGTGGAGTCTGGACAAGACGAACAGGCCCACCCAGACCAGTTCGGGCACTGGGACCCATCACCAGGGCTCCTGTCTGGTCATAATAGGCAGCGGGAGCCAACACCTGATAACCTGCACAGATACCATAAAAGGAGTGACTGTTACTTCACAACTTCTTTCATACAGAATGACCATTTCTAATGTTTAACAACCTCTGGACTTTTCCAACCGAAGTTCAAAAAGTAAAATATGCATTTGGTTGTTAATGTCTTTAATAAAAATGTTGTATGGTGGCTATGTGAATTAATCAACCAACCAGGCATTCCCGTGTAAGCCAATGCTGGGTTTGCAGCAGCTGCAGCAGCTAAAGATTCCTGCTGACTCTGTTGGCCTTGCCCAGGTGTAAGAGGTCGCTGGCTGGTTCCTGTACGCATCACCTGAAAATAATAATAATGATGATTTAATTATAAGTCTTCACGGTACCCTCACATTGACACAGCTATTTTCTGTAATTGTCGTAAATAGACTTTATTAGCGCTCAATCTAGATTTTTTTTTGGACATTTAGTGAATAAATGTTATTTATCAAAATCAAAATGTGAAATTATAAAAATTCTGAATGCATTTTTCTCCTCTCAAATGGCCCTAACACAACATTGTAAAATCTAACAAAAGTGACAAAAATCTATTTTTTTTTAAAACAAACAAACAAAAAACAAAACAATTCCTACCTGTTGTTGGCCTGGCCCCGGGCCCTGATTAGATGCTTGCTGATTAGCTGAGTGATTGGCAGTAGATGCAGCCTGTGGTTGGAAAAGATTAGCTGGGTAGACACCCCAAGGGACTCCATAGTACTGTGGTGGAACAACTGTGGGGCCTGAGGACAAAAATATGCAATTAAAAACATGCAGCAGACAAAGAAAACATCTTAAATAACAGGACCTAGAACAAGTGTGTCAAAGAAGAGAAAAGAAGAAGAAAAGAAAAGAGCTAAATATCAGTTTGAAGTTTAAATGATAAGCACAAAGAGGATTGACATTCTGATCACCTGCAAGTGTGGCTGCTGCTGCCAGCCCAGCAGCAGTGTAAGGATCAGCTCCAGGGGGGGCAGCATTAATGATGTAAGGATTTGGCACAAATGCAGGAGCAAGGCCTGCTGGTTAAAAGAAAAGTAATGCAATTCATATTTATTTATCTTTCAAAACTATATGCAACTGAGCAGGAGATAATTTAACACAAAGTGGTTAAATTGTCTTGAAAGACAGAATACAATGTCTCCAACCAGAACTCTTACCAAGATGCTGCTGTTGAGCTGCAGCCAGAGCGTATTGTTGTTGCTGAGCTGCAGTGAGCTGTTGAACAGTCAAAGTATTGGATCTCTGAAACAACTGAGATGGAGAAAAGGAAACAATACTGAGATCACAATCTGCTGAGCATACTCACAGTTAGATCTTATAATGAACATGTTTTGTGCTTAAACAAACCTGTGGCTGAGAGCTGTAATCAAACAATCCTACTGGAGTTCCTGAGGGGTCCACCTGGATCTGGTTTCCAGCATAATCAAACTGTAAAGACTCCACGCTAGCCGGCTGCTCCATACCACCCATATTCTGGGCGTCCTGGTTCTGGAAGTCCTCACCTGGGATTTTGTTTTGGGCAACGTTCTGTTGTTGAAGAACATGGGCGTGGTGCTGTCCCATCATTTCCAAACCTGTTTGACTGGGACCCATCCTCTCCACAGCCTCAGTGGGGGAGGCTTGACGGCTTCCAGGGGTTGGACTGCAAAGGCATAGTCATGAAGCAGCAGTGACTATACTGTGATTTGTACAGAACATTGCCTTAGCAAGTCATGTAATGCCAAACTCGTCCCACTGAAAACATTCCAAAATGTACAAACCACCAATTATCACTAATACACCAAAATAAAGTAGTGGTGTGATGAGATTAAAACTCAATAATCACATCACTTCGTAGTTTATGGCAAAATCATTTTGTTTGCAAACTCTTACCATTATGAAGGACTGAAAGACTTGAATTTCCCTTCAGGGATTAATAAAGTTACATCTATCTATCTCAACATACTGAATGTACAATTACTGGACAAGTGTTTTGCTTTAAGAAAGTGGCCTTGCAGGTTATCTGGGTGTGACAGTTTTTGGGAAAGGAGGACTAATCGGTAGGACACTGCAAATGCATGCCAACAGAGCAGATGAGATTACTCATAATCAGCCTTCAGGTGTCTACAGTCATTCAGCAGAATAACCGATCTTAGAGCTCTAGACTGTGCTCACAGTCTCAGAATTGAAAATTCTGGTGAGGAGTCAGTTTTGTTACCAAAAATGCTCACAGTTTGGAACTGACTTCATACGATCATACCTGGATCATACCTGGAGCTACACCAAACAAGTTCACCTACAAGTTCCCTTTAAAAGAGAACCGATTCGCTTCCACACCAACATTTCAGTGCGGTGTCAGAAATGATCTTCACACGTGCACGCCTCGGTATTGCATAACCAAGGTGTCTGACACTTTGGGTTGATTGTTGTGATGACCAGGAAAAAAAAAATTAAACTGCTGCTCGTGAAATATCCAGGAAGAGGGATATTTGTTGTGTTGACCTGCTAACTACCAGTAATGATGCTCTATGGAAAAGCAGCAAGTGAGCTGAATAGTAAAATGAAAAGCGAGGGGAGCGAGCTCTCATTCGGCAGGAGCTGGATCTTCTGATTTGCTCGATGTACGGCTACATTTAAAAATAACCGTTTGCCAGCTACACATCATTGCTGTCCACAGCTACACAAATGCAGTTCATACTAGACTAACCCACTATGTTCTGCCACTTCCTTTCAAGCTTTATTTCTGAGAAATGTGACCACAAACTTTGATCATAAAAGCACAGGTTGATTGAACACTGTTTATTATATTTTCCTTATCTGGTCATATGTGGATACGAGTCGCTATAGCCCTTCACCCCACATTGCCTAGACTCTCGCTGCCTGAACACTTTTGATGTCAGCAATGAATCTGACGCAACACACATCCCACAATTCATTTTGGCAGTGGATGGGATCACACCATTTAAAGTCAATGGAGAGGGAAGCAGACAATGCACATATGAATCCACCGTAAATGCATATCACATGACCATCATTGTGGCAATGCTCATATGTTAAAGGCTTGGCAATTAAGGAATGGATAGTCTACCTTAAGAGTAAATCAGGGAGCACATTTTTGCACCTCTATCAACCGTTCGTAAAAGATTTTGCTTTTGTCAACAAACCCAGCGTTTACAAACTGAAACGAGGACTGCAGCAGATCAAAATGTTTCCATTTTCAGTTGTTTTTTTAAAATACTTTTAGGGTTTTGGATGGACACCAGGTATAAACATAACAAAAGTTCCATGTTTTAAAATGAACTGGCACTAGTGCGGACATATTCTGAAACTAATAAATTGCTGGCCTATGACGCATGGTTATTTTTTTAGTGTGAAACATTACAATCAATCGCATATTAAACAGGCTTACGGTTTGGTGTTTTATGCAAATGTGGCTCATACATATAAGGATGTAGGCGCTTCACTGATAAAATAATTTATTTCATCTTCCCAATTTGTTTAGCAAAATAAGCAGCAGTCAATTTCCATTGCCAGCTGGAACAGGGTATGATTAGGAATTTAACCATCAATTCATTTGCATTACTGGCACTCATTGTTCATATTAACATACTGTAAAAAGAAGACCTACTTGAAGTCTTTGCAGTCTCTGTCCATCCCATTTAGCAGAACTCTTCCATTGGCCTTAGCAGGATCATTGTCTTCTCCCACCTTCATCTCTGGACTTTTGTCTTCTTCAAAAGGTGACACCTTCTCCTGTGTGTCACTTTTCTCTCTTCCATCTTGATCAACATCTCCTCCACCCTGTAGTAATAGAAAGAGTAAACATTTTCATGATTTAGAATCATGCAGCATAAAAGCAATAAATGTGACATCTGCATTTGTAGTAGACTGCTGACTTACAAAGCCACCATTCCTGTAACGGCTGTCCATCTTGTCACCAGGAGAGGAGCTCAGGACATATTCCACCATGCTGACCCCCAAGCCTCCACCTTCCGAGCGAGGCGAAAGTACAGAATTGGCATCACCATTCCCGTGGAAACCCTGGCCTGGCCGCCGCTGCACCATGATTGGCTGAGACACTGAATGATCTGAATGAAAATTCTTGATCAAATACTGAATTTTTGGAGGAAAAAGATCTGCAATTTTCCTAAAATTTGTTTTGATTTTTAGACTCAAAAGGCTTTTAACCACTTTTAGCTTGCACTTACATGGAACAGACATATTCAACATTCACAGCGCCGGCAGAAAAAGACAAGACATCCCTTTTATTTAATAAGCAGCTAAACCTCCTGTGGCAGTAGTGCTGTTAAATTCCAGTGCAGAGCTAATTCAGCTGAACCATGTTGTTGGAGTCTCTAAAGTTAAAGTTTCAGGGTTGTTTGAGCGTTTGCCATTTCTATTTATTTATTTATTTGAAGGCTGAGCCATGACTGACTGAAAGTTAACTGTGCACTTTGATTTAAGCCATTCTACAGGATGTTTAATTCAATATTTCAGTTCACTGTCTTTTGTCTTTTTGGTGTAGTATCTTCTGGAGAGCAGTAGCTTGATCCCTGATGTGATCTGATATAAACATCCTCCTCAATGATTTTCTTGTGGTGGACTTGTGAATAGACACTTCAGCTGCTATAATTCCTTCAACACATACCCTTTTTAGCTGACAATAAAATTGAACAATTTAGAAAAGAAAAGCTATTATTTAAAAACATGTTTATTGATAATTGAGCATAATGAAAGAGTTTAACTTTTTTTAAACATAACTCAACAGTTTTAATATTTATTTTGTATGTATCCAAAGGTTTAGAACAGTAAGACGACACTGTAAACTTTGGTCAGAAGGTGTAATACAATTTTAAAGTCTGTAATTTGAAAAAGAATATAAAGATAGAAGCCACTCACGAGATGATCCCCAAGCATTGCCTCTCCACTCCTCTCCAAGAAGCATCCCTTTCCTCCCATCCTTGGCCAGCTCATCAGAATCCCAGAGCTTTTTAGCAGGCAATAACTTTAAAAAAATAATAATAATGATGATAAATCATTTGCATGAATAAGTACACCACTGCATCAACGTTTCAATAAAATAAGCCACTCATAGCAAGGGTGTTAGAGTGCAGGTGCTCATTCCAAACTGCCCAAGCTATTTCATAACTCAGTACATTTTGTAATTAAACCTTAAGAAACGGTCAATAAGGTTCAATAGCAACACAAGTTGTATCACTTTCAGGTAGCATTCAGTGAACAGCGTCGTTTTAACTTTGCTCCTATAGCAGCAACACGTCACACTGAAGCAACGGGAGAATAAAAAAAGGGGGGCATGACTTAGGACAGGCTTAATTCTAATAATTACTTAAACTAAAACTACAAAAGACAAACACACAATATACTACTTATTTGATATACATTTGTGTCTGAAGTACCAACTTAAAATCTTTGACTATTTTTTTTTTTCACATATTTTTAGACTTTGATGGGTCCCAAACCTAGTAACAGTACTGTGTTATGTCAGCCATTCGGTTTTGGAGGGTACCATTACATCACAGAGCCAGCTCAGCCTAAGACTACACAGGCTTCCCGTGACCACCTCCACCTGTGATTAGTGTCCATGATTTTGATAATTGCAATTTGTGTCCATATTTAGGTTTGCATAGAAATGCAAAGCTCTATACCAATGTGAAAAGAAACATCGTGCAGAAGAGAGAGATAGAGGTCAATTGAGTGGTTCCTGAAATGAGCTGCTATGAACAGACAAGTGAAGACATGGCTGAAAACCATGGTAACTGTAGTAGTGCATCTATCATCAAAGCATGTCACAGTTCATTAAGACCTCAGTAGATAATATTAACTTGTGACAAACAGACATAAAATAGTACATTGTGTGTCTGTAATACTACAGTTAAAATAGATAATTTTGCCTTTACATGACTGTAGACCAACAATTTCTTGTTAAAAGAAACAAGAAAACAGATGGAAGTTTGTTTAATTAGTACTGATAATGAAAACCAATTTCAATATCCTGATTTAGAAATCAATTCAGATCCTAGAACACTGCAAGTTTGTCCACAAAAATACCTTGGACACTCATGACTTTTTTTTTTTTTTTATCTCACTTAACTTGACAAGGTCATAGCTTCTGTAAATGCAGTCAGCCTTCCAATAAAGTACATAGAACAGAACAAGCTGTTTATCAAACATCACCTTCCAAAGATGTGACATTTTACCACTTCTCTCCATCATCTTGATGCTCACAGTTCCAGTTTGTTGATGTTTTTCATTGACAATACAAGATCCAAATGTCTACAAATTATTTAGTAGGTGAACATAAGTTACGAATCACTAGCATAGCTGTTGTCTGAAATAAATAATTAAGCAAAATAATACTTGATCCACCGAGGAAAATCATCTTGTTGCACCATAAATTGAGTAAAATGCATGAATAAGTGGTACATTTAGCAGAGACAGACAAAGATGTGATTAAAATCTACAAAGGCTGCCATTAAAGGATTGAGATGTGTGTTTGTGGCTTATCCACAACTGAGCTGAAGACGTCACATGCAGTGTCAGCAGGTAACACACAAATTTTCTTTGTGGAGAACACTGACAAAAATTCACTACTTATAAATACAAGTATTAATGACAAATCTAATAAACAGACTAAACATAAATCATTAAATTTCTTCTTAGCTCTCAGGCAAGTAGTTAAAGAGGAATACACATACTTTACACATACCTACGTGCAAGATGTAAGGACAAAGATGTCTTACCTCTCCCATCCCCCTTGACTCCAAAGCAAGAGCTTGAAAGTCATAATTCATTTCATCCACAGCTCTGACCTAAGACACAGATGTGAAATAAAGGATTACGAGAAACATGTTAATGAACCACTTTCACAATTAATAAAACAACTATAAAGGCTTAGAAAAACAAACAAAAACGCTATCTCTACCCCCCTACAGGTAGATTTTTATACATTCACATTTGCAATTCATTCATTTTGGTAAAGACCAAAGCAGAAAATTAGACATTTATTTTGTGAACCACATCAACAGAGAGACCTTATCATAGTTCACTTTAATAGAACCAAACGCACATTAAATGACTATTTAATGCTTATCATCAGTGTACTGTATGCTACTGAAGACCTATTTAATAAAAGGTAGCATGTGCTTACATAAAAGTTAATAATTTGAAAGAACTCAGCAAATGTATAAATAGGCTAAAAACAAAACATTTCTAGGCGGTTTCATCACCTCAGCAATATCAATCAGTTTCAAACCTTTTTGCAAAGAATCTACAGGCCTCATGGGTTACATGAAGTGGGTTTACTGCTACAGGCATTAATAAGATAAAATCTAATCCAGGAAGTTCAGTCTGAGAAAGAAATCCATAGGTTTGATGGGTGATCTGATGCCAAAACAAAGCACAGGATCTTATAAACTACTATGAGACAGGATATTACAACTCTGGTTCAGATATCATGGAGAGGCTCCCATCCCTGCTGTGCTGACACAATGGCCAGAGCCCTCCTCTCATTGATTTGCACCCTGTGAACAAGCAGGATGCCTCATTTTAACACAATGATACTGTGTCTTAACATACATAGGATAAATGAACACTGATTAAACCAGAAATCTAATGCTGCTATCATCAAGAACTTCTTTTACAGTATTCTTTTTTAATTCATGCACTCGCATGCAGCATTTCTTATCATATATGCAGTCTAAAAATCTCTTCTTTTTTTTTAAGAATAAAACAAAAGGTAATTTGGGGGGTTCAGTGTTTTGCCCAAGGACACTCTGACATGTGGTCAGCCTGCTGAAAAAATCAAACTACCAACCTTCTGCTTGAGGGACAACCTACCTGCTGACCCACAGCTGCTCCAAATTGTAAGAAAGAACAAAGACTGACCTCAGTCTGGAAATCCAATCAACAAGAGTCATGTTTAAACAAGAGGTAGATAGTGAAATAAAGTTTATAATTTGAGGCCTTGTGTAAAATGCAAAACACTGATTTCTCTCCATCTAAGCTGTACTACACTGAATATCAATGCAATAGCTGGTTTCCCTGTAAAGGTCTTTACCTGATCAACATGATTGGCATCTCCAGTAGGCCAACGATGCTTGCTGGGTGTGCAACCTACGAGCTGTTCTCCAGGCTGTCTCTGAAAGAAGTACCCAACTGTGGCATCATCCTGAGATCTTCCACTCAGCGGAGGTTGTGGCGTACCCGGAGTAGGGTTAGAACTTCTGTCCATCCCCTGTAAATGTGGACCTCCAGGAGCCTGCCCGGCTCCTACTGTGGCTAGGGGCCCTCCAGCATGAACTCTGACACCCCCAGAATCTGGAGCACCATTTGCATGCAGCATCCCACCTCTTGTCTCCTGCCAGGCCACGTCATTCATACCTAGGATGCTGCATGGAACGCTCATTCCACGGGGAAGCCTGAACAAATCATGATGAAAATTTACACCTCTATTAATATTTACATCTTTTTGTACTGTTTACACAAACTTCTTCTGATACAGTTTGCCTTTTTATCTTGAGGTACATGAACTCTACTGCATTTTGATTTCCATTTGTTGGTATTAGCATCATGAATTTAGGTTGCAAAACCAAACATCACATCATCGCTCGATGCATTTAAAAGGAGAATATGTCAAATTTTGCAGGAATAAAAGGGTCAGCTAAAGGTGACACAACCACTCATCTTCAGACGGCGGAATAAAATGTATGGAAAAGTACAGTTAAATGTCAACTGCAATTTACAGTAAAAATAAAACTGTTGCGATGATGGAGGCTGTCTTAAATTCCAGCAGACCTCTGTGAAGTCAATTATCTTACATACTGAACTTTTGTGTTGTTGTGAACTGGAAACATTGCATAATATCAATTTATCTGATGTAATTTCTTCAACACACAATGGAGAAGTTGCTGTGTTCTGGACTCTTTGTTATTGAAAACATAATTTACAAGATGTGACCACTGTTTAAATAAAAAAAAAAAATCTTCTTTGGGCCTTTAGACAACCCAACTTTTGAAGTAGACAGCTCAAAAGGCTCGTTTAATGTGAGAAAAATTTGCCTTCAGAAAAATATAAACCGGCTAACTCGAACCCCAGGGTCTTCACATCTATTTTAGATCTTAAGACTGCGTTTTCTAAAACTAAATGTCGGCGTTACATTATTAAGTTTAAGGTTAAAGTTTGATGGTGTGCTGGTAGAGCGACTGTTCAGAATGGTTTACATGATCGACAATTCTATGTAACGTTAGCAGGATGCTAATTGGTTATCACCCAGCTAGAATTACGCTGCCATTAACATTGCCTTAACAATGGCTAAAAAGACATGACGGCTGCCGTCACGGAACAATACCGATTTCAACCTCAAATTACCACTTAGAGAGAATTGCAGAAATATGTAGCCAACTGAGGCGTTAAATCCAATTTTAGCCACTTAGCCGTTTTTGGCAAACCAAACTGCAAACCTTTAGCACGCTAGCCAGCAAGTCCGCTGCTAAGACGCACAGCTAAGTTAGGAGCTTTGTCTGTGTGTTTACGCTCATAATTGCTCTACATCGTTACTGACCGGTGGTGAGTAACGTTGGGAGTCTATGGTGTCTTTTAATCAACATAAACCCGCGTAAGAAAACGAGCGGCACATTATAAACATAATTAAGTCACGTTTACAACCTCCACGGCTAAGCGGCTAATGCTAACGGCGGCGGGCCTGCTGTGTTTATTATTGGTTTGTCACAGACATCAAATTTACATTTGTGAATTCAGTATTGTTTTACAGCAATGGTACTACCTTTCTCTTTAGGCAATCGACTGAATAACAGCCGTGTTCCCGGCTCGATATTGTCGCTTCTATTGTGTGCTACAAGCCAATTTAAACCCTGACAACTAACGTGAGAGCTAATTGGAAACTTGCTGTTGTGGAGCTGAAACAGCAGCCAAACACTCGGCGGCTAAACAACATGGCCCCCCTCATGTTCCAAACAGAGGGGCCTTAACCGCTGAACAAAAGGGGAAATATTCACACCGCCGCGGCCGCCAAGGAAGCAGCCGCTTTACGAGGCCGGTACTTTAATTATCAACAAAGAAAATTAGATACTCACGCCTTGTCGTATCGAGAGAGGGTCTGTGCTTGTTGCACGCCGCCAACCCTTTTCTATATTGTTTTGTTTCCTTGGAGAGAGCGGTGATTTTGCAAGGCTCGCTGGTCAGAGCTAAGGGTTTGCCTTCGCTGGTGCCCCCTCCCTGTAACTAGCGTGAACTACGTAGACATGCGTATAGCATTGTCAACGTTAATGTACCTTCCCCTAATCTATATCTTGTACAGATATCATATTGAATTTGTGTTTAGTGCGTTTAGCAAGTCGCGTTCAAGCTGCACAGACATAAGCAAGATATCTCAATGACCTATGCCCCCAATAATGCACTCAAATTATCATAACCTGTTACTGTACATTAAATTGCACGTGTATCATAAGCCTAATTGCAATGTCAATTTTGCAATTGTAGAAAAATAATTTATAGTCTCATGACAATGATTCACAACTTTCTTAAACAATAAATAGTTTGTTCTTTATTTAACAGAAATTAAGCCAAAAATGGGTTTGCCCATGATTCAAAAGGTTGTCATCTTAAATTTGGCAGCAATGTAATTGTACACAGAAGTAGTAATTTCCTAGTTCCTGGTCAGAAATTTCAAGCTGACCCACAGTCTGAAAATCAGAGAAATGGAATAGAATAGAATAAAATAAAATTGTCATTGCACAGTATCACAACAAAATTCAATGTTCTTCCCCAGTGGTGAAGAACCCCCCCCCCCTCCCCCATTAAAATAGAGTATGTACATGCACACTGGCACATAACCAGCCTCACACAATAGTATTACGCTAGTCCGCCACTGATAAATAAATAGACCTAATAAACCCCTCATACCCAACTTCAGAATCCAACAAGGCTGCTATTTGTATCAACAAGGTATAATAATTTTACTGTTAACAACAGTTCTGTCTAATTTCATTTACATTAAGTCAGATGAATTGTATT
>JBAMYA010000017.1:3955279-3986193 GCA_037176975.1 Arrhamphus sclerolepis
CTAAGTTATTGGACTTTTCAATATGTTTTCCAGGGTTGTGCTGTGAATTCAAGCTACAACATAATTATAATAAGTGCTGTGCAATTGTGTTGCCCAGAAACAGCAAGTATAGTGTTGCTAAGAAAAAACTGCAAGAAAAGTCCAATAACTTAGTCAAAGTCCTGGTGATGCTATTCGGGAGTGTTTGTTTGAGGAAATGCAGTAGGCTACTGTTCACTTTTCATCAGTGGATGTTTTGCTATGCTGTGTGTCATGAATACCACACACAAAATTGTTATAAATTGGGGCTACCCAAGTAACACGTAAATAGTATGCTCTTGGTGGCATCACCAGTCGAAATCAGTGGTACCCCAGTATTTTTTGGTACTTTTGAAAGATATGCAAACTTCTGGTTTTGAAAAAAACAAACAAAAAACTATATTTACTTTTGAAAGATATGCAAACTTCTGGTTTTGAAAAAGACAAACAAACAAAAACTATATTTGTGTATGTATGTATTCCATGTATGATATATGTATGATTTCCATTGTAGAAATAACCCCATGAGTGTGTTCAGCTGTTAGAGTTACCAAAGACGACTACTTTGAGTCAAAAGTTGGTTTATAAATTGAGTCCATATCTTTTTTTTTTTTAAATTTCAGTTATTTGTTCTGTACTTTCATTTAATGGTGTAATAAGACATTAAACTGCATAATTTTCAATAAAAAGTGGTATGTATGTATGCGTGTGTGTGACACTTATTAACTTAGTTATATAGGCTAGTTAATTAAATAGCATATCGTTTTTATTGTCAAAGACTAAAAGCCATTTTTGTGTGTGACAGAGGAAGACGTCAGACTCCCATAGAAACCGTTTTAAACATGAAATACACAAGTGTGACACATTATCACACAGCGTGATTTTATTTTATTTATTTATTTTTTTGTGATCCTGGGCCGGAAGGTTCCTCTCAGTCTCTGGACCCTCCTCTTCTGAAGGAAAACCGAAGAGGTCCAATCACCTCTCCCTCTATAGGCTGTGAGATCACCTCCCTATTTCCGATTGGATTGCTATATTTAGGAAAACACCCTGCGCTTTATAAAGAGATCGTCATTGTTACTGCTAAAGGTGGTGAAGTTTGGGTCGGGCAACTTCCTGCGGTAGAGGCTTTTTTTTCGCCCAACCATCTTATAAAGGAGTTTATAAGCAGTAGGGCGCGAGTGGACAACAAATACGCCACGTCTGTGTTTCTGGATTCGAGGATCGCATCAGAGGAAGGCCTCCGGGATGGCAGACATCCGAAAGAAACTCGTGGTGGTAGGGGACGGCGCATGTGGGAAAACGTGCCTCCTGATCGTGTTCAGCAAAGATGAGTTTCCTGAAGTGTACGTCCCGACTGTCTTTGAGACGTACGTGGCGGACATAGAAGTGGAAAACAAGCAGGTCCAGCTGGCTTTGTGGGACACAGCTGGACAGGAGGACTACGACCGGCTGCGCCCGCTCTCCTACCCGGACACTGATGTCATCCTCATGTGCTTTTCAGTGGACAGCCCGGACTCGTTGGAAAACATCCCCGAAAAGTGGGTTCCTGAGGTGAAACACTTTTGCCCCAACGTGCCAATTATATTAGTGGCCAACAAGAAGGACCTGCGCAACGACGAGAACGTCAAAAACGAGCTGTCTCGGTTGAAGCTGGAGCCTGTGAAGGCGGAGGACGGCCGCGCCATGGCCATGCGCATTGGCGCATATGACTATCTGGAGTGCTCCGCGAAGACCAAGGAGGGGATCTGGGAAGTGTTTGAAACGGCAACACGGGCGGCCCTACAGAAACGAACAACACCTCCAGGCGGCTGTCTCAAGTGCTGTGTTTTGATGTGATTTCACCTCATCTGGAGGACTGTGACGCGCAGGAAAGACGTTTCCTTCCGCCGGGGTCTCTGTCTGGACATGTGCAGGGCCGTGACCGTGGGTTGGGCACTCCCTTGAAATCAGACGCCCCTGACTGAACCAATACCAACGACTGTAAATGAACTGCTCCCAGCACAGTCAGATATCATCTGGTATCAGTGTGTGTTTGTGTGATATGCATGTTCTTTGTGGGTCACATGATCCCAGTCTGACTCTTACAGGGTTAAAAAGAACAAACCACGAATTGTTTTTCTCCCCGTCTCGTTTCAGACTTGTGCTTACCAAAGGCCTGCTTTCAAGCCAGGATTTAAATCGCTCCCTGTTTGTGCTTGACTGTGTTTTAATTGCCTTTATGTAAAGGTTGTACTTTGGAAATAATGAGCAAAGCAGAAAAAAATGCACTGTATTTTATGCCCATTTTGTGTTTGTGTTTTATCACGTTTGTATTAAGTTTGTGAAATTGCACGTGTGGAAATTTCAACAATTCACAGAAGTCAATATTTTTGGTGTTCTGTACAGTTTCTGGTGGCTTTTTGAACCTCATTTGACAAGACGAGAAACGGCTTGCATCTATTTGTTTTATCCTAAAAGTATTTGACCCAGCTATAACAAATGTTAGTTTCTCTCAGTCACCATGAAGCAGCTCAGTTATTTCAGTTATTTCAGGAAGGGCTAACCACATGGTTGTATTGAGCCAAATTATTTGAGGTGCAGACAGTAAGTTTCTCCAGCTGTTTCAGAGACTGGACTTGGAAAATCTACTCAGTATTTTCTATTTAGTTAAAACTTCCTTTGCAATTTTGCTGGTGATATCGTTAAAGGAAGATTAAACATGCAAGATGGTATGGGAGTGCTTTGATCAGTGAAGCGTGCTTTCAAATACAGAGTAATGGTATGCAGGTTTGGGATTTAGCAACTTGACAACAATTTAACACTTACTTTTTTTTTTTTGGATCGATCTTTTTATTTAAAAAAACTAAACCAAAAGGTGTTTCCGACCTAATTGTGAAGAAATAAATATTTCTGAAGCTCTAGAGAGCTGTTAACTTTATTTAGGATGAATTAGAAATCCTCTTGATAAAATGTTGTCTTCCACTACGACGGTGAATGTATCTTCAGGGGACAGAAATTAATGTATTTGATAGTTGTGAAATAAGTCCAAATCATCTGTGGCTACATGCAAGTGTTGTGTAACTGTTCTCTTGTGTGGTGGTGGGAGTGCTTGTTCAGATGACAGCTATGAACATCAATTACAGACATTGTTGCTACACTGGTGATCCAGGCTAAAAGCCTAGTGGATTTTCTGTTCTTGTTTTTTTTTTTTTTTTTTTTAATGGTACCTTGACACAAAAAAGATTTTGTTTTTCCTGTTATGTAATAAACCACAGTGACGACGCTTTAAGTTTTATGAATCCACCCAGAGTTACGACGGTGTAAAAGTCACATTCCCCTCTTGTCTTCTGTTGCTGGGCTTTTCACTGACTTACGGGACAGGAATGCATTGTGCCGGACTGGTTAATTTTCCCACACTCGCCCCCTTCATGTGCCTCTGATTTACAGTGTTTTTGGACGGATCAGATGGTGTCTTCCTTATTTTGCTAAAACACGGAGGGGAAGCATTAAAAAACATTAATGTGCCAAATGTTTCCATTTATAAGAGAGACTTTCTGTGGTACTATGTAACAGTGGAAATGTGAGGAAAAAAAAGGAGACTGTGTAAGGGAAGAAGTGGTGCTGCTCTGGAAATGTTAATAAAAACACTTTCACCACTTTTCCATTCTTTTGCCTGGTTTTCCTTGCATATATGGGATCGGGAGAGAGTGTTCCTTTCTTTTTAAATGTATGAACAGTTCTGATATACTTTCAGTACTTCCATTTTATGATATGTAATATAAAGGGAACAACACAAGCTCTATTTTTAGATAGTAAAAAGTGTAATGTTTTTGAATGAAAGCAGTTTTGAGTTAAAATGGAAAATATATTTGCAGTAAAATGTCAATTAATGTTAGCGTATGGGGCAATCGACCTGTGTCCATATGAAGTGCTATTTTATGCCTCTAGAAAGGCTCAAAAATGCAAGATTCAATTCCATATACATATATTTTTTCTTTTTTGCCAATCTTGGCACTAACCCACCACATATATGCACACACACACACACACACCCAAAGTAATTCCACTTGTGTGGCTTGGGTCACGTTTTCAACGTGTGTTGGCAGTATATAAAAAAAAGACCAGTTGGTACAAGTATCTACTTCAGGTCACCGCTTCCTTGTTATAAGTCCATACAAGGTGATATCAGTGTTGTGCAAACGACTGTCATGAAACTTATAACAATGTAGCAATGCTGGGAGGATGATGCCTGTACATATGATCATTTTTATACACTTTGTTTTGTTCATTAGCAAAGCTGAAATGACTGAGATTTGTCTGTATGAACTGCACGTCTAAGTGAAAGAGCTTTTCGGAAACTTTCCAGAAGCTTAGAATAGCAATTCATTTGAACTTGGGTCAACTGCCCTGAATGATAATATTATTTAGCATTTTTATGCAAATGCATTTATCAGTGTCAATCACATCTGCTTCAGTTCACATCATTTTGATCCCTAACGAATGTGTACTCCCTTGCATCTAGTGGTACCTTTTTTTAAACTCTGGAATGTTCCTTTAAATTTTCCCATGACCCTGCACTGGAGTACAGATGATTAATGGGTGGATGGATATTCCTCTAAATTTTGCACATTTCACTACAGAAAAGCTTCCTCAGCCTCATCAGTCACAACATTAAGGTAACATTTATTTTCTATTGTATTCATTACTATTAGTGCACAGTTTTCTGACATTTATATACATCAGATTTCATAAGTAAGATTCTAAATATAACATTCTATCACTGCCTGTGATGACAACAGCTAAAACTGGAGAAATAAGTAATTTATTCCACAGTTACAAAGGACTGATGATGGGGCTTTGGCTTTTATTGTTGTCAGCAGCACCCAAAGGTACACTCTTATTCTCTTCATGATAAGAAAGCACAAGTGTCACAGACACTATTTTTGTCTCATCTAAATTTAGACTTAAGGACACAAATAACTGGTGAAGCCTATGATGGCTGTATAATGTGGATCGTGTTCAGTATGTTTTAATAGAGACATATTCTGCATTGCTGTGAGTTTTGTAGTGAAACCACAGGAGCGTACCAATCATATAGCACTTCTGCTGACAGAAAAGAGCCTTTTAAAGTCAAATGCCAAGAGATAAATGCAGTACAAACTTCATTTATTGATACCCACATAGGTTTTTAAATAACAAGACACAAAGAAAACACAGCCAGATCTGCACAATTGTTAGTTTACTATCAAACAGTAAACAGAATTATGTGGACTAACACTACGGGGACAGAGCGATGAGCTACATTACTGTTAAGATACAATTTAGCTTTTGTTATGACAAAGCACCCACTATTATGTTGTTGGTTACAAAAGAGAGATAGTCATTATAAACACTGTTTTATATCTTTGGCAGTCATGGTCACTTACATGAATCTGGCAATAGATGGTAAAGGAATGTCAACATCTATCTGCTTGTCACCTACTCTCACATATGGCTCAACATCCTTGCTTTTCTCTTTGAGTGTTCTGATGACATTGTTCTGGAAATTGTTGATACGTTTTACAGATGAATCAATCCAGGACCGGATGTCATCTCTAAGCTGTTCGGCAGACATGCCAGCAACAATACTGTAGAGTTTGTCGGTCACAACTTTTAGATATTCCATAACAATTCTGTGGACCTCTTGAAACTGCTCGAAGACATTAGCCAGGACGCGAGAGTTAATGGCGTCATCGTACACATCAGTTACAAAGGTGGAGAGGCTCTCTACATTCTGAGATTTTAAAATTTCAAGAAACCTCTCACTTTGTTCAATGGTAAACTGCATGAATGCCGAGTATTTCTGAAAGATATCTTCCAGCTGGATGTCTCCGAGTTTTCTCACAGTCATGATCACCTGGTCCTGGATTTTTCTCAAAGCTACCAACAGGTCATTAAGAAATTCTCTGCCTGTGACAATGCGGTCAGATCCAGGAAGTCTGAATTCAGCTTCTTCGAAGTAATCAAAGACAGATGCAAACATGGAGGCAAAATACTCAGGGAACTTTTGAACAGCCTCTTCAGACACATCAGCAATAAAAGCATTATATTTCTGGTAGATCTCAAGACCAGAGAGCCTCTCTTCATAGCCAGGGATCTGGAACTTGGTCTCTCTTAGCAGTTTAACGATAGCATCAAGAACATGTTCAACTTTCCTTTTGTAATCTTTCAGAATCAAAATGGTCTTCTCTGTGACAGCTGACATAATGTCAGGAAGATTGAGTTCAGCTAGGCTGTCAAAAGCCCTGTTAAACATAGCTTTACCCTGATTCCTAGCCATTTCAAACGAGCCTTTAAGACCTCTAACATGCCTGCTGATTTTGTTGTATGCCTTGACAGCAGGATCTGACACCATTTCCACAGCCACTGGCACCTGTTCCTTCAGCCCCAGCATCATCTCATATGGCATCTCCATGTTCCAGGTTGTCTGAATGTTGATCTTTTCAGAGTCCATCACAGACATCTTGAGTCCAAGGATTTCAATGTCTGTTGTGGGTTCGGTCTGTTAAAAATATTAAGCAAAAAGATAAATTATGATATATAAACACACAATTCACACTGAGATTAAAATCACAGATTACTAGAGAACAAAATTGGCAATAAAATTCTCACTTACCGGGTAACGACCATAGACTCTTGCTCTCATTTGGGCTGGAGGCTTGGTCTGCATCTGAACAGCAATGAATCCTGTTGATGGAGTAGACATGGAGACAACAAGGCCTTCCACAGGATTTCCAGTAATGACTTGGTTAATTTCCATAGTCTGGGAGGGTAAATTGAACTTTGCTGAATTGGTTATGGAGGCGTCAACATTTTCGGAGCTTAAGATGATGGTGCTCTCATGGGTTCCCTCCAGCATTGAATGTTTTACAGACAGGACAGAGGCCATTTTAAATTCACCCACTGTATTCACTTTGGTGTTGCCCTCAAAATTTCCAGTCAGAATCTCAAACTCAGATAATGACGAGGCATCTAGTCTGATGGTGAGACCGTCATTGTTGATGATGCTGGCGTCGGTTTTGAGTGTGATTACTGCAGTTTTCATGTCAAACTCATAAGTCAAGTCACCCATTGCTGGTATCTTGATGCTCTGAAACTTGGGAAGGGTGATTTCTGGAATTGTCAGCTTGTCGAGGGTAGATGGAATATCCAGGGCAGGCATTGTGATGACAGTGGCATCAGGAAGGGGAATTGTAAATGAAGACATTTCAAAATTCACTACTGGAACTTTATAGGCAGGGACTGTAATGGTCTTAGGCAAGTCACTGCTGTATCTTTCGTATCCTGCCTTTGCTTTGTCATACGATGAAGTGAGGATGGTGGTAGCCTGATCTTTACTGATGAGTGCCCTGTTGTGCAGTGCCTTCATGTTGGTATTAATGACATCAATCAGTGGTTCCACATTAATTTCAATGGCGATAATATCAGGGTTCTTAATGTACTTCAGCTGGGAGTTCATGTCAAATGTCTGCTTAGTTGTGGTCAGGAAGGTGCTCAGGCCAGTGTCTTCCCACAACGAGTAGTCCTCCACTCTTGGTGTCTTCATGCCGACAAATGGCACAGTTATTTCAGGAATGGTGATACGTTCTGTTAGCATATCAAGATCTGCTTCTCCCTTGATTTGGGAGTTAATATTTATTTCTCTATCACCATTGACCATGGAGAAGTCATGGGAGTATTTGTACTGGTTGAATCTTGCCAGACCTGTCCAGCTTGCTTGGTGCACTTCAGAGTTTAGTGTAAAGGCAATGTCATTCTGGAGATCTATTTTTCCTCTCAGCTTGAATGGAAGCACAACTTTGGCATTTCCCTTATTCTTTGTATCAAAGATGAGCTCTGAAGGTGTGATCAAAGCGAGAGCAGAGTTTGACAGGGCACCTTCAACCAGACCATCAAGCTCTGCCTTGTGAGAGGCAGAGAAATCAATTTTCATGCCCTCAACTTTAGCCTGAAGCTTGACCTCTGCAATGCTGTTCTTCATGAAGGGCGTTTCTGTCTCAGCCTTGGCCTCAATAATGACATGGCGGAAAATGCAAATATCAGCAACAACTTTTTGACTCATCTTCAGGTGGTTGCTATCTGTCTCACCAGTGAAGGTAACTGTGGTTGTGTGGAGATCCATGACCGCTTCCATGTCACTTTTGTGGGTTACCTCATCGTTAAAGTCCTGAATGGTATATTTTTCATTGGCCTTATTGTTAAAAGTCAGACGGATGGTGCCATCTTCAAGCCTAAAGACAGACTTTTGATTCATCACTGTTTCGCTGAATATGTTGAGGGGTGGCATGTTGAGGTTATGTTTGTAGCCAGTCTCCATTTTGGCAGACACTCCATTTTCCGTGGCAAAGGATGCACTATTGACAAGCTCTGCGATGTAAAGCTCTGTTGTGGCTTTTGCAGTAGTTTCAGTCGAGGCTTGAGCTGACAATCCATAAAGATTCATTGTTCCCTTGTGATCAAGCGTAAAGCATGACTGATCAACCTTGATGCTCTCAGAGACAGACAAATGTCTCATTTCAGGTGCAGTAAAATCTGCACTAGCATCCACGGTGAAGTCAAGGATTTTCAAAGTAGACTCAGCCCGTGAATTGAGGTTCATTCTGAATGCTGGTGTGACTGATGTTGTTGTGGTGTTCTCCAGGTCAGCAGTGGTCCTGAGTTTGTAATGCGGAGAAGTAACTTGGAACTCACTGTAAAGTTTTCCAAAACAGGGGATCTTACTCATCTCTGCCACCTTCTCTTTAAGCTCTGTAGTGAAGGTCTCATAATCAAAAGATCTGATCTTCTGGATCATTCTTGTGAAATAGTCAGTCATGTCATCAATTAGCTGTTTGAAGTCAAAAGAAGAGAGCTCATCCACAAGTTCTTGAACTGGGGCCATCATTTTTTTGAGCAGAGGTTGGGCGTCAATTGACTTGAGAGTGTCAAACACATGCTGAATCTTCTGTCTGAGTTGAAACTGCTTCATAATTTGAACAATCTCATCCATGAAGGTGCCAATCATTTTTTCAACCTCATAGTTGGAGAGAAACTCTTCTATTTTGGTATAAACTGCATTCAACCTAGTGGGGATGTTGTATTTCTCAATTGTAGCCCTGATGTTGTCCTTGATAGATCTCAGAATGTTCACGACTTTGTCAGTTGGGAAACTGGGTGTCAGATTGGCAATGAAATTCTCCACATTGCTGATAAATCTTCTCAGGTCTTGGACAAAGAGGTCATAGTCAAAATTGTCAATGACCTCTTTAAGTTCTGCAACTTTGCCACTAAATTTTTCACTGAGCTCATACCTGGTGTTGATGGTTTTCATCATCTCAATGCCCTGGTCCATCAGTTTCATCACTGTGATTTTCATGTTTTCAATGACTGCTGGCAGATGCTCAATGAATGGGATCTGAATGAACTGGCTGTCACTGTTCTTGTCATATTTCACAAATCCAGAGATGGCATAATCTTGACTGGTCTCATCGAAGAGAGGAGTTGAGACTGTTCCTCTCATTTCAATGCCCATCATCTCTGCATTGTTATAGGCATTCATTTCTTGATCAAAAGTGTGCTCATTCACAGTGGATGTCATTTTCAGTGTGACACTTTGCTCTTGGAGGCTCAGCATGCTGTTGAACTTGTTGTCCATGTTGGTCTTGATTGTTGGTCTGCCTTCCACTTCGTGGCTGGTTGAACCTCTGCACTCGAATGACTGCGTGAACAATGTGGGTTCAGCTTTCAGGAGGAATTTGCTGTATAGTTCACCACTCTGCCTTCCATACAGATACACTGCACCATTTGAATTGAAAATAGCATCAATGTTGAGAACAAAGGGTGCGGCAACAGTTTTGACTGTGCTGTCCAGCTGAAGGGATGGTGAGTTGAAGTTAGCCACATTGTTAAACTTCACAGTGAGACCAGCAACCTCCAAGTCAGTGGTATGTGTCATGTGGGATCCCAGGAGTTTTCCATTGGTATTGCACTTTGCAGACAGGACCATGTCAACAAACTTGATTTCATAGGTGTGCTTGAGCTCTTCCTCTGAGAATACTCCCATCAGTGATCCAGCTAGCTCTGCATTGTATGGCTCTGCCTTGAACAGGGCATCATTCACAAAGTTAACTGCCATCACCTTCAGGTCATTCTTGACAGTAACTGAAGCAGTGAAACGTTCCACTGTGACTGTGATTTCATGCATGTAGGAGTTGCTCTTGTCAAGGAAGTTGTCTGTCTTGGACTGGAGGGTAAAAGATTTTAGTGTAAGTGACAGCGAATTGGTATTTTCAGTCCTCATCTCACTGAAAGATCCAACCATGTTGTTAGAAACGACCAAGCCATCTTCATTCAGTCTGAGGTTCACTCTGTTTCTTGTGTTGAGGTCAAAGAAATTTCCCTCAAACATGCTGTTGAGATATACTTCTGTGCTCGCCAGCTTTCCCTCAATATTAAGCTCAGCTTTGTTGTCTTTAATCACTCCCTTTGTTGTTAGAGACAAGGTGGCGCCAGCTCTCTCGATTCCACCATGGAAAATGTTCTCGAATTTCACCGGGCTGTGCTGGGCTGTTGTTGTACAGCTGGTGGTGAGGCCATTTGCATTCAGTGCCAAGGTTGCTTTGTGAGAGGCAAGGCTTGAGAAGATGTTCACGGAGGCATCGGCATTGATTTCCAAGCCAGAGGGGTTCATGACTCCAGTAAGCAAAGAGTATGCACGATTCTGTGCATCATCAGCTTGGTTTTCTATCCTAAGGGTGGCCTGTTCTCCAGAGGCGGACAGCTCTATGTCACTACGAAGCACCTTCCCATTAGCTGTGGTTACAGAAGCAGACTGGATGCTAAGCTTGACATCCTTATAGCTAAAACTTGTTTTGGTGTTGTGTTTGATAGGGGCACTGTCCATGTTGGTGTTTGACTCAAACAGAAATTCATAATTTTCACATGATGCCTTAATCTTGTTTGAAAGCGTCAGCATGTCAGAAATAACGCTCAGTGAACTCTCAATTTTTGCTTCTTTCTTGGCTGGCTCAACTGAGAAGGTGTAAAGATAGGTTGTGCTGGCAACCTTGGGTCCAATGGTCAAACTTCCATCTGCGTTGACATCTCCGAAGAACTTGTTGGAGTCCAGGGTGAACTGGGTGGTAATGGTCATAGATGTGTCTAGACCCACAGGTGTGGCAGCCTGGATGTTGTAGCGACCTGTTGTCAGTATATTATCTGTGACAGCAAAGCTTTCCAGAACACTAAAACCTGTATTGAGGAGCATATGTTTCAGGGATCCATCGAGTGTGACTTCAATAGTTTCCTCTGCGGTGTCAATGATTTTGGTGGCCCCTATCAAGAAGAAAAATCATTATGATAGTAATTAGTTCAAACTTTTCTGATATTTCTGTAATATGAAAAAAACAAATGTATAAATAGAACAGGCTTAAGTTTAAATTACCTTCAGCTGTGAAGGAGAGAAGTTTGATTGGACTGTTGGCTGTGATGGTGATTTTAGCCACATAGTTAGGAGACTCTGTGGTGTCGTTACCAGCAATAATCTTTCCTTCCCAGAGATAATAGTTGCTGTCGACCTTGGCAGACATCTCCATCATTCCCATAAGGGGCAGAGTGAGGTCATATTCAGAGGGGATTGTAAAAGGTGGGATTGGGATCTCCTGAGGGGCAAGGTCAATGCCCAGCTGAGGCATGAAAACATGTGGGGAGGTGACAACAGGAGGAATCCTGAGCTCCTCAGATGACTTTCCTCCAAGAGGCAGAGGGATAGTCACTGCGAGGCGGTTTTGGTTGAACTGGTATCTGAATGTGCTTTCACTGGTGAAATAATGAAAGTCAAACATATGTTAGACTTAAAGATGCACATGTATGAAGTTTATGATGTTTTAAGGATAAAATTGGTGATTTTATACATGTTACTTTACTTACAGATTCAAGAACAGGTTTTCAGGCATTGTTGGCATTTCCACTTTTGCAATGCTCTCCCTCAGATTTTGAATGTAAGGAACATCAGTTGAGATCTTGTCAATCCAGTTGTTGCTAGCCTAATAAAAAAATGAAAAAAATCTCAGGCTGTACACTGCAAAAGAAAAAACTAAACATTGAGAAAGTTACTGCAAAAAACAGTTGCTTTGATAAATTATTCACCTCAATTCCTTTGTTAAGGATGTGGCTTAGTTTCATGTCGGTCTTAACAACCTGCTGGTTCATGACATCTTCGGCAAGCTGCCTGAGCCACACCTGGAGGGCTTCAGTGTACTCCATTGGAATCTTAGTATCACCATTCATGTTGGACATCAGATGAACCTCAGCCTGCTCTTCACCTATAATTAAAAAAAAGATGAAACATCTTAATATTACACTGTTATGAGATAAAGTTAAAGATTGTCCGCCTTTGATGCTAATTGCTACTACATGAAAAAAACATACCATATTTGAAGGTGACTGCTTGAATGGAAGAGATCTCTGGAAGCTTGACATCACTTTTGATCTCCAAGGTGAGCCCGTCAGTTTTGCTTAAAGTTGTGCTGACAGTGGCATCGGTCCTAAGAGAGGGGACCAACAGTTGAACCTGCAGCATGCCATCAGTCATTGCCTGAAGCCTGTGAAAAAAAAAAAGAAGCAGTCAGTGCTTGGATGTTTAAACAACTGTTGTCATTAGTGGAATTGGAGTGTCTAGCTTTATGTGAGACACATTTTCATCTGAGTTGTAATAGGTTGACTCACTTAGCACGGCCAATCAGAGACAGCTGGGGGATGTTCTTGTTGGAGAGCTCAAGGATGATGGACTTGCCATTTGCACTGTCCCCTGTCATACCAATTTTAGCCCCCACCTCAACATCAAAGTCGGGTATCTGGACTTCAGTGGTGAAGACATTTCTGTCGTGGTTGTATTTCATGGTGGCCATAGCCTCTGAAGACCTAACACCTGAATTCACAAAGTTAGAAAAACTGTAGTTATATTTCTGACAAATGTAACTCCCTGAAAAGAAAAAGAATACTTGAGATTGTATGATTTATTTTCCCCTTTATGATGCGCTTACCTTCAGCTCTTAGGGTAATCCTCAAGGAATCGACCTTCTCGCTGCCATCATCTCCTTCACTGAGGCGTTCATAGGCAATTGTGGTGGTGTACTCTGACACTTCTCCAGTAGGCTTGATGTCAACAGCATACCTACAGAAACAAACTCTGATGAGTTTTTATTGAGTATTCCCATGACAACATACATTATATATACATATGTTGTATAACTACCAAAGAAAAGCATAAGCTTTTCAAAGTTCAACGTACATTGTCTCTCCGTTCAGGGGGAAGTAAGGAGCAGCAGTCTCGTCACGTGCATCAGCATAAAGTGTTTTAGTGCAGTATTTGACTCCAGAGAACAGAGGGCCACAGTAAGCTTCACCCTGTTTGTGTGGGATCATTGTGGTCTGACCAGCACCCACAATGAAAACTTTATTGCTGTTTTTTAAAGAAAAAGAACAGCAAAATCAGTTTTACTTTATCCTCTGAAATCTCTATAGAACATGCTGCATACAGGAACTCACTGAATGCATCATCCTCTAGACATCATAATAACACACTATTAAACAAAATTTTGCTAATCTATTAAACATAAAATATGAATGTATTTTCTTCTTTTCTGTGTGTTACCTGATTCTCAAGAACTTTGTGGTGTCCCTTGGAGCAGGAATGGAAAGCTTGACTTGGCTCTGCTCCATGGTGATCTTAGCATTGAGAGCACTCTCGTGGTACATGTTGGTTTGCATCTCAACAGCAGAAACAACAAATTCTGGCATATGGATTCCCATCTGAGTCATGAACTCCACCCCGACTGAGGGGCTGAACACCAGCTCCTGTAAATAGTAGTAGATCACATGAGGCTTAAGAGATTTGCAACTGTGAAGAAACGTCAGTGACGTTTAGATATAACAATTATAACGTTTATTTGACAGTAACTGCAGTACTATTAAGTTTTCTGATTTCAAAGGGAAAAGGTACCATTTTTGGAGTCACGTGAAGGCCTCCCTTTGCACCAGGAGCAAATGTACCAGACAGAGCAAATGTCAGAGGCAAGCCAGATGCAGTTGACATGGTGAATTTGTTGTCCATGAAGATGTAGTGAGCAAACAGCTCATTGTCAGTGCTTGATATCAGTTTCCCCATGACCTGACAGATGAGAAGCAACATTTTATTGCATGTTGTGTAAATTTAAATAACCATGACATGCATACATGAACAACATGAGAACTTAGCAATACCTCTTTAGGAATTATCTTCATGAAAATCTCTGCATACATTAATGCATTTTCAGCAATGAACTTCAAATCGCCACTCTTGATGTAGCCAAGCTCAGCTCCCATGATCCTCAAGTAGGCCAACGCCTCTTGGGAGTCCTGACTCTGCAGATCTTTTACCAGCTTGTTGAAGTTGCGGACAATCTCTCTGATTAGACTTTCAGGAACCTTATGTAAGAGGGACATTGAGTTAGTTGTAGTGGACACAGTGGAAATGATAGAATAACATCTGATTAACGTACGTAATTATCTACCTGTTGTTCTTTCGATTTCAGGGGAGCAACCCATTTTTGCAGAACCTCTCTGACCTTTGATGGCATTTTGTCCTCAGCCCAGTACAGAGCCTTGGACACGGTGTCAGGGAAGAAACCATTCTTTCCAAACAAAGCCTCCATGGTTGGCTCAAAACCCTTTCCCTCAATTCCAACCTACAGGGGAAAAAAAGAGAAAGAAATACATTAAGAAGTGTATATTTAGTTTCAGGTTTACATGGACATGACTGGCTAAATCGAATATGTTCAGTAAAACAGTGTCACACATACCTCCCAAATATCCATACTGTAGCCAAAAGCTTCCAGGGTAGTTTCCAGCAAGACTTCTCTTGGCAGCTGGTTGTTGGGGTCAAAAATAACATGGCCCTGCATGTGCCCATATTCTGTGTCCAGCTTATAGTTGCGAGACGTGGTTGTGTAGTCATTGTGTGTGGCAACATCAGTGTCCTGCAGGACGTCCATTATCCTCCTACCAAGTCTAAATTAAAGTCAAATGTAGAAGAATTAGTTTAAAATAAAAGGTAGCTACTGAAATCAGCACAGTTCTTCAACAGTTTAAAAGACAGAAGTGAAGGACAGGTCATTCTCACTCTTTGGTCTCTGAATTAGCTGAGAAGATGATGTTGTAGATATGGGAGGACACAAAAGCCTTGATCTGTATGTTCTGCTCCTGGGTGAGAATCTTCTTCACCATGTCTATGTCACTGTCCTGGGGATTCCTCATCAGAATCAGGTAAGCTGCTAGGCGCTTCTGCACAGCACCCTTAGGGTACTGGCTGACCCTCTGGAGGTTGGCGCGAACCTGGACAGAATGACAACAGCGATTTTATTTCCATTGTCATGATTTGTTACCATATGTTTGGAAACCACACAAACTGGAAAACTAAGGAAATGTTCATTTGGACTACCTCATCAGACACAGAAATGCGCCTGAAAGCCTGGATGGCGGCTAGCTGCACAGACAAAGTGGTTTGTGGCTGTCTCATGCACTTCAGCAGGGTGTTCTTGATATCAGGGTTAACGGCCTCCATTGCATCTCCCATGTTACCAACCACCTGGATAGAGTAGCACAGAAAGTCAGGATATCATGGAAAGAGAAGCTGTTAGATAAACATTTTGTTCAAGAGCTGATAACCTACGCGTAGGGTCAGGAAAGTCATCTCCTTATCCCCTGCACAGTCTGCACCCAGAATGGAAGACATAAACTCATAGACTGCTGTGACCTCTGGAGTGACTCCATCAGAGTTGTACAGTCTAGAGACAAATGTAAATATCAGTGATAAGCAACCAACTTACTGCAGAAAATACATTATTGGGGGTGGGGGGGTAACTTTTCCAGAGATTTCATTCACTTACTTCCTGGTTACGTGGCTCAAGGCATACATGATGGGTTTGCTCTGTTTGTACTCAGCCATTGCCAGCAGGTCTTTTACCAGCAAGGGGGAGGGTCTCTGTAGCAGCCCCAGAGCATATACAACAGCATCAACCTCAAGAGCAGCACTGTCGAAGGTCCTGAGAATCGTCAGAATGGCGCTAGTGCATTCTGGGGTCCCACACTGAGCCAGAGCTTGCCATGTCAGAGAGCTGGAGGTGCCCATCATCTCTTCAGTGATAGAGGCCAAGGTGTCGGTTTTCAGGCCGCGAAGCTCAGACACAAGTTTGCGGAAGAGGCTGGCACGCTCCTCGCCCTCAGTCTGTGACAGACTGTTCAGCCTCTGCATTGTGGTAATAATAGCATCCTTGCCTTGCACTGGGGACTTGTCTCCAGCAGCCTCCATGGGCAGGTATCTGATCTTGGCCTCATCTGTACAGCATTATTGCACAAACATTAGGAATTATAGGAGGGATGATTGACAAACTTGGAAATGCTTCTGCATTATATTTCAAATGCTGCATCACTCACCACGGTCAAAGATTCTGTCATTGATCTTGGAAGTTTCTGTCAGAGTCAGAGTTTGCTTCACCACTGCAGAAATTCCATATTCACCCCTGTTAAGAAACAAGGAATATATAATTAAATATTAGTATCAGGCAGAACTACCTGCACAATGTAAAAATAGTTTTTAAAGGCCGGTGTAAGTGAAAAATATGTTGAATTCTCTGAAAGCCTACTTGTGTGACAACGGCAGGAAGATGTGTTTCTCTGTGCAGGATCCACTGGTCATGTGTTTCCTTTGGTTGTCAAACTGGTAGTTACAGGTCTGAGTGCTGCTGATCATCTTGGACAGGGGGTAGTTCTGCCAGTAGAAATGCCACAACATGAGACACGATCATGAGACAATGAGAAGTAATGTTTTGATGTATTTGACAGTTTTCATGTTTTCTGTCTTCTAACAAGAAAATATTCCTCATGTCACATGGCATGATTACGTTAAATACGTGGGGTTTCTTGTTTTCAATTTTTAACTTAAGTCTTGTGATGGTGACCGTATCAGCTCTCACCATGCCTGAGATGAGGGCCAGGGGACTGGTGTCGCCAGTGCGTGTGACGAACAAGTCACAGTTGAACAAGTCCCTGCTGATGGTCACGTCAGTAGCAATGTCCTCTCTGGAGTTGATGGTGGAGTCGGTTGGACAGATTCCGTGCACGGTGGGCTGAAAACAGCGAGAAGCTTTATCAATACTCAAAAACAAAGTTGCGAGACCTGGAGCTGTGAACGTGCTTTCTGTCCTTTGTTATCATCATGTATCAGGTAATCAATGAGCAGGAAAAGATTGCGATTCATTATTGGAGCAGGTGATGCCAGTAGCGAGATAAACTTATCAGGGACTTTGACCGACACCTGAAAGTTGTCACTGTGAGAACACAATGCTTCAGAGGTTGATTTTACTGCATGTGACTGGGACAGCTTATCTGTTCATTGTGCAATTTGTTTATCTGTGCATGACTGCATCACAAAGAGGATCAAGCTCCAGATGTTGTAAATTAGTCCAGAACTTTTAATTGTTTAAAAAGACAAAAAATAAAACTAAAAAACAACCGAGAAACAAGAAGTGTAGTTACCATTTCCTTGAACTTCATCTCATCCATGTCAGGCACCATGAGGGCAGAGACAATCCCCCTCTTGATGTTCAGGATGTTGACGGGTTCATCCTCCTCAGGGTAGAGTTTCACATCCTGGTCTTCCACTGCAACCTTCAAAGGGTTCCTGTTGAGATGTACAGATCAGAACTTACACCCTGGCATGTAGGCCATCTTTTCATAGTGACCAAGTTCTCAGACCGGTGCAGACAGTAACCAATATTTGCTGGAAAGATAGAAACATGGCTTACTTGGCCATTGCAGCTTTGAAAGCCTCAGCTCCAGCAGCAGGACGATACACTGCGGTCCCGTCATCATCCACACCAGAGATCTCACTCAGGGAGCACTCTGTCAGGCGGAGGACGAAGCTGCATGTTTGGGGCACATCAACCTCAACCTGTGGACATTTAAAGTACATGTTTTCATACATCTGTTTCATATCAGTGACAATAACTGTTTATTTTTGTTTTATTGTGATAACTGTGAGACTTACTGTGCAGGAGATTTTGGGGCCGCTCTTCTCATCTGCAGCTCCATTTACACTGTTGAAGGTCTCGGCTTCGTAGCTGTACACGTACCGTCTGAAGATTTTGTATCTTTTGGCCACTAAGAATAATTCAGGTAATTAAATAACTTTAATTTTCACTTGGATATTAATATGCAAAATTTCAGGAAACATTATTTATGCAATCAAGTGTAGAAATAATTTTTTTTTTTCTAGTTAACATTTCCAGCTTTAAGTAAACTTTCCAGCAAGAAAACATACGCAATATTTTGATCCACATCTTTAAATGCCATTTAATTGTTTGTTCAAATTCTGATGCAAACATCATGAAAATGTTTTATTATCTATATTCTTGAAGTTGTTACCAGCAAAATAGATCATGTCATGTACTTCTGTGAAAATTGACTTTTTCTTGCTGCTCAGGATTTTCTAGATTAGGTAACAATTAAAAATATGAATCTCCATGCTGAACAATCACTAAATATATCAACAAAATATCAAAATATAGCCTCTTATATGCAAATGAGCAAATAACATAGGTAACATAAGATAACATAGGTAGTTTGGTATAAAACCGAACATCAACCTAACCCTAACCTTTTTATCGTGATTTCTTTCTTATTCACCTCTAGCAAATTGTTTGGACTATATATGTTTCAAGCATTTTAAAGAACATGAAGTTTATTTCATCAGTAAGAGCCCCCTTTTTCTTGGATTTTGTTAAATCAGTTAAATGACATCATATAAATCAGAGAAGCACGAAACAATGTCAAACAAAAATGGGAAAAAGAAACTCACAAAAGCAAACTGGAGACTGTTCCTCGACACTTCCCACATCTTGTTCTGTGGAGGACGAAAAGATTTATTTATTTTGTCAAAGTCATATAAGCTTTTATTTAAACGTAAATAAAACTTAATGAAAAAAATTAAATAGTCTAATTTTAAATATCAACTTTTGTTACAAAATTATGTGTTTATTTAATTCCAAAAATTATTTAGGACCAATTACTGTTGTCATGAAATCTTCCCATCGCTTCACTTCCATCACAAATAATCTACATCTTTGTATGCTAAGAAACACTCAACCTATTCAAATTTTCTCAAATAAATTGTCATATTTCATCAGTAAGAGCCCCCTTTTTCTTGGATTTTGTTAAATCAGTTAAATCACATCATATAAATTAGAGAAATATAAAAAAAATCTCCTTAAATTCTTTGACTTTCAAAATAAAAGTATGGTACTTACGGGCTAGTGTGTAAGTGCCCAGAAGCAGCAAAAGGCAGAGCTTGGAACCCCACATGATGGGCTGAGCTCCTGCAGGTAAAGGAGAGTCTCCCTCTTTCTCTGAAGACTAATTCTCTTGATTGTGTCTTCAGGCTTTTATAGACCTCCAGTTTTACTGTCGGTGATTTCTGGGACCTGTAGGTATGTTGCCCTGGTTCCAAAGTCTGAGCAGTCCTTGTGGCAGGCCAAAGGTAGACTGTCAGCAATGGGTGGGGGTGGTCAGCAAGATTGTTCCAAACGACCTCCCTTTATTATTTTGGGATTATTTTGTGGTTATTGCAGAATGTCAGAATGACTTGATGTAAATCTCATCTATCAATAAATAAAATATCACAATAAAGAAGTAGCAGAATTTTTTTTGAAATCTGATAAATGTCAATCACTAACTTTTATTGCTTGTTTGTTGTACAAACTGCAGTGCACAAACAAATTTATCAGATTTTTTTTGCCTCCTGTCATTGTATTTTTTCATTCTAAATATAAAACACCTAAAATCCTCAAGTCAAATTAACAGATATAATAATTTTAACAGCTTCAAATCGTGATTTCATGTTAAAAGATGCTTTTCAACCAATTCTGAAAGAAAAAAGAAAATAAAAGAAAATAAAAGAAAAAAGAAAAAGAAAAAGCATACCAAACTATTCAGATTTTTTTATTGAAGGTTTCTTGGGCAAAGGTTATATTAGACATGCAAAACAAAAGAATACTGAAGACAGAAATCTTCCAGAAAGTTAAATCAACCTTTGCCCCGTGACTGCCAAAGAGTCTGAAGAATACTGACGCTGAATCGAAACCTGAGTCATCAGCTGCTGCATGGAGAGTGTTATTGACACATATTAGAGCACGGCTCAAACTGCTGTGTCTCTCATGGCATGTTATCATCAAGAACACTGTGCACAATAAGATTAATATTTCAGCAGTGTAAGGTCAACTTTATAAACAACAGCAGCATTAAAAGAAAGTATCAAATCACATATAGAAAATAGGTGTGCAATGCAACAAGAGCTCTATAAGCCATTAAATTAGTTTAAAAGGTTTACATTTAAAAAGATAATTTCTCATCTTAATAAAATGACTTTTGCATGTTCAGGACAAAAGACAGGAAATTGGTTCAGCAGTTTCTTTTTTAAACCATGAAATAGCAGTTCTGTTCACTGCAGAGTCAGCCACTCGGCTCCACTCCACCTCCCTCTTCTGTGGGTTGTGCATCTTTTAAAAATGCTCTCACAGCTTCGAGCTTCCCTCATCCAAAAAGAACAGAAATAGCAACAAGATGTAAAGTTGGATGGATATGGAAATGTTGGAGAGATTTACTCTGATCTGGGTCGGTCATGTCACAGTTTACTGCAAATCTGAATCAGGGGTACATCATGGACCTGCATAAATAACTTAAAATTGGTCGAAGCAATATTAAAAGCAAAAAAGTTTTTCAACTATTCTAAAGATTAGAAGTTGAACGTAAATTTTTGTCTGCATATACAAACACCCATTTTGTGTTGAAGCCTAAAGCTGTTTTTAATACATTAGTATGCAGTATATGCTAGTGTGTGCTAGTAAAGTGATCATCATTAATTCATGGTATCCATCCGTCCATTAACTTCCACTTTTCCAGATTTGGGTCACAGTAGATTCATCTTAGGAGAGGTCCTGACCTCCCTCTCCCCAATTACCCCGTTCAGCTCTTCCAGGAGGACACTAAGACGTTCCCAGGCCATTGCAAATTGCTCCAATAAAAGCTGAAAATCCCCGCCTGATCATGCCAACAGGACCACATCATCTCCAAAAAGCAGAGATGCAATCCTTGCACCACTGAAATGGAACCCCTATGCTCCTTGGCTGCACCTAGATAATATTGTCCATAAAAGTTATGAACAGAATTAGTGACAAAGGGCATCCTTGATGGAGTGGACCCAACTCTCGCTCCATTTGTATAGGGACTGGATGGGCCACAGCAACAGTCCCAGTACCCCATTCTCCTGGAGCATCCCCACAGGATACTAAGAGGCACACAGTCAAATGTCCTCTCCAAGTCCACAAAGCACATGTGGACAGGTTGGGCAAATTCACATGGTGCATCTAGGACCTTGAGAGGGTGTAGTGCTGGCCTAGTGTTCCACAACCAGGGTGGAACATTGCTCCTCCTGGATCTGAGGTTCGATGATCAACCTCGCTTTCTTCTTCAGCACCTAAAAGTACCTGTACAGGTAAAACATACCTGTACAGGCAGGCTCTTAGTAAGCGGTTGTAATTTATATTCTGACTGTTTCCATCCGTTGTTATTCATTGTCTTGTTTTTGCGCTTTTATGGGTTCTATTTCATTTGCATACCTGTTTAATGGTTTTTAATGTGTTACCTGTGTTTTTATCATGTGAAACACTTTGTGAACCGCTGCTTCATAAATAAATTTTACTTACTTACGTACCTCTGCATGGAATCTTACCAGGGAGTCTGAGGACTGTGATTCCCCTGTGACTGAACCTCTGGTTCCCCTTCCTGAATAAGGGAAACACAACCCCAAAACAGAGGCACTGCCCCTGATATCCACGTCATGTTTCAGAGGTGCAACATCCAGAACTTTGAGGCCAGATCTCACCCATCCATCCCCGGAGCCTGATCACATGGCCACTGTGACTATCTTCTGTTGCTGTTGCCCATTGCATTATGGGACACACTATGCAAGGGAAACTGTTCACTTTAATACTGTAAGTCCCCAAAGTGGCATATAACCTACATCAACACATCCAGTGGATTTTTTTCCACCCTTTTGCGCTGCGTGAAACCCCTGGAGGTGGAACACCATTCACATTTCGTTCCTTCATTGTTGTGCTTCTCTTCTACCTTGGGAGGTAGTAACAGTGGTGTAAGGGGGTGAAATGAGGGCTGCATGAAATTATAATGTGAAAAGGCATAACAAGTTGGTGTAGATGGCTGCAAACTCCACATTTCCTGGTTTAATAAATCAAGAAATCTAATTATCTCAGTTCCTTCTCTCCTCTTGTCCCCTTTTCCTTTTCTTATGTTTTCAGCTCCCCAAAACGGCTGACCGTTTAGCTGAGCCAGTTGTAATCAGGCTTATTAAGTTAAATCTACAGGCTCTATATTGTAGGATCTGCAATATGAGAACTGATGAACCTATAGAGGAAATCAAAATACAGCAGTAGTGTCTTAGGTTTGCAACCTTTCACCTAGTAAGGGAAGACTGTGAACGCTGTTTGATCAGTTTTACAACAGAGGTGAACTCAAGATAAGGTATTCTAACACAAAAGTCTGATGTTACACAAGACTGACATCAGGACTGAGCAGAATGATTACAGTATGTACAGTATAGTGTATATCACAAGCAGTGGCACAAATGAGCTTTTTGCCTTCCACAAGGCACATTTACATTATATAACTTTTGCTGTTTGACTATCTGTCAAGAGGCAAAAATCATAAAATGTACTTACTTTGAGGGGATGACTGTCTCACCTGTGAACCACTGATCAGAAAGGCAATCATGCACAGATATAGGCTAGGACTAATAAATTAAACAATTTCTGACTAGAAAAGCAAAACTACAACTAATACATCTCCTTGCATCAAAAATAACCACATACTGGGAATCAAATATTAACCAGTAAAAATATGGGATCTTTCCTTTGGTTTCATTGATCGGTCATTACCTTCGCCAAGGAGGTTATGTTTTTGCTGGCGTTGGTTTGTCTGTTTGTTTGTTTGTTTGCAACAAAACTCAAAAAGTTATGGATGGATTTTCATAAAAATGTCAGGATATGTACAAATTGGGACAACGAACAAATGATTAAATTTTGGAGGGGATCTGGATCACTGTCTGGATCCAGGAATTTTTTTAAAAAGGATTCTTTATCACTGCAAGATAGGGCCATTTTCAGGATATGTGTATATATCTCCACAATAAATGCTCTGAATGCTTGGTAACAAAAAAAATACGGGACATGGTCATGACATCATCAATAATGTGTGAAAGTCTGATCCGGATCCTGAAAATATTCTGGACACTAAGATCCGGAACATGAAAAAAGTCGGGGGTTATCATAATTTTCAACACTGTGAGGTAACAAATGAAGATACAGACGTGCAACTAACATTACATTGTAGCTGCTGAAACAGAAGTATGTTAACAGATATGATGTATCTATAATAGTTATGGAGCAGATCCAGAAGAAAACCACCATTACAGACACGCCCATTTTCACAAATTACTATTGAACTAATAATGATATCAATGCGATTCCAGTTGCTAAGTGTATGTTTACATGGTCAAGGAATCCAATATAATGAAGCAAATATAGGAGTGATACTTTTGGCTGTAAGTCACAACATGTGTGGGAACTGTGCTGCTGGGTGGAGGTCTGCGCTCTCCAAGTGTTTTTCTAGTTATATAATAAATTTTAATTTGTTTGTTTTTATGTGTTCGATTACTGTTTTTATAGTCCATGTTTAGTTTTTGTTTGTTCTTAATTACTATGAAGCACATGTGTAAGCAACATTTTGCGTACCCTATTGTACCAGTTCCTGTATTTATGTTTACCACAGGTTTGTAAATCACTTTTAGTTTTTAATGACCGCAGAGATGTAACGGACAAATGTTAACTCTTAAGGGTGACTTTTTTCAGAGAACATTTTTTTTATCAGGCGTACTGATGCTGAAGGACAATAACTGCTTATCTGGCTGTTTTCTACCTTGCAAAGAAAAACTTGCAGACGGTTACAACCGGCTTTGTTTTCATAGCAGCAACACAACCAGACAGCTGTGAAAATAAAAATGTGCAGATGATAAAGAGCGGTCATCAGCCTCGCGGACCAGCAGGGCGGCATGGAGCGTCCCGCTGTGCTGATGGATACGTACCAGCTACAGACCAGCTGATCCAACAGGCAACAAGTGAGAAACAAACACTGGGAATCGGAGCAGGCACGTTTAATTTTATGAAAAGTCTGAAGCAGTGAAGTGATTTTCTGAACCACATTCTGGGAGAAAGACGATACTTGCAGGTCTGAGTCCTCTGAGTTTCTGCTGCAACAAAGCCGGTATTTCACAGAGCCTCACAAGGACATTCCTGCTGCAGAGTCGGTTTTCAGTGAAAGAGGAGGAGGTCTCTATCGCTGCGTGGCCACAGAGGAAAGGCCTGACTGCGCAGCTGATCCCAGGCCCACTGGTACGACTGGGAGGCCTGCTTGTACTCCCAATAAGTACGCAGGTCTGTTCTCCTAAACAGAGAATAAAAATACAAAAGTCTGCATTGGCTTGTGTAGCTGGCGTGCAGGAATGCCCAGCGCATGCATTCACATACATTTACGCAGCATTAGCTGACAGATGGTACTGAGGTGGTGTGTGGACTCTAAAACTGGGATCTGGATCAGGTTATCTGTTGGAATGCTGATGAACAAAAGGAACCCTGTTCAGCCTCTGAAGAGGATTCTCAGTCATATGCACATGACAAAAACATGCAATTTCACGTGTGTGCATTTTCACCACTTCAGATGACTTTACAGTGACTTAAAACCAGTTCAAACATGAACTGGGGCAGGTGGCTGTATGGTGCAGCAGTGACCTTCGTGAGAGAAGATGTTGACGTCAATATAGCAAGAAAAAGAGTTAAGAAACAGAGGAACTACTTTTCTACTACTTCTCTACTACTTTTCTCTTAAATCTTCCTCTATTGAATAATGTTGAATAATTAACATTGCAGATAACAAAAAAAAACAAAACCATCCTCATTTCATCTGATCTCAGAGAGGCCACAACGTGGGCATCCCAAGAATACGGCACCCCAAGTAGTCCGTTTTAGGCAGATTTTCAGTAAACGTTTGCAGAACTATATGGTTCTCTGTCTAGACAATCCTCAATAGACCACATGGAACCAATCTCTGGTCTCTTAGGGCTGCCAGGTCTGCTATGACCTCCCTTCAGCACCTGGTACATCTGCGCTTGTGCCTGCAGCACGTACGCCTATAGCATTTGGATCATAGGCCTGGAATAGTTTCAGCTTGAAGAGACGCTCTCATCCATTATCCGTATGTACATATATATATATATATATATATATGTATATATGTACGGATAATGGATATAGTCATGCATATGTGAACACAATGACATACATGACTTCAATGAAACATGATCCACACATGTACACACCCAGTGTCATGTTTTATTGTCCCTGAAAGACATAAGAAACCTTCCTCTTTGTTGTGATTTGTTTTTTTTTGTTACATGAGATGACTGTCACACACAAGAGCATGTTACATAAGTTAGGAATGCCTCCTCCTCGTCTATTTCAGACCATTATCATTTTATAAAACCGTAGTGAGATCTGTTATTTGTTACCTGAGAGAGTCGGGGAGAGCTGAAGGCTCAGTGGCTGCAACCAGAGACAGGAAGGAATGAAAAAGCTCCAGTTTACACAGAAGAGACCTGAAGACAAGTAAAAATTCAGAAATAGCTGTGAAATCTCTTTAGTGATCAGTTTATTCTCACGACATCAGGCTGTGATGTCAGAGTACCGGTTTACCTGGCTTTGGATGTGCTCAGGTTCTTCTTGGTGACTCCATGTTTGTAGCCGTTGGCAGTGACATCTAGTGGCTGCTCTGCCACATTACACCAGCTGATGGCTGAAACGCCAGTAACTTGGTGTTAAAACTGTGGTTATTTCTTTCCCAAGAGCTTGTTGCTTCACTGAAACAGTTAATTCAGACGCGTTTTTACCGTTAAAAATGTACCACAAACCATGAAAACAAGAAGAACTTTAAAGAGAAGAATAGAGACAGACTTTCCTCAGCTTTCTAACTATTAAAAAGCGCAGCTTACACAGCATTTTCTGACTTTATGAATTCTTAAGGTTTTCTTGCGTTGCTTTAAAAAAAAAAAAAAAAAGACGTAATTTTAAAAAAAACCACAGGTTTTGACAAAAATTAGCAACTTTTTGCTGTAAAATCTTTTTCAAATGTTACTAAATCCTGACTTTCTGACATAAACCAGCTGCTCTCCACCTCAGTTATTCCACTTTTTGATGTCAGAACTCAGATATATTCTAGTTAGAAGTTTAGTTTGTCTTTAAACGCACTAGTGGACCAGATAAGATGAAGCGGTGGACTGGATGTGGCCCGCGGGCCTTCATTTCGACACCTGTGGTTTAAAGGTGGCTGACAGAAGAAAAAGTAATCAGTCAGTTACGCACAATTTCAGTAACAGTACTCGCTGATACCGGTCAGCCAAGCAGACAAGAACCTCTACCTGCTCCACAGGGGGACACGCGTCCCTGTCCAGTCTGCTTCTGGAGCCTGGTCTGGTTCTGGCTGAAGGGGAACTCCAGGCTGGACTGCAGCAACACCGGTGACCAAACAGAGAAACCAGTGGGAAGGTCCGATACGTGGGAACACCTGCAAACAGATGAGTCACAATGAAACCACGGGAAAATCTGTCCGGGGAGGAACCAATCTGCACCAGCTGAGACAGGAAGTTGAAATGTTTCCGCTAATCAGCTGCCAAATGTGTTTATTTTCAGAGCCTGCCTTTCCACACACACAGCTTTAATAAAGCTTCCCAGTTAAATAGAGTATATGACTGCCAGTTAGGTAGTCCTTTTACAGATTGTGGAAACAGATATCCCACAGTTAATCTCTAAAGAAAAATAAATAAAACTGTTTAAACTTGTATCAATACGGCTATTCTGCCTTTCACACTTGGACCTCAGTGGAAACACAAAAGACACGGAGCTGCAATCACATTTTGGTTGCTTCAAAGATGCACCAGGACGTTTATGTTCTGTTCATCAGGATGCAGCAGGAAATAAAATTAAAATAAATCAGTATCTGAATATGAATGATGAGCAGATTGTGTTGAAATTGAAAATAAAGAGAAGAATCAAATGTTTTGTTTAAACTGATGCTGAAACTTGAAGTCAGAATCAGCCTTAAACTCCAGCTTTTAAAACTGCACAACTAAACTATTTTTTAAAGACTTTTCACTAATATCGAGGCATGTGTCAAACTCAAGGCCCGCGGGCCACATCCGGCCCACCACTTCCTCTTATCTGGTCCACAAGAGCATTTAAAGACAATCATCAACTTCTAACTAGAACATTTCTGAGGAAACGTTTGATTCAGTTCTGACATCAGAAACTTTAAGAACTGAGGTGGAGAACAGCTGGTTTATGTCAGAAAGTCAGGATTTATGAAATGCTTGAAAAAGATTTTACAACTTAAAAAAAAATGAAATTAAAATTTGCTTTTTTTTTCTTAAACTGATTTTAGGACAAAAAGTTGAAATTATACAAAATTTTCAAGTTTTAAAATTGTAGTTTTTTGTCAAAATGTTGCAAAAAATTTGGATTGTGTGTTTAAAAAGTCGTGCTTCTTTTTATGTTTACAAAAAAATACATTTTTTGTTTTTTACAATTTGTGATTATACAAGAAAAAAGACAAGACAGTTTTAATGATAAAAGTGAAATTTTGTTAAACTTTAGATTTTATGACAGAATTTCGTGATTTTAGGGCATTTTATGTCAAAATGTTGTAAAAAGTTGATATTTTCCAACAAAAAGCAAAAAAAAAAACACTTTTAGTAAAAAAAAGTCAGTTAAATTTTGTAACATTTGTGATTGTTTTTTTAAAAAAAGAAGTCAGGATCTTGCATCATTTGCAATTTTAAAACTAAAATGTGACTTTGTTTTTAACGAAAAAGTTTTTTTTGTTTTTTTGTTTTTTTGGGGGGGGGGGGTGTTTACAAGAAATACATTTATGAAACAGATTTTATGAACTGAGATTTTATTATAAAGAATTCACTTTTTTATTTTGAGACTGAGTCCAGGAACTACCAGGAAACGTGACATCACAGCTGGTTGAGAAAATAAAGACGAACCGTCCCTTTAACGGTAACCATGGTAACGATGAACACTTTCAGCACCACATCTCACCTTGCAACTAAAGCTCTGTGAGTGACTTCTTGGCTGTACGGACAACTGCCCACCACCACAGCGCTGAAGTAGAGCGCCCCCTCCAGGTAGTGAGACAACAGCGCTCCCTGGAAGCCCAGCACCCCCCAGCGGGCCAGTTTGTCACTGCAGGAGAGGGACAGGGTCGGCTCACCTCGCCCCGGTTTCACCCGAAGCACCCCAGTGCTGTGGTACCCCACCCCAGCTTGGAGCGGGTCGACAGGACCACCAGGGACACACTTCGCCCCTGTTCTGTGAGTGTCTGGGACCTGTGGATGTTCTCCAGCACCTCTGGGCTGGATTCCTGGCTGTGCTTCAACTCTGGATGCAGTTTCAACAGGTGCTTCCACGAGATTACACTCTAAGTGACATGATTCGGGCTGGTTTGCGTCTTTCTGTTGCGTCTCTGCTCCTCTCTGGTCCTCCACATGAGTCAACTTTGAGTTCTGTCCTTCACTGGGTTCCTCAGCTTTCCTCTTCAGGTTCCCTCTTCCTCTGTCGGCATCTTCACGGCTGTTTGAGGACGTGACGGGAGGACAGGGCTGAGTCTGGGAGTCAGCCATGGGGACGATGGACGCGTCACCACCTGGTCACAAACAGCAGATTTTAGCCTGTGTGGTTTCCTGATTTTACACCAACGTCCCCACAAGTGGACAAACACTTGTTGCTACAAAATCATTTAAATCAACATGAGAGACATTCCACAAAAGAAAGGATTTTAAAATAAAAAAGTTGCTTGTTTTTTCCAGAAAGTCTGGTCTTAAATAACTATTTATTTTGTTTACCACAAAAATTCATGATTTTAGGACAAAGAGTTGCAATTCTAAAAGCATTTTATGTAAGAAATTTTACACCAAAGTTATAGTCACTTTTTTAAATCTTTTTTCGATTTCACAACAAAAATGATGTTTTGTTTTTTTTTAGTTTTTTTTTACAAGAAATAAACTTTTTTAATCTGCAATTTTAAGAGAAAAAAATGCTATTTCAGGAGGTCAAGTCTATTTGATAAGAAAAAGTATCAAATTTTTTTCAGAAATTTGAGAAATTAGGACAAAAATGTTTGATATTTCAAAATTTACCATTTGTGATTTAAGAACAAAAAGTTGTAATTTTGATAGTCTACTCTAGCTAAGCAGTTGAATAAAAGGATCTGATATTATCTAGACCAGGAAATGAACATCAGAACATCAGCAACACCATAGTTCGAGTCCAGGAACTAGCGGGAAATCAGAGAAAAGAATAACCGTCCCTTTATTTGGTTTTTCCCACAAAGTGGTTTCTGTGCTAGTCTGGAGCTCGTTCCAGACTTAGCACCAGTTTTTTTGCTTTTCGACAAGTTTGGAGCTTGGAAAACTGGCCCCTAAACCTCGTTGGGATACATGCAAGAACCAGTTACCTCTGTGACGTGGGGCTGGTATTACCCTACCAACCAAAAACACAGATCGACATTCTGAAAATCACCAATAAAGAATAAAGTAATAACAGTGAATGGGCATTAAAATTTGACCGGAGTGTAGAGAAGATAATCTCCCAGAAATATGTTTCTCAGATCAACTTTTAACGTCGTGTTTGTGAACGTTCACCAACACGCAGCAGAAAACTCGATTCACAGCAGCCGTTTTCAATTAAATCTAAATCTTCATTAACAGACGTTGTTGGTGTTTCGGTATCACTGCTGCTGTTTATGGATCCACTCATATCAGGATAAATCACATTTTTACTGGCGTTCAGAAATAAAAGTCAACATTTGGAAGTGCAGTGTTATTGAACGCTCTCTGAATCTGGAGGGAGGGTCTCTCACAGCTGGAGTTTAGACTGAATTAAAGTGTTTTGCATCTTAATTAATAAACATCACTGAACATTTCAAATATGGTGCCTTATATCAACTTGCATACAGTCTACACTTGCTTGTACAGTGGGGAGAAAAAGTATATAGTCAACCATCAATTGCTCCAGTTCTCCCTCTTAAAAAGATGAGAGTCCTGTAATTCTCATCATAGGTATAGGTAAACTATGAGAGACAAAATGAGAGAAAATCACAAGAATTTATTTGCAAATGACATTGGGTAATAAGTATTTGTTCAATGACAAAAGTTCATGTCAATTCTTTGTTATATAGCCTTTGCTGGCAATGACAGATGTTAAACCTTTTTTGTAAGTCTTAACAAAGTTTTCACACACTGTTGCTGATATCTTGGCCCATTCCTCCATGTAGATCTCCTCTAGAGCAGTGATGTTTTGGGGCTGTTGCTGGGCAAGACAGCCCACGGACCTTCAACTCCCTCCAAAGATTTTCTACGGGTTGAGATCTGGAGACTGGCTAGGCCACTCCAGGACCTTGAAATGCTTCTTACGAAGCCACTCCTTCGTTATCTGGGCGGTGTGTTTGGGATCATTGTCATGATGAAAGACCCAGCCACGTTTCATCTTTAATGCCCTTACTAATGGAAGGAAGTTTTCACTCTAAATGTCACCATACATGGCCCCATTCATTCTTTCCTTTACATGGATCAGTCGTCCTGGTCCCTTTGCAGAAAAACAGCCCCAAAGCATGATGTTTCC